>NW_026847993.1:42550215-42801430 GCF_025583915.1 Anolis sagrei ordinatus
TTTCATTAGCATCAGGAGGAACAAACAGAGAATCAGGTTCAAGTTCAAACTCAGGCTGAACCCCAACAGCCTAATACACCTTGCCTGTAACTGTTGTGTTTGAGTGACTGTTTTGTTTTTGGTGTCAGGAGTGACTTGAGAAACTGCAAGTCGCTTCTGGAGTGAGAGAATTGGCCGTCTGCAAGGATGTTGCCCAGAGGACATCTGGATTTTTTTATGTTTTGCCATCCTTGTGGGAGGCTTCTCTCATGTCCCCGCATGGGAAGCAGGAGCTGACAGAGGGAGCTCAGTTCACTCTTCCCAGATTTGAACCGCTGAGCTGTCAGTCAGCAGTTCTGCCAGCACAAGGGTTTAACCCATTGCGTCACCAAGGGAGTGATTCTGTTGACTCAATGACATTCTGTCATAAAAGAATTTGGTTTGCGCTTGCAACCGAATGAAAGCTTCTGTAGGAGTCAGCTTTGGAGATTTGCAACAGTAGTTGGTTTATTCTCCGCTCTAGGCAGCTCTCTCTTCTTCTTCTTTTTTTTTGTAGCATGGTTATACTAACATTCATCTCTTATTTAGCACCTCTGTGTTTTGTAGGTACTTGAACATGAATCAGGTTCTTCAGTTGGGCGGAGTCAAGGAATCGATGCCGTATCCATACCCTCAGTTACAACAGAAACATTTCAAAGGATGCATTCGCAATCTTATTTTGGACACTCAGGTAAATCAGAGGGTGTTAGAATAATGTGTGAGTTCATACGAATGAAGACTTTAGGATTGGAAAAAAAACAAACCCAAAGGGATATCTAGACTCCTATCATAATATGATTCTGCTACACAGTGGTTTGCTTTAAAGTTAGGATGTATCCAAATAAAACCTTATATTGTATTGTCGAAGGCTTCCATGGCTGGAATCACTGGGTTGTGGTAGGTTTTTTGGGCTGTATGGGCCATGTTCTAGAAGCATTCTCTCCTGACGTTTTGCCCGCATCTATGGTAGGAATCCTCAGAGGTTGTGAGGTCTGTTGGAAACTGGAAAATTGGGTTTATATATCTGTGGAGAGTCCAGGGTGGGAGAAAGAACTCTTGTCTGTTGGAGGTGGAGCTGACTGTGAGAGCTGTTCAGCAGTGGAACTCTCTGCCCCGGAGTGTGGTGGAGGCTCCTTCTTTGGAAGCTTTTAAACAGAGGCTGGATGGCCATCTGCCAGGGGTGATTTGAATGCAATATTCCTGCTTCTTGGCAGAATGGGGTAGGACTGGATGGCCCACCAGGTCTCTTCCAACTCTTTGATTCTATGATTCTATGAGGTAGGTGTGAATGTTTCAGTTGGCCACATTGATTAGCATCTGACAATTGTTTGGTGTGGCTTGTTACTGCTTGGGGGGGTTGGGACCCCCAAACACGAATCAAGGAACATGAAAGGCACTGCAGACTCCTTCAGCCAGAGAAGTCAGCCATAGCAGAGCACCTGAGGAACCAACCTGGACACAGCATGTTATTTGAGAACACAGAAATGCTGGACCACTTTCACAACCACCAGGTCAGGCTACACAGAGAAGCCATTGAAATCCACAAAAAGCAGGTGGACAATTTCAACAGAAAGGAGGAAACCATGAAAATGAACAAAATCTGGCTACCAGTATTACAACCTCTGAGGATGCCTGCCATAGATGCAGGCAAAACGTCAGGAGAGAATGCTTCTAGAACATGACCATACAACAAGAAAAGCCTACAACGACCCAAAACCTTATATTTATTCCAAGTCTGTGAGAGGCACATCCCCTAGGACAGGAATGCAAAGGGTGTTTGAGTTCAGTCCAGTTAAATTCCACTTTGCTTGGGACAGGTGTAGTTTGTCAGTGTGTATTTCATGTATGATGTATGTTTAAATGTAATTTCATGTAGTAGGAATGTGATTGTAATAGAATTGTATTGCCAGAATGTATGTTTACACAGTAGACTTAAAACAGCAAAGTAACTAGCTGTGAGAATGTGACCCTGAGTTCTTGGTGTGTGAAACATTAGGAAGTACCAGAGATAACTCCCTTCCAGCTGCAGTTTGCTTTTGAGCCTGTCTCTTTCGGTTTGTGTTCTTCACGTTTTGTCTGCTCGTGGTGTATGTTGTATATTTTGGAACTGCTCAAGTAAAGCTAAAACCTGCTTTTTACCGGAGACTCCGGAGTCCATTATTCAGTGCTTCCGCGATTCTTTGCCCACGCTAACATAGTTGTGATTCAGCACCTCATTTGACATATATTTTCCTTATCTCCTTTCTATTGATCATGCACCTCCCCTAAATTTGGTTGTTCTCATATTACAATCTGTCTGCATGTTCCCATGTGAGTTGCACATTGTGCAGCTACAAGCATCCTTTGCATTCTTGCACTTGTTACTTTGGGAACAAAGGGGGAAACACCTCTGTGGAAATGTGCCACATATTTAGGAAAGTGGAGAATTAATTAAATGGGGGGGGGGGGGAGGAAATCCTTGGCCTTGCTACACTGTGTCTGTTCCTTGTAGAGCAGGGATAGGCAAGGTATGGCTCACCATTCACTTTATTGACCAAACTGGATGTGAATTGTAACTTGACAACACATGGAGAGCCATGGGTTCCCCACCTCTGTTTTGGAGGCTGTGGTTACATTTATGTTTGAGAGACCAGGGGATTGATCAGCCACAAAAGCCTGTTTCTCACAGTGTTGGCATTTTGAAGTTCCTTTTTTTGGCACCCGATCATAATTCTCTCTTACTTTTTTTCTCTTAAAGCTGTATGACCTTGAATCTCCCGCAGAGTCTTTGAACAGCTTTCCTGGTTGCGCCTTGACAGACGGCAGTTGTGAGAAGAGGGGCTCCTCTCCTTGTGGCCCACACGGGAGATGTCACGGCGAGTGGGGCTCCTTCACCTGTCACTGCTTGCCAGGTTACTATGGCTCTAAATGTGACAAAGGTGAGCTAATGCTTTTCCCTCTTGGTATCATGCAGAGTATATTTTGCTGAGACCCCCTTCATTGATGGGTTTCAAGAGGTCCTCCCAGTGATCACTTGTTTGGTCACCTGAAAACTGTGGAGGCACCTGGGCGTTGTGAGGACCCAGAGCCCAGGTGAAGGGGATGGAAGCAATATGTAGAATTTTGTGCTTTGGACCCAATGTGCATGTCTGTGCTCCCTGCAAAGCAAGACGAGGCTGAATAAAGCACCAAGCCCAGATTGGATCATGGTGGGAGCAGGGTGTGAAATAGGGCAGCCCCAGAGGCAGTCAATCTGCAAATTGTCGAAGGCTTTCATGGCTGGAATCACTGGGTTGTTGTAGGTCTTTTTTGGGCTATATGGCCATGTTCTAGAGGCATTCTCTCCTGACGTTTCACCTGCATCTATGGCAAGCATCCTCAGAGATCCTGGGAGTCACTCTGGACCGTGCTCTGACCTACAAGAAGCACTGCCTGAACATCGAGCAAAAAGTGGGCGCTAGAAACAATATCATACGAAAGCTGACTGGCACAACCTGGGGATCACAACCAGACACAGTGAAGACATCTGCCCTTGCGTTTTGCTACTCTGCTGCTGAGTATGCATGCCTAGTGTGGACATCTCTCCACGCTAAAGCAGTGGATGTGGCTCTTAATGAGATATGCCGCATTATCACGGGGTGTCTGCGCCCTACACCACTGGAGAAACTACACTGTCTACCCGGTATTGCACCACCTGACATCCGCCGGGAAGTAGCAACCAATAGTGAAAGGACTAAGGCAGAGACATCTCTGGCCCAACCTCTGTTTGGGTATCAGCCAGAACGTCAGTGACTTAAATCAAGAAATAGTTTTCTAAGATCTACAGAGACACTCGCTGGAACACTCCAGCAAGCGAGAGTCCAAAAGTGGCAGGCTCAAACCCAGAACCTCAACCAATGGCTGATACCAAATGAGAGACTCCCCCCTGGGCACACAGAAGACGGTGCGACTTGGAAGGCGCTGAACAGACTGCGCTCTGGCACCACGAGATGCAGAGCCAACCTCAAGAAATGGGGCCACAAAGTGGAATCCACGACATGTGACTTTGGAGAAGAGCAAGCCACTGACCACCTGCTGCAATGCACCCTGAGCCCTGCCACATGCACAATGGAGGACCTTCTTGCGGCAACACCAGGGGCACTCCAAGGGGCCAGATACTGGTCAAAGGACATTTAATCAACTACCAAGTTTGCAAGATTTGTGGGGTTTTTTATCTGTTTGTTTGTTTTGTTCTGTTAGAAATGTAATATATTGGTCTGGTTGTTAATGACACGATAAATAAATACCCATCAAGAATCCACGTGGTGTCAGGCTGCTTATGTACTCACTTTTAATGCACTCTTGAATTCATGGTTTCATCATCCACTTGCATTTTACATTTAGTCACTGTAACTCAGTATTTTCCTTAGCATTTGACCTTCTCAATATGCCAGTGTATTTTGAAACTCCAATGGCGGGGAAGGCAATTCTAAAAGCCTGGTTTTATCTCCCCCAATTTCTCTAGTTGCTGAAGAATACTCTTTTGGGCCAGGAAGTCACATTCGTTACCAGCTTCCTTTCACCGCACCTCCTCGCAGAACACTCATCGAAGCCACGATGAGGATGCGCGAGTCCAACGGTATTATCATGAGCATGTCTTCCCGGAGCAAGGATGAACACATCACCCTCCAGGTGAAGGATGATGATGATGATGATGATGATGAGTGGTGGTCAAATATCAGTTCAGAGTTAATGTTGTTCTGACCCAGTGAGGCATAGACAGGATGGATCTCTCCTGGTGCGGTCCGTTCAGTGCTATTGTGTTAGGGATTCCTTATCTTCGGAAGAGGAAGGGGAGCAGGGAAATGCTCAGGAAAAATCAGACAATGAGGTTGTGCAAGTGCCCACATTTCTAGAGAGACGAAAGGAGACAGAGCACAGGCGGCATTCAGCTAGAATAGCTGCTAAAAACGCTGAGCTAATTGGGAGACACCCTAGCACCTCCTGTGTGGGGAAATCAGGGCTATAAATCAGAAGCAGGAGCAGTCAAAGGAGCAGTCTGATGCCGAGGTTTTCACTCCAAATTGAACCTGCTTTGTGTGATCATTGCCCATTGTCTGATGGAAGACTGCTGTTTCTTTTGGGACGTTGTAAGAGACTTTAATTTGTGTCTGCATTAAGGCTTCCTTGCTTTCTTTTGTATTTTTCAACTGCATTTGCTTATCCTTTGTGCTTGCTGAAGTTAAGCATTTTTCTTTTACTTTCGACATTGTATTCTGTTTTTGAAGAGCAACTCAGGACATATTGCTTCACATTTGTGCCCTTGGTTCCTCTTCACTTCCAGTGAAATCCAGAACGGCCATACTAATCTAGAAAAAGAGCATTTATACAAACTGCTAAGGATTGTCACATGTGGCTTAATGTAAAATAAACCATGTGTAGATCACATTTGATCAGCCCACATTTGCTATTGTGTGTTTTTTTTGCCAGGGGGAGTCATTTTTGTGCATGCGCTATAGCTTTTTTTGCTTTTTAAGTCCCTTCTTTTCAGTGTTTTTATGAGTGATGATCACTCATTGTCCTGACAGGTGTGTGGTGTCCAAATTTGATCTCAATTCATCCAGTGGTTTTTGAGTTGTGTTAATCCCACAAACGAACATTAAATTTTTATTTATATAGACTAGCCGCCCCCTGCCATACATTGCTGTGGCCCAGTCTGTGTATATATGCTTTCTGTGTGTATATATGTGTTTATGTGTGTGTTTGCATACGTGTGTGTGGATGGGTGTATATATATGTGTGTGTTTATATTTGTGTATTTGTGTTTATATGTATACATGCATATTGTGTATATGTGTGTGCTTGTCTATATACATATTTGTGTGTACATATCTGTATATGTATATGTGTGTATATATGTATATTTGTGTGTGTATGTGTATATATATATTTGGGTATGTATATGTATGTGTGTATACGTGTGTGTGTTTGTGCATATATATACGTGTGTGTGTATGAATGTGTGCATACGTATATGTATATGAGTGTATCTGTATATGTATGTATGGTGTATGTGTGTATATGTGTATATATGTGTGTGTTTGTGCATATATATACGTGTGTGTGTATGAATGCATGCATGTGTATATGTATATGAGCGTATCTACATATGTATGTATGTTGTATGTGTGTATGTGTGTATATGTGTTTGTGCATATATATACGTGTGTGTGTGTGAATGTGTGCATGTGTATATGTATATGAGCATATCTGTATATGTATTTATGGTGTATGTGTGTATATGTGTATATGTGTGTGTTTGTGCATATATATACGTGTGTGTGTATGAATGCGTGCATGTGTATATGTATATGAGCGTATCTGCATATGTATGTATGGTGTATGTGTGTATATGTGTATATGTGTTTGTGTTTGTGCGTATATATACGTGTGTGTGTATGAATGTGTGCATACGTATATGTATATGAGTGTATCTGTATGGTCTATGTGTGTATATGTGTATATGTGTGTGTGTTTGTGCATATATATACATGTGTGTGTATGAATGTGTGCATGTGTATATGTATATGAGCGTATCTGCATATGTATGTATGGTGTATGTGTGTATATGTGTATATGTGTTTGTGTTTGTACATATATATACGTGTGTGTGTATGAATGTGTGCATGTGTATATGTATATGAGCGTATCTGTATATGTATGTATGGTGTATGGGTGTATATGTGTGTGTGTTTGTGCATATATATACATGTGTGTGTAGGAATGTGTGCACGTGTATATGTATATGAGCATATCTGTATATGTATGTATGGTGTATGTGTGTATATGTGTATATGTGTGTGTGTTTGTGCATATATATACGCGTGTGTGTATGAATGTGTGTATGTGTATCTATATGTATGTATGGTGTATATGTGTATATGTGTGTGTGTTTGTGCAGATATATATACGTGTGTGTGTATGAATGTGTGTATATGTGTATATGTGTGTGTGTTTATGAATGTGTGCATGTGTATGAGTGTATCTGTATATGTATCTATGGTTATTTTGGGGGGCTTTTAAGTCTGTTCTGCTGGGATTTTGTGTGTGTGTGTGTGTTTAGGGGTGATGGTCACTCGTTGGCTTGAGAGGTGTCTTGTGTCCAAATTTGATGTCAATTCGTCCAGTGGTTTTGGAGTTATGTTTATCCCACAAACAAACATTACATTTTTATTTATATAGGTAAAATAAATAAATATTGGCATTGACCAATTGATGTGTCGTTTCTCTACTTGTGGGTTATCCACCTTGTAGAATCCATTGTTGAAATGTACTTGTAGTCTTGAGTATTTAAATGAACAACTCACAAAATGTTGGATTGTTATATCCACCCCTCTTGATGAGGCAAGGTGCGACATCCTCTTTTGAGACCGTCAGCTCCTCACATTACCTTCACTTTGACATGAATGTATGCCAATATCTTTGCTTCTCCTGGCTTTTTTGTCCTCGAGTGGTGGAATATTAATCTAAGCAATAAATAAATGAACCATGTATGCTTTGTGCACATTTACCGGTCAATTCACATTACCCTGATATATTAATATAGCATCATCCCTGCGGGAAGATTGCTGCATTTATCTAATCGTGTGAAAAGAGCTGCATCTCTGAACTTTGACTCTGTCTTTATGTGTGTGTATGTATATACACACACACAGTTTGCAGCCCACAATTGAATCTATAGATCAGCATGGGCAAACTTCAGCCCTCCAGGTGTTTTGGACTTCAACTCCCACAATTCCTAACAGCCGGTAGGCTGTTAGGAATTGTGGGAGTTGAAGTCCAAAACACCTGGAGGGCCAAAGTTTGCCCGTGCTGATCTATAGAGTCCTTCCACCATTTGTGGGCTGTTCTTCAGCATATACTGTAATATGAAAGGCAAAAATGATTGACACCTGTTCCTGGTTTCCTTGCAAGGTGGTCCTTGGCTTATTAACGGTGTCTTACAACCTGGGAGACGGAGCATTTGTCGTCAGCCTTCCTTCCTATCAAGTGGATAATGGAGAATGGCATCAAATTTCCCTGGAGAGGAATGAAAATGAGTTCATTCTTCGCTTGGACGGAGGCGGCGGGAAGAGAGAAATCTCGAAGGCAGCGGGAGTCTACAAGGAGATCATCCTCGATCCCAACAGTTTGGTTGTGGGCAACACACACCCTGTCAATCAGAGCCACGCTTTCCAAGGTGAAAATCATATTCCGTTTATCCGTTGTCTCCGGTAGCTGTCCATCACGGAGGCAGGGCTATTAAAAGAGTCACGGGATGACATTTAAGTGCCATTCAGAGTATTTGCGTATTAGCATTTTGCCTTCCTTGTTCTTCCTGTGTTGTCCTTGCACAGCTAACAATCGAGCCAATGATAATAAAGGGTTCCAAGGAGACATTTATTCTCCCACTTTGATTATTTTAACTTTTCTCATACAAATCTTAGCAAGTTGTAACATCATGTAAAGCAAGGGTGGAGGTAAGGGTAACATTTTCAGAGTGCAGCTATAAGGGCTGATACTGAAACGATCAAATGGTAGAGAGAAGATTTTAAATAATTTGAATTTATCAGACAGGGCAAGATATAGAAATAATTCCCCCTCACTGCTTCACCAATTATCAGGAACCTGGGGAAAACAACCGATTTCCGTTAATTATAAGGAGCTTGGCAGGGAAAAGAACAGGGGTTTTTAAAATAGTGAAAGAGGCAACTGGGAGATCTTGAAACTGTTTCTTCAATTGTTTTCTCTGCCACCTTTTTGTTTGGTATTAAGGCTGAGTTGTATATGAAAAGTATACTTAGTAACACCCGCAAGTTCGCAGCTTGGGAGTGATCCTGGACTCATCGTTAAGCCTGGAACCTCAGGTCTTGGTGGTGGCCGGGAGAGCTTTTGCACAATTAAAACCTCTGCGCCAGCTGGGCCCGTACCTTGGGAAGTCTGACCTGGCCACAGTGGTCCACGCTCTGGTTACATCCCGTTTAGATTACTGCAACACTCTCTATGTGGGGTTGCCTATGAAGACTGCCCGGAAGCTTCAACTAGTCCAATGAGTGGCAGCCAGATTACTAACAGGAGCGGGGTACAGGGAGCATACAACTCCTCTGTTGCGCCAGCTCCACTGGCTGCCAATTAGCTTCCAAGCACAATTCAAAGTGCTGGTGTTGACCTATAAATCCCTAAATGACTCCGGCCCAGTTTACCTGTCCGAACGGATTCTCCCCTATGAACCATCAAGGTTATTAAGATCTTCCTTAGGGGACCTGCTCTCGGTCCCACCATCCTCGCAGGTGCGTCTGGTGGGGACGAGGGACAGGGCCTTCTCGGTGGTGGCCCCTTGGCTCTGGAACTCTCTCCCACTGGAGATTAGATCTGTCCCTTCTCTCCTGACTTTTAGAAAATTGGTGAAAACTTGGCTCTGGAATTTGGCATTTGATGAGTGTCAAGAACTTCTGGCCACACGGGCGGATGGTAATGAATTGTGATATCTTTTCGACGACTTGGCTTTACATAATTATATGACTGTTTTTAATGTATTTTATGTATTAATGTGTTTTATTGTGTGATTTTTTTAAGCTACTGTTTTTGAATCATGTTGTAAACCGGCCTGAGTCCCTCTCTAGAGGTCGAGAAGACCGGTATATAAAAGTTCTAAATAAATAAATAAATAAATAAATAAGTTGTAACATCATGTAAAGCAGGGGTGGAGGTAAGGGTAATATTTTCAGAGTGCAGTTATAAGGGGTGAAATGATCGAGTAGTACAGAGAAGATTTAAAATAATTTGAATTTATCAGACAGGGCAAGATATAGAAAACTGCCAATTGCCGTTAATTATAAGGAACTTGGCAGGGAAAGGAACAGGGGTTTTTAAAATAGTGAAAGAGGCAACTGGGAGATCTTGAAACTGTTTCTTCAATTGTTTTCGCTGCCACCTTTTTGTTTGGTATTAAGGCCGAGTTGTATGTGAAAAGTATACTTAGTAACACCCTTTTGTGTTACAATAGTGTTTGTTTTATTTAGAGCAGTGATTCTCAACCTGGGGTCCCCAGATGTTTCTGGCCTTCAACTCCCAGAAATCCTAACAGCTGATAAACTGGCAGGGATTTCTGGGAGTTGTAGGCCAAAAACATCTGGGGACCCCAGGTTGAGAACCACTGATTTAGAGGGTTTAAATCACAATGATGTTCACACCGAGGCTGTTATAGAGTGTTAACAATAAATAAAACGTTTATTTAACAGGCTTAAACTTCTTCTGGTACAAATGCGTAGTGGTTTCAGTAAGTTACTGGTACATAAGCTTCTGGTTATGTTTGATGTACAATTCTTAGATGGGTTCTGGGTTCAAATCTTTATTTATTTATTTATTTATTTATTTACCATATTTATATACCATCTTTCTCAGCCCAAAGGCGACACAAGGCAGTTTACAGTCGGCAATCAATGCTCCCAACAACATAAAATATAATTAAAAACATTAACATATAATATAAGTAATATAAAAACAGTAGAAACAATTAAAACAACAACAATAGGTAAAGCAAGGTAAAGGTTTTCCCCTGACATTTAGTCCAGTCGTGTTCGGCTCTGGGACTCTGGTGCTCATCTCCATTTCTAAGCCGAAGAGCCGGCGTTGTCCGTAGACACCTCCAAGGTCATGTGGCCGGCATGACTGCATGGAGCACTGTTACCTTCCTGCCAGAGCGGTGCTTATTGATCTGCTCAGATTTGCATATTTTTGAACTGCTAGGTTAGCAGAAGCTGGGCCTAATAGTGGGAGCTCACCTTGCTCCCCAGATTTGAACCAGCGACCTTTCGGTCAGCAAGTTCAGCTCAGCAGTCTCTGTTAATGTAAGATTAGTGTAATGTGATTGTTTAAATATAATTTTGTGTAATGCCTGTGAATGTAACCTGATTGCTTTACCAATGAGTGTATTGACACTGAAAGGGTTAATCAGTCAAGCCTCTAATGAACTGTAAAGATGTGACCCCGAGTGTGCCTGGAACGTGTAGGGAGGATCCAGAGATAAGGTTTCGTTTGTTCTTCTAACTTCGGTTTGTCTTTTGTCTTGTTCCTGTCTGTTTGGTTGGATGTAAATGCGAATGTGTGCTGTATATTTGCTCTACTCAGTAAAGCTACCTGTTTGCTTTTACTGAAGTCTCAAAGTGTCCATTCTTCTAAGCTCCAAAGCTTCTGTCGCACTCTGACAACCTCCCCACAACACCTACCATCTTGGGTGTCATGGCTCCTTGGAGGATGGAGGTTGGCATTGAATGCATCTTGAGATGTTCAACAAACTCCTGCAAGGAATGCCTTCCAATTTGGAGGGAAGAGTTCAGAGCCTAGAAGCAGGGAGCGGAGTGGGAGCTCTTCTGCTGTGCTTCCGAACCTCTGAGGCCATTGTTAAACAGAACACATGCGCAGCCTTGCAGGGCCTGTGACATCTGTTTCAAAAATAGTTCTCGATCAGGGGTTTTTTAAAAACTGTGTCTGCTTTGTATTTTGCCTTAGGATGCATGAAGGATGTCAGATTCAATAACTACAGGCTCCCTCTAGATCCTTCCCTGAAGGAGCTGGTATTGAGTGCCCGCGGAGTGAAGAAAGGCTGCCTCTCTGACGCCTGCAAAAGCAATCCCTGCAGCCAGCAGTTTATCTGCATTGACCTGTGGATGGTGCATGAGTGCAGGTAAGGTGATGGGGGTTCCTAAAATTATGTATTTATTTATTGACTGTGTTTATATACCGCCCCTCTCAGCTCACAGGCGACTCAAGGCGGTTTACAGAGGCAACAATTCAATGCCCAACAACACCATAAAATACATTTAAAACCGCAATCTATAAAAATAAAAATGTAATGTTCGTTTGTGGGATTTATTTATTTATCGCGTCAGGCAACCAGGCAATTGTATTACAGAGAAGGCTCTGTCTCTCATCTCTGCCGAACATACTTGTGACAAAGGCGATAATGAGAGCAGGGCCTCCCCAGACGATCTTAAAGTCCTAGATGGTTCATAAGGGGAGGTGCATTTGGACTGGTAAGTTGGGCCAGAACCGTTTAGGGCTTTATAGGCTAAAGCCAGCACTTTAAATCGTGCCCGGTAGCAAACTGGCAGCCAAAAGAGCTGGTGCAACAGGGGAGTTGTATGCTCCCTGAGCACCACTCCCGTCAGCAACCTAGCTGCTGTCCGTTGGACCAATTGAAGCTTCTGGACAGTCTTCAAAGGCAGCCCCATGTAGAGCACATTGCAGTAGTCTATGTGGGATGTAACCAGAGCGTGGACTAGACAGAATGAACCTCTTCCTCCAGGGAAGCTTCCATTTTGGCGTGTGTGTCAGTTCAGTACAAAGCATGGTGTTTTCTTTTGGAAGAGGTACTTTTAATATACAGTGAGCCAGTGGTCCTCAACCTGTGGGTCCCCAAATGTTTTGGCCTTTGACTGCCAGAAATCCTAACAGCTGGTAAACTGGCTGGGATTTCTGGGAGTTGTAGGCCAAAACACCTGGGAAGAACCACAGGTTGAGAAGCACTGCACCATGTTAAAAATCTTTTGTCTGAATGTCAGTGATAAGGCTTCCTCTGAGTTTAACATGTGTTGTTATTTGTAATCGGCAGTATTTCAGGGCAAATGAGGAAGGACGATAAATGAGTCACAAAGCAAGGGTCCTTCATGGCAATGGCCTTCACCCGCCATTACTCTGGGATCCTCATATTAGAAAAGGAGGCTCCTTGGAGTCAGAGGGAAGGGTCAGAGAAAATGGTTTGGAATCCATTTGAATTAAGAAGATTTGCCAGTTTGCCTCCAGGCGCATCACTCTGAAGTTCAGGGTCTTGATGCGAGGCTGGCAGTTTGCTGTGGGAGTGCTGGCTTGCTTCTCGTGTGTTCTGCTGCTTGCGTATCTCAAAACAATACAAGTATTGCAAGGGCAGTTATAAAAGGTATCACACCGCTGTACCACCAATTATAAGGAACCTGGGGAAACTATACCAAGCGATTGCCGTTAATTATAAGGAACTTAGCAGGAAAAGGATCAGGGAATTTTAAAATAGTAATTCCCTCAAGCTGTCAACCCAAATATTTATAGGTGCAGGGGGATTTTTAAAACAGGAAAGAGACAACTTGATATACATTTGAACTAAGCCTGAACTGGGAGGTTTTAAAACTGTTTCTTCAATCATTCTCGCTGCCACCTTTTTGCTTGGTCATCAGACTGACTTGTATGTGGAGAGTATACTTAGTAACACCCTTTTGTGTTACAATAGTGTTCGTTTTCTTCAGAGGGTTTAAATCACAGTGATGTTCACACCGAAGCTGTTATAAAGTGTTAACAATAATAAAACGTTTATTTAACAGGCTTAAACTTCTTCTGGTACAAATGCATAGTGGTTTCAGTAAGTTACTGGTACATAAGCTTCTGGGTATGTTTGATGTACAATTCTTAGATGGGTTTTGGGTTCAAATCTTGATGTTAACAAAACAGGAGATTATCTCGGGAAATTAATTGGGATAATAATTTCAAACAAAATTCCCCC
This sequence comes from Anolis sagrei ordinatus, assembly GCF_025583915.1. Taxonomy (NCBI): domain Eukaryota; kingdom Metazoa; phylum Chordata; class Lepidosauria; order Squamata; family Anolidae; genus Anolis; species Anolis sagrei. The sequence goes on from NW_026847993.1 coordinate 42,563,762, forward strand.
TTTCTGGAATCTAGCCAATAGCCTTTGCCCTAGCCTTCCTCAGGGACAAAGAACAGACCACAAGCAAGGTCCTGTTCCACTATCTGTATTCTTTGCTAATTCCTCTAGCTCTTGAATACCACAAAAGATTAACCCAGCTCTCCTATCTAACACCAACCAACCAAACGTTATCACCAACTGACAAAACCCCCCAACGGACAATTTCCAACTGCCAACTCCAGCCTCAGTTCAAAAGGTACTTTTTTTTTGCCTTTTTGAATGCTAGGCACCACCCCTATTTTCTAACCAATCCTGGCCATCGAATCTCTGCTTCCTGGAATAGGACACACCCCCTCTAGAAAACCCAGGGCTTCTCCAGGCTCACATTCTAGCTGCTTAAGGAAAGGAGTTCTTTACAGCAGTGCATTCTCATGTCTAGAAAACCTAGAAATCCTGGTAGCGTTGCTTTCTTAAACTTCTCAACTGAGAGGCACAAAATCCACAGATATATTAACCCAATTTTCCTAGTTCCAACAGACCTCGCTACCTCTGAGGATGCTTGCCATAGATGCAGGCGAAACGTCAGGAGAGAATGCCTCTAGAACATGACCATATAGCCCGAAAAAACCTACAACAACCCAGACTTCCCTCTGACTAGAATTCCTAAGAATCCAGATAGTCCTTTCCCCTTTCGATCTGTCTATTCTCTCTACTAGCTATTCTTCCTAATAGCTATTTGTTTACTAACTAACCAACTGTGGCTTCTCTGACTCCTCTTCTCCTAACACTCCCAAAACCCAACTCTCTTCTTCAACACACATACCCTGACTCCACTCTTCAAACACCAGACACTAACTGAGCTGTCAGATTTTAAAACGCACCCTTACAGGCAATTTTTTTCCTGCACTCTAGCTAAGCTCCGCCCACTTTCTCCCAGACAATTACAAAGGCTCTCCACGTTTCCCTCCAGGCTGCTCCTAAGCTCCGCCCCCTCTAGGAAATGGGTTCTCTGTTATTTAACATTTATATGCGACCACTTGCTCAGCTGGTTCGAGGTTTTGGGCTTTAGTGTTACCAGTATGCTGATGACACTCAGCTGGTGCTGAGGATGGAGGGCAGACTAGACTCCGTACCCAATTATTTCCATCAGTGCCTCGAGGCCGTGACTGGATGGCTGCATGCCAGCAGGTTGAGGGTGAATCCAGCAAAGACGGAGATCTATGGCTGGGTCAACTGGGCAGTGGGGATATCCAGCTGCCTACCCTGGATGGCGAGGCGTTACACCCGTCATCATTGGTCAAGAGTCTGGGAGTCCTTTTGGACCCTCTGTGGATGATGGAGGCCCAGGTCTCCGCCGTGAGCAGAACCGCCTTCTTTCACCTGCGACAGGCTAGACGGCTGGCCCCCTCCCTGTCCAGGGACGACCTAGCTACGGTGATCCAGGCCACAGTCATCTCAAGACTGGACTCCTGTAATGCCCTCTACATTGGCCTTCCTTTGCTGGCGATCCGGAAGCTCAAGCTGGTACAAAACGCAGCTGCTTGGCTTCTTGCGGGAATTCCGATGAGATACCACATCACCCCAATCTGACTGCAGCTGCATTGGTTACCCATTGAGCACCGGATCACTTTCAAAGGGATGGGACTCACCTTGAAGGCCTTGCATGGTCTGGGGCCGATGTACCTGAGGGACCGCCTCACCCCCTCCCAACCCCAGAGATCCCTCCGTCCTGAGGACCAAGATCTATTGGAATTTCCCAGTGTCAAGACCTTGCGCCTAACAGCAACCAGACGCAGAGCCTTCACAGCAGTGGCACCATCACTCTGGAACACTCTGCCACCTGAAGTCTGTGCCTTGCGGGACTTATCAGCTTTCCTCCGGGCATGTAAGACATACCTGTTTCGACAGGCCTTTGCTCTTTGAAATTGCTGTTTTTAAATTGTTTTAAATTGTTTTTAAATTGTGTTCGATTTTAGCCTGTTCTTGTAAGCCGCTCCGAACCCCAGGGGAGTGGCCGCATAGAAGTTTGAATAATAAATAAATAAATAAATAAATAAGATGGCTGACCCCTTGCTCCACCTCATAAAATGGTTGCCAAAATACCTGAGCTTTCCCTGGCCTAAAAGGTAGGCAATTCATCACACATGACATGCAACTGTGCGGAAACACACATGCCGAGACCTGGGTCCGCTCCAGACCAATTGCATTCCATTGTAACTGGCTGTGGATGATGGTGCTAAATGGGAGTATAAAACCTAGTCGATGCCCCAGAGCTTTGGACGAGCCGGTGCTGATGTTGCTGCTGAATGGTTTGATGCACCAGCTGCATTAAGATCACTCTGACCAAAAGGTCATGAGTTCGAAGCCAGCCCGGGTTGGAGTGGGTTTCCAATCAATTGTGTGTAGCCTGTTGTCAACCTTTGCAATCCGAAAGACAGTTGCATCTGTCAAGTAGGAAAATTAGGTACCTTAAAGTGTGGGGAGGCTACATTAACTAATTTATGAGGCCATAAAGAAGACTCCAGCAAAGCCTTCCAGCAGGGAAGCATGCGGGGAATGCGGAAGTGCTTCATCAGCGTTGCAGATGGACAATGAAAGCGACAGCTCCCCCGGCGGCCAGAAAAAGTTAGATAGCCTCTGTGTGTGTCTGTATATGTTTGTATGTCAAAAATTGGCATTGAATGTTTGCCATATATGTGTACACTGTAATCCACCCTGAGTCCCCTGCGGGGTGAGGAGAAGGGCGCAATATAAATGCTGTAAATAAATAAATGAATAAATGTGCGTTTGTGTCTTTCAGTTGCCCTGCAGGACACATGTTGGTGGAGAATGCCACCGGCCGGCACTGCATCTACACGGCCTGTGCTCAGAGACCGTGCAACTTCGGCACATGCGTCTCCCAGTCTGCAAGCAAGTTCCGATGTCACTGTCCCGACGGCTACTCGGGGCGCAACTGTGAGATCACCCTGGCCATTTTCCACAAGGATGCCGGCCTGAGCTTCAGCTCCATGTTTGCCATCTGCATCTGCTTCCTGGCTCTTCTAGGTAGTTATGGCAACTACATACTGTACTATCTTTGGTGACGGGCAACGGCTGTCCTCTGTCTGGCCCTTCATCTGTCTTCTGTCTCCATCCGCAAAGACTCCTCCTGGATCATGCCTTCGCTCTTTTGTCTTTGGGTTTCCCTTCCATCAACTGAGACATCTCTCCTTTCCATTTCCATCCATCTCCATTTGGTTTGATGTTTTCTTCTGTGTTCATTTGCTGCATTTTTGTATTGTTTTGTTGACAGTTGATTCAGAAAGAACAAGCCAAGCACATAGATGAAGGGGATCAATGGACACTAGACAAGAACCTTGTTGCACCAGACCAAAGCACAACCCAACTCTGCAATTTGGCCACACAAAGGCTGCCACAAAGCCCAGAAACTGCTCGCGAAAGCAATTGACTTGCTTCTCTGTTGCTACTCAGAAGTTCTATTTAGTTAACATACTAGCACATACCTTTGTGTTGAACTCTCATTCATGGAATGGTTCAGCACCACAAAGCTGCTTAAGCCAAGTTGTTCAGAGAGAGAGATGTTTTGCATCTAGCATTTAGTGGCCTAGCAGTTTCAAGGTCTGGCTTCTTACTGCCTGGGGGAATCCTTTGTTGGTTCATTGGAAACTGGGGAAATGGGGTTTATATATATCTGTGGAATGATGTCCAGGGTGGGAGAAAGAACTCTTGTCTATTCGAGGTAGGGGTGAATGTTGCAATTGGCCACTTTGATTAGCATTTAGTAGCCTAGCAGTTTCAAGTCTGGCTTCTTACTGCCTGGGGGAATCCTTTGTTGGTTCATTGCAAACTGGAGAAATGGGGTTTATATATATCTGTGGAATGATGTCCAGGGTGGGAGAAAGAACTCTTGTCTGTTCGAGGCAGGTGTGAATGTTGCAATTGGCCACCTTGATTAGCATTTAGTGGCCTAGCAGTTTCAAGGTCTGGCTTCTTACTGCCTGGGGGAATCCTTTGTTGGTTCATTGGAAACTGGGGAAATGGGGTTTATATATCTGTGGAATGATGTTCAGGGTGGGAGAAATAACTCTTGTCTGTTGGAAACTGGGGAAATGGGGTTTACTTTTTAGTTGTTATTAGCAACTTTTAATTACAGCCCAGCAAGCAGGTTTAGTCATATCGGGCCTTAATATTACACTGGTGTTTCCAAAATTATCAACTCCACTCATACAACTTCCATTCTTCCATTAATTTCCACACATTTTTATTTATTTATTTATTTATTTATTTATTTATTTACTATATTTCTATACCGCCCTTCTCAGCCCGAAGGTGACTCAGGGCAGTTTACAAAACCGGCACAATTTGATGCCACAATAATATAAACAGTTAAAAACATATAAACATCCATAAAATTCCATAAACAATAAAATCAATCAAACATAAAAACATAAATCCACCGTATCTAATTTCCAGAATCTTTATCCGATTGCAATTGTCCAGCCATTCCAAGGTCAAGTAATTATTTACTACATAGCATTTGAGAAAGCCTGCTCACAAAACCAGGTTTTGACTTTTTTTCGGAATGTTAGGAGAGTGGGAGCCAATCTACTATCTCTGGGGAGGGTGTTCCATAGCTGAGGGGCCACCACTGAAAAGGCCCTGTCTCTCGTCCCTGCCAACCGAACCTGTGAAGAAGGCCGGACAGAGAGCAGGGCCTCTTCAGAAGATCTTAAATTCCTGGCTGGTTCTCACATCGTTATTAAATCCACATTTATCAAATCTGCATAATAATATTTTGTGACACCCCAACCGTTTTGCAGTAGTTCCTTCCTACTTTAGAATAAGCCCTATTGATTTTCATGGAACTCACTTCCAATTAAACATGGCAAGCACTGCACTACACTCAAATACAGCACAACATAGACAACACTGTTGTTTGGGAAATAATATTTTTATGGAGAGGGTTGAAGAGATACGTTTCTGCTGATAATGATGGGGTTTTGCTAGAACAAACTCATTGAGTGGAAGGAAAAAACAGAGAAATTTAAAGAACTATTGACAGTCAATTCACTCAGTTACAAATTGCATAGTTTAAAACATTGGTTCCGTGGCTCGAGAGCAGGACGTGCGAAAAAGATCTTGGAGTCCTCGTGGGGAGGAAGTTGAACATGAGCCAGGAATGTGATGTGGCGGCAAAAAAAGCCAATGGGATTTTGGCCTGCATCAAGAGGAGCCTAGTGTCCAGATCTAGGGAAGTCATGCTCCCCATGCTCTATTCTGCCTTGGTTACACCACTTTACCTGAAATATTGTGTCCAATTCTGGGCACCACAATTCAAGAGAGATGTTGACCCTAAGTTGGAATGTGTCCAGAGGAGGGCGACTAAAATGATCAAGGATCTGGAGAATAAGCCCTATGAGGAGCGGCTTAAGGAGGTGGGCATGTTTAGCCTGAAGAAGAGAAGGCTGAGAGGAGATATGATAGCCATGTATAAATATGTGAGAGGAAGCCACAGGGAGGAGGAGGGAGCAAGCTTGTTTTCTGCTTCCTCGGAGACTAGGACGCGAAACAATGGCTTCAAACTACAAGAGAGGAGATTCCATCTGAACATGAGGAAGAACTTCCTGACTGTGAGAGCCATTCAGCAGTGGAACTCTCTGCCCCAGAGTGTGGTGGAGGCTCCTTCTTTGGAAGCTTTGAAACAGAGGCTGTATGGCCATCTGTCAGGGGTGATTTGAATGCAACATTCCTGCTTCTTGGCAGAATGGGGTTGGACTGGAGGAGGGCCCAGGAGGTCTCTTCCCACTCTAGGATTCTACGATTCTATTTGTATCCCGTACTATTCTCAACCTCCAAAGAGGGACTCAGGGTATGAAAACACCAATAAATACACAGTTGCATAAAATGGTAATAAATATACATTTAAAACAGTTCACCAGGTGTAAAATGTCCACCAAATCAGTCCAAAAAATGTGGTCCATAAAATCTTCACCAATAAAAGCTGTCTATTCTTGCTCCCACATCCAAGTGTCTTGCAAAAATTCAGAAAGGAGGGGGCAGATCTAACCTCTTTAGGGAGGGAATTCCACAGCCGAGGGGCCACCTCGGAGAAGGCCCGGTCTCTCGTTTCCACCAAATGCGACTGTGATTGTGACAGGACTGAGAGCAGGGCCTCCCCAGATGATCTTAAAGTCCTTGATGGTTCATAGGGAGAGATATGTTCGGACAGGTCAAGTGGGTCAGGGCCATTTAATGTTGGAGAGTAGTCCCTGGTGAAGTGGTCCCTCGTCAAACAAAGGTTGGGAACCACTGGTTTAAATTAATATGGCGGCTACTAGATACCAGGCTTAGGATTGTCGCAGCGTAGTGGAGGACGATGTGGAGGACAATCACCTCCATGAGCTGAATAGCATCTGTTTTGATTTGGCCCTGAGAAGACATACAGTCCTGCAAGGAGCTGCTCTTTTGCTAGGCATCTTTGTGGTAGTGAACACTTGCAGGCGGTTGTATATTTCTTCATGTACATTTGAGTTCAAATATATTGCAAAAAAAAAAAAAAAATAACTTAAGAAAACACAAATGCTGTGCCTGAATTATTTTTTTTCTAATAAAATGTTTGCTGCGCAACCCTTTCCTCCTTGGTTTAATGATATGCTCCTCACTTCTCTTCTTGTTTTTGCATTTTGTTCCTTGTGATGTTTTATTGATCCGTGGCTGCATGCAATTTCACCGTATTGATTGAGATCCATAGGTCAAGTTCATTTAACTTTCGCCTGGATTTGGATTCAGGCTAAGTTTGTGTTTTATTTCATATTATTTATTAGGTAAAAGTAAAGGCTTCCCCTGACATTAAATCTAGTTGTGTCCGACTTGGGGGCTAGGGACTCCATTTCTAAGCCAAAGAGCCAGCATTGTCCATAGACACCTCTAAGGTCATGTGGCCAGCATGACTGCATGAATCACCATTACCTTCCCGTAGAAGCAGTATTTATTTCTTATTTATTTACTTCACTTATATACCGCTTTTCTCAGCCCTCGGGCGAATCAAAGCGGTTAACAATAGCAAAAATGCAATGCTTGACATCACAGAAAAACAGTTAAAAACGATTAAAAATAGTAACATAATAAACAGTTAAACATCCATATAACATCTCATTAGCGTCTCAAACAAAATCACGATCCAATCTCATCATCCATCGTTCCGTATTCCTATGTTCATTACACTGCCTATTAAAATGCCTGCTCAAACAACCAGGTCTTCACTTTCCTCCAAAATGCCAATAGGGAGGTGGCTGATCTAATTTCTGTAGGAAGGGCGTTCCACAGCCGAGGGGCCACCACTGAGAAGGTCCTGTCTCTCGTTCCCGCCAGACATACCTGTGACGCAGGCGGGACCGAGAGCAGGGCCTTCCCAGATGATCTTAATGTCTTAAAGAAGCAGTAACTACTGATCTACTCACATTTGCATGTTTTTGAACTGCTAGGTTGGCAGAAGCTGGGGCTAACAGTGGGAGCTCACCCCGCTCCCAGGTTTTAAACCATCAACCTTTCAGTCAGCAAGTTCAGCAGCTCAGTGGTTTAACCCACTGTGACACCATGGGGGTCTTATTATTTATTAGGGATGCAATATTTGATTTGTTAAAGCATCTTTAGAAAGCAGTCCTGTGGAGAGGTTGTTTTCTTTTGGTTGTGTCAGGAGCAACTTTGAGAAACTGCAAGTTGGTCTGGTGTGAGAGAATTGGCAGTCTGCAAGGACATTGCCCAGAGGATGTGTGGATGTTTTTTAATCATCCTTGTGGGTGGCTACTCTCATGTCCCCGCATAAGTAGCTGGAGCTGACAGAGGAAGCTCATCCGCGCTCTCCCTGGATTCGAACCTGCGTCCTGTCGGTGTTCAGTCCTGCTGATACAAGGTTTTAACCCACTGCGCCACTGGGGACTCCTATGGAGAGGTAGAAGGGGAGGATCCATTGTTGTGGTAACATGGGAATATGGGCAGGGGAGCATGCTTGTCCACATAAGCCTAGTCAAGAGGAAGAACCCATTGAGCGATATTGGTTTTACCTGTTGCCTTCCATCCTGGATATCAACTGTCCGTTTGTTCCATTGTGGCCTGAATGGAGTGAAAAGGTGCCCATAAGTAATTAGGTTTTTACTGTATGTGGTCAATACCTGTCACTGTTCACTTTGAGAAAAGATGCAGCCTCTAAATTCAGCCAAAGGTGAAGGGCAAAAATAGCCCAGCATGTTTGCCCACAGGACCATTTGCAAATGAATCAATAAACCATGGCTAATCTATCATGGAAGTTAAGCAAGGTCAGCCCTGATTACAGTGTTCCCTCACCTATTGCAGATGTTGCGTTCTAAAACCACCCGCGAAAAGTCAAAATCCGTGAATAGGGACGCTATATTTATTTTAATACATTATTTATACACTATTTTAAGTCTTTATAAACCCTCCTACACACTTATACACTAACATAACACTTTTCCTTTACCTTATAAACAAAATCCTTCAGTCACTTTAGTTGATCAGCAACTTTTAGAAAGTGCTCCACTTCCATTGGGCATATCTAAGAAGCTGGGTTGTTGTAGGCTTTTTCGGGCTATATGGCCATGTTCTAGAGGCATTCTCTCCTGACGTTTCGCCTGCATCTATGGCAAACATCCTCAGAGATAGTGAGGTCTCTGAGGATGCTTGCCATAGATGCAGGCAAACGTCAGGAGAGAATGCCTCTAGAACATGGCAATATAGCCCCAAAAATCTACAACAACCCAGTGATTCATGCCATGAAAGCCTTCGACAAAACATATCTAAGAAGCATTCACATGCACATGTGCAGTCTAACCCTTGCATGAAAGGGGAATCTTAGATTGGGCCTTGATGAAAGGGGAAGCTTAGATCGGGCTGACCGTTTGGAATTCAGAGTTGAACGACGTGCGAGAAATAGCCAAACAAGAAGGGTAAGGTTCCCGTTTCCTCAAGGTTGGACTGCTGACCTCCTTCTTGTTAGCTATTCTCACACTCCTTCGAACTCTGAATTCCAAACGGTCAGCCCGATCTAAAATTCCCCTTTCATCAAGGTCAGGCTACTGACCTCCTTCTTATTGGCTATTCTCACACCTCTGCTGCGAGTCCACCCAGTAAATGCCTCCAGAACCACTTCCGGGGACGTGGTAACACAATAGGACACACTTCGTGACTAGCGGGCCTTTGCTGCCGTGCCTCAGGTCCGGCCCACACACCAACCTCCCTTTCAGAGGCCCATTGGAAGAACAGCAAGTCCGCAAGAAGTGAACCGCGAAGTAGCGAGGAATTACTGTAGTTCTTGGATAGAAAGGAGATTGTTGTGACTCAGCTGGACCACAGACACAGACTGATAGTGTTGTGACTCAGATGGGGTCTCGGAGTGACTCCGATGAGGATGATGGGATTCACAATCAGGTTCAAAATGTTCCTGTTGTAGACAATAAGGAACAGGGTGTGCAAGTTCAGTTTCCCACAGCAGGGAATGATGTTTTGGATACTGAAACTAGCCAGGTACAAATTGACTCAGAAAAGGAGGACAGTTCTCAGCCTGAGAGTAGGCAGGAAGGCAACCAGGATGACACTAACGAGCAGCCTGGCCTTGATGAAACAGGAATCTTAGATTGGGCTGACCGTTTGGAATTCAGAGTTCGAAGGAGTGTGAGAATAGCCAACAAGAAGGAGGTCAGTAGCCTGACCTTGATGAAACGGGAATCTTAGATCGGGCTGACCGTTTGAAATTCAGAGTTCGAAGGAGTGTGAGAATAGCCAACAAGAAAGAGGTCAGTAGCCTGACCTTGATGAAACGGGAATCTTAGATCAGGCTGACGGTTTGGAATTCAGAGTTCGAAGGAGTGTGGGAATAGCCAACAAGAAGGTCAGTAGTCTGACCTTGATGAAACGGGAATCTTAAATCGGGCTGATGGTTTAGAATTCAGAGTTCGAAGGAGTGTGAGAATAGCCAACAAGAAGGAGGTCAGAGGCCAAAGAAATGCTTTCATGTGTTGCAAAGGGTATTAAGCAGTGTATTTGAAAACAAACCTTTGTCAGAGCAACTTCTCGCTCAGCCAAGCAGCTTGTGCTCATTTGCCTGGATTATCTTGCAGTTCTTGTGTCCATGGTCTTGGGATTTTGTCACGTTCTCATGGGACTTTGTTTTGTTGGTGCCTCTTGAAATCCTGCTTTATAGTGCTATGTTTATTGATCTTTGGAACATTACTTGCTTTTTAAACCTTTTATCTTATACTTTTTAATAAAAGACTTCAGCCTGTGTGCAGTTCTGGTGATTTCAGCAAGGTGAATCTATTCTGAGGTGCAACAGAGATCACCAACAAATACCGGGTGTTATCAACTATATTTCAGAAAAGGAAATTTATTGAGTGACCCAAACATCAACAGGTGATTCGAAGGCATGGACTTGAGGGAAATATGAACTATGGTTTGGAATGAGGTGTGAACGCAAGCGTTGAGTGGATTGTCTTTAATGTGAGCAGACACTTTGGAGGAGTGACTGGTTCACACAGACTTGGAGGTGAAGATGGATGGTAGATGTTGTCAGTGGATGGCAACTGGGTACTCTTTATTTTGGAGAGAAGTGACTAGTAAAGTACCTACAGATTCTGCTGATGTATATTAATGATAGACATCTTCCATCATGGCTCCATCTCACTTTCTTGGCAGATGTTGACTCTTCTGGATTGATGTGTTGACTTCCTTCTTATCATTATAAACATTTGACTTATCACCGTCACCGTTCTTATCACAGTTTACCATTTCAGCTCTCATTAGCAGGTTTTAATTACAGTCCATCAAGCAGGTAGTTAATGGTTTAGTCATTGCAGGCTTCAATCTTTTAGAATGCTGTCTCCAAAATCATTAGCTCTCATTCATTTATTTATTTCATGCCCACACATCATATTAAATCCACGTTTATCAAACCCGTATATTATATTTTCATGACACATACACACATATGTCAGAGATTGACGATACCCAGCGGAAGGAATTGTGGCAAGTTCTTGGTGGGATGGGCATACCAAGCCCCCTTTCCTCTCTCCTGAGGAATCTGGACAAGAACCAAGTAGCAACAGTCAGAACTGACCACGGAACAAGAGACGGGTTCAAGATTGGGAAAGGCGTACGGCAAGGCTGCATCCTCTCACCCAACCTTTTTAACGTGTATGCAGAACACATCATGCGAGGATGTGCGGGGCTTGATGAATGCAAAGCTGGGGTGAAAATTGCTGGAAGAAACATTAACAACCTCAGATATGCAGATGACACCACTCTGATGGCCGAAAGCGAGGAGGAGCTGAGGAGCCTTCTAATCAAGGTGAAAGAAGAGACCGCAAAAGCCGGGTTGCAGCTAAACATCAAAAAACCAAGATTATGGCAACAAGAATGATTGGAGAAAATGTGGAGGCCATGACAGACTTTGTATTTCTAGGCGCAAAGATCACTGCAGATGCAGACTGTGGCCAGGAAATCAGAAGACGCTTACTTCTTGGGAGGAGAGCAATGTCCAGTCTCGATAAAATAGTCAAGAGCAGAGACATCAGACTGGCAACAAAGATCCGCCTAGTCAAAGCCATGGTCTTCCCTGCAGTAACCTATGGATGTGAGAGCTGGACCTTCGGGAAAGCTGAGCGAAGGAAGATCAATGCTTTTGAACTGTGGTGTCGGAGGAAAGTGCTGAGAGTGCCTTGGGCTGCGAGAAGATCCAACCAGTCCATCCTCCAGGAAATAAAGCCCGACTGCTCATTGGAGGGAAGGAGACGAGAGACAAAGTTGAAGTCCTTTGAGGAGACAGCAAAGCCTAGAGAAGACAATGATGCTGGGGAAAGTGGAAGGTAAAAGGAAGAGGGGCCGACCAAGGGCAAGATGGATGGATGGCATCCTTGAAGTGACTGGACTGACCTTGAAGGAGCTGGGGGTGGTGACGGCCGACAGGGAGCTGTGGCGTGGGCTGGTCCATGAGGTCACAAAGAGTTGGAGACGACTGAACAAATGAACAACAACAAAGTGGAAGGAATGCTAGATCAAGCAGACACTGAGTTGCAAAATAAGGACTCTGCAGGCTTTGAGTTACAAAAGAAACTAAGTTTACTAAGTACATTCAACAGACACGTCTTTCTACAGCGAGCTACAATTCAGGAAAAAAACAAAGAACTAGTCAAAACCGAAAGCCTCTTCACATCTGCTTATCTTCTCTTGCTGAGACTGGCACCTCCCTCCTGTTCTCAGCAAGAACAAACCTTATCTTACTTTTCTCAAGTTCACTTAATCACAGCCTCAAAGTATAAACATTTCTGCGTGGCATTTTCAATTCATAGTAGCATCCATCTTTGCAATACATAGAAGCACATTGAAAAACACATACATAACTTAAATTAATCCTGATAACATATAGGTAAGCTCCATGGAAGAACCGTTGGCATTGTACTTAAATGGGTGAGCTTAGCTTCTCTGTTACGCATCTTCTAACTGTTTGACGGCTGTTAATAGCAGTAAATTGAGAAGACAGCGTAAGCCCTTGCTAAAACTAGCGACGCTTATTGGATTGTCTACTTAAAGGTCTGAATCTGGGCACAGTTGAACTGGCACAATCCCATTAGCTTTGGTACAAAGGCTGAGAGGAGACATTTGGCATGTCAGCATCAGGAGGAAAAGTCACGTAAGCGATGCCCACGGCAGAATGGGTCCATTCTCAAGGCCCGATCCCAACAAGGCAGCCACTATGCACTGTAAATAAATACGTCAACACATCTGTTCTTACCCAGTCAGGTGTCATTGTGAATGTGAAACTCATGCTCTGTGTTTTAATCTCTGCCCTGTGTATTTCAATGTCTATTTAATAGAAATACATTTTAATATGTGTGTTTGTGGGATTTTTTTTTTGCAATGTTTGTGTGTTTTGACTGTGCTGTGATCCACCTTGAGTCACAAGGAGAGGCAGGTAAGAGATTAATAATAATCTATATAAATAAAAATGTAATGTTCGTTTGTGGGATTAACATAACTCCAAAACCACTGGACCAATTGACACGAAATTTGGACACAATACAGCTAGCAGTCCAACGAGTGTCCATCACCCTTAAACACACACACACACAAAACCCCAGTGGAACAGACTTAAAACCCAAAAACTACACCATATATACATATACAAATACACTCATATACATATACACATGCACACATTCATACACACACAAATATACACATACACACATACATATACATACACACATATATACATATACACATATATACACACACTCATATACGCAAACACATATATATATACACACATACACATAAACATATATACACACACAAAACACATGTACACAGACTGGGCCACAGCAACGTGTGGCAGGGGACAGCTAGTAGTAGTAGTAGTAGTAGTAGTGGTAGTAGTAGTAGTAGTAGTAATAGCCCCCAGAAGCACCATGGGTTAAACTGCTGTGCTAGCAGGACTGCTGATCAAAAGGTTGGCGGTTCGAATCTGGGGAGCGAGGTGTGCTCCTGTCTGTCAGCTCCAGCTCCTCATGTGGGGACATGAGAGAAGCATCCCACAGGTTGGTAAAACATCTGGGCAACGTCCTTAAAGATGGCCAATTCTATCACACCTGAAGCGACTTGCAGTTTCTCAAGTCGCAAGGCAGGTGGACTCCGGTTGAGATGCAGCATTTCCACTTGTGACGCTTGGGCTTGGTTTCTAAGTTCTCTACTGCATTTCTGCCCTCTCTCTTCATCCAGTTCTGTTCAGCGGCCTTTTCCTGTGGACTCGGTGGAAGAGCCACAAAAACAAGAATGGGGGTGTTTACCACGCCACCACCTGCCACGATGACTTGGAGGACATCCGAGAGAACATCCTCAACTACAACGAAGAAGGCGGTGGGGAGCAAGACCAGGTAAGACTTTCCTCTCTCTTTCTGGATCTGGAGTAAGCATGCATGGCGGAGAACCTCCACTCTTAGCTATGGTTTGAGGAACATCTGCTTGGGTTTGATTTGATATCACTGCTGGGTTTCTTCAAACAAAAATCTGAGTTTGATTTTTCAGAGAGAGGGGAAATTGCTTTAGTCTGTCGTAGGCAAAGAACAAAGAGCCATGTGGCACCTTGAAGGTGTTACAACATGAGCTTTTGTGCAAACGCAGCTCGCAAGCTCCGCTTACATTTCCTCACAGAGAAAAGATCAAAGTCTTGGAAGTACGACACCTTTTGTGTGACCTGTCTCGAATGTCAATTTTTGGCTGGAAATAAAGGCAGTGAGTAAATAAATAAGTGGGCAGGTTTAGAAGGTCACGAAGACGCAGACCAAGGCAACGCTTGTAAACGGCAACATACAACAAGGAATAAGGTGCACTACAGCAAATATAGTAGGCAACCTCAGAAGGAAAACTTCATGTTATGAGGATTGAATGGAAAGTAATGCCTCCACCTTCGTAACGCCTCAAGAGATGGCAGTACTGGTATGCGGCAGGTACTGGCTTGTTCAGTAGACTCTCCTCAACAGTTCCGTTTTGGCGGGAAGCCTTAGCATTGAACGGTTGTGTTGTTAAAGTGTGAAGTATGAAACCCTGCGCAGATGGTCAATCTATGCAACTTAAGCAACATGCAGTCATTGAATTCTTGGCAGCAGAAGGTGTCACCCCAAAGGAGATTCCTCAGAGAATGCAAGCTGTTTATGGTGATTGTGTTGATGTGAGTACTGTGCGTCGTTTGGCAAGTAAGTTTAAAGATGTTGAGATGACACCTTCGTTGCTCAAGTTGCATTGACCGACCGTCTGTGCAGGGTTCCATACTTCACACTTTAACAGCACAACCATTCAATACTAAGGCTTCCCGCCATAATGAACAGAAAACTTTACTCTTATCAGCAGAGTTAAAACATAAACTTGCAATGTTACAAACAATGCAACAAACTGACATAGTCCTTGTAAGCAATACAGAATAAGGCTTCTTCATCCCAATGAGAGAGCAGTAGAAATGGTTGAGCAAAATGCCCGAGCAAAGGCTCCTCAGAGCAAAAGCTGAACTGTATTCTAAAATCCATACAGTTATACCCCATCAGATATGGTCCAAACTTACTAGTTGGCCTACATTAGCAGCTGCACATAATAATCAACAATATAAGGTTTTCTTTAACACATACACATACTTGATCCTGTTATGACTTACTGTAACAGTTCATGGAGTATATTGTCGAAGGCTTTCATGGCCGGAATCACTGGGTTGTTGTAGGTTTTTCCGGGCTACATGACCATGTTCTGGAGGCATTCTCTCCTGATTTTTCGCCTGCATCTATGGCAAGCATCCTCAGAGGTAGTGAGGTCTGTAGCCAGATTGTGTTCATTTTCCTGGTTTCCTTCTTTCCGTTGAAATTGTCCACAAGCTTCTTGTGTATTTCAATGGCTTCTCTGTGTAGCCTGACATGGTGGTTGTGAGAGTGGTCCAGCATTTCTGTGTTCTCAAACATTATGCTGGGTCCAGGTTGGTTCATCAGGTCCTGAACCAATGAAAATGAACAAAATCTGGCTACCAGTATTAAAAAACTCAAAATTACAACAGCAAAACAACAGAGAGTAAACAATCAGGCACATCAAATCACTTCTCAACAAAAGATTCCCCCAGTCACTTCCAAGCCATTAAATGCTAATCAAGGTGGTCAGTTGAAACATTCACACCTAGCTCCAGCAGACAAGAGTCCTTTGTCCCACCCTGGTCATTTCACAGATATATAAACCCATTTTCCTAGTTCCAAGAGACCTCACTCCCTCTGAGGATGCTTGCCATAGATGCAGGCGAAAACGTCAGGAGAGAATGCCTCTAGACCATGGCCATATAGCCCGAAAAAACCTACAACAACCCAGAGCTTTCTTTATCTGTTATTACTATATCCTTAGGGACTCACTGCTGGCTAAGTCCTCACAGCCCATACTTTACATTAGATTGAACCCTGAGACTGGGTTGTTGTAGGATTTTTCGGGCTATATGGCCATGTTCTAGAGGCATTCTCTCCTGACGATGCTTGCCATAGATGCAGGTGAAACGTCAGGAGAGAATGCCTCTAGAACATGGCCACATAGCCCGAAAAACCTACAACAACCCAATCTTTATTTATACCCTGCCAGCATCTTCCCAATGGGGACTTGAGGTGGCTGACAAGAGGCCAAGTCCAGTTCATGGAGTTACAGAACTATGAAAGAAGCGGTTCACATAATTGCCTGCCTAGTAGAACAGGCAACTATTTAGACTTCTCTTCCCAGAGTGTTTTGGATCCATCAAGATGTTGATGTAAACATTAAGGTATAGGTAGCACGAGGGTGCTTAAATCCCATCGCTACCTGCCTGCACAAGACTCTCGTCTACAGAAGCTCCTGTCGAAACAAAATGCCATTGGATGCTCTTTTGCGCCAACTTAAAAAACCTCCCCCCTCGTTGTCTTTGAGTAGGACAACATGTGTAAGATGGAAGCTGACCTGACACTTTCCTGCCTGAGGCACGGCAGCAAATGGTGTCCCTTCCTCACAAGTCCCGTCACGTCGTTCTCAAGGCCAGAAGTCATTTGTGCACCGAAAATCCCACAAAGAACTCTCTCCTTCCCTGGCAGTAAAAATATAACAGTGCTAAATGGATCCTGAGATGAGAGTAAATTAATAACACAAGTTGGTGCTTCTTCGGGGCTGCTTGAAGTTTCCGCCTGATTTCATCTATATAAATAAATATGTCATGTTCGTTTGTGGGATTAACAGAACTCCAAAACCACTGGACAAATTGACCCCAAACTTGGACACAAGACACCTAACAACCCAATGTATGTCCTTCACTCAAAAAATTGTTTTTCTCATTTGGGAGTTGTAGTTGCTGGGATTTATAGTTCACCTACAAACAAAGAGCATTCTGAACCCCACCAACGATGGAATTGAACCAAACTTGGCACAGAGTTCTCCCATGAACAGCAGGAAATACTGGAAGGGTTTGGTGGGCAGTGCCCTTTGGTTTTGGAGTTGTAGTTCACCTACATCCAGAGATCACTGTGGACTCAAACAATTATGGATCTGGACCAAACTTGGCACAAATACTCAATATGCCCAAATGTGAACACTGGTGGAGTTTGGGGAAAATAGAATCCTGACATTTGGGAGTTGTAGTTCCTGAGATTTATAGTTCACCTACAATCAGAGTATTCTGAACCCCACCAACGATAGAATTGGGCCACAGCAACATGTGGCAGGGGATGGCTAGTAGAATCATAGAATCCTAGAGTTGGAAGAGACTTCATGGACCATCATTCAGTCCAACCCCATTCTGCCCAGAAGCAGGAATATTGCATTCAAATCACCCCCGACAGATGGCCATCCAGCCTCTGTTTAAAAGCTTCCAAAGAAGGAGCCTCCACCACACTCCGGGGCAGAGAGTTCCACTGCTGAACGGCTCTCACAGTCAGGAAGTTCTCCATGTTCATATGGAATGTCTTATAGTTTGAAGTCTTGTAGTTTGAAGTTTCCAGGGAAGCAGAAAGGAAGCTTGCTCCCTCCTCCTCTCTGTGGCTTCCTCTCACATATTTGACATAAGGGCCCAGCTTTTCGACTGAAGGACAGGCATGAATCTCCATTGAGTCTCTTTTTGGAGACAAAAAGCGGAGTATAACAATATAACAACAATAACAACAATAGCAATCCATGGTGCAGACCTAGTTATATTTTACACCTAGCATTTCCTTTGAGTTGAATGGATTTTCCGTGAATGTGTTTGAAACACTTAAAGGGATATTTATCGCCAAGGTGGCACATAGAGAGCTAAGTTTACAAATCCTATTAGTACTTAATACGATTACCTCCCTCCGCAAATTGTTTAGGGTGGGGGAAATAGATTTGCCCACCCGGGGGTTCTGTCTGGAGGAAATCCACGTTGTTCTTGTGACACGTCAAGTGCTCTGTGTCCCAACACCAGTCAAATGAGACATGGTGCAGATTGCCTGTACCATGCTATTCTTTTTTCCCAAGCTTTGGAAGTTATATATTTAAAACCATTCACAATATGATTTAACAGAGTTCAGAAAAAAAAAAATTCATAGTGGTTACTCACTGCAGTCTTTATGAACTTACCGTATATGCTCCAGTATAAGCCGACCCAAATATAAGCCAAGGCCCCTAATTTTACCACTAAAAACTGGGAAAACCTATTAACTTGAGTATAAGCTGAGGGTGGGAAATGCAGTAGCTACTGTCCATTCCAAAATCTATATAGATACCAACAGGGCCGTAGCCAGAAAAAAATTTCGGGGAGGGTTGACAATTTGGGGGGGGGTGAAAATTTGGGGGGGGGGGGGGAAAATTTCGGGGAGGGTTGAAAATTTCGGGGGGGGGTGGGTTGAAACCTGCCTCCTAGCTCACGCTGAAGCAAAGAGCACAGCAGGGGGCAGAGCAAAATTCCCTCCTAGCTCACACTGAAGCAAAGAGCACAGCAGGGGGAAGAGCAGCCTTCAATAGCCTGCAGCTCCGCCCCTGTCAACCACCTCCACCAAGTCTGGCCTCCTTAATGAGAGCATTCAACACCCCCCCCCCAACTTGGTTGCTTCGCTACATCGGCTATTGCTGCAAGTAATGACAGTGTGAATAAATTGTCAATATTTGCTTGAGATAGTGCTTGCAGTTCTGGGGGGACTCTTAATTTTTTGCATCTCATAGACTTAGCATGGGGATTTGGTTAACCAGTTAAAATTCATGAGTAAACCAGGTTTTTTAAAAAAATCTGAAACATTTCGGGGGGGGAGGGTTTGAACCCCTAAAACCACCGTCCTTAGAAAGGGGCAGAATATAGGCCTGGGTAACAACGGAAAAATTTGTTTCTAAAATCGATTTGTATTTGGGGTTTTTTTTGTTTCGATATTTAAAATAATTACAAAATTTTCCTTTTAAAAAGTTTGATATTTACGAAATTTCGTAAATGGTAAAAAATTAACGAATCGATTTCCAAAACGATAACGAATCGATTCGTTAACGGCGGACGTGACTGCGAAATACGCTAAAAAACCTCCAAAACCTTCTGAAGCTTTCCTCTCCCTCTGTTGTTGACTGTTGGTGTGATATTATAATTTTTTTTCACTAATTAAACCATAAAACTGGCCCAGACATGCGGAAATAATAACGAAACGACCTCAAAACAATAACGAAACGAATACAATATCGAAATACGAAGCATTTACAAAACGTTTTTGAAAATTCATTTTTTTAATAATTGCGCCAGAATGGTTCGTTATCGTTTTGTAATTGAAAAAATTAACGAATTATTAACGAATTACGAATTAACGAAACGAAACCGCCCAGCCCTACTGGATACCAATAAAATTATATTAAATGAAGCATCAGTAGGTTCAATTTTTTGGATATTTACCATATTTCAAAGAAAAACAGTAAACCAGCTCTGTAAATGGAAAAGTAGGGTCAACAAAAACAATATGGTATCAACAATTTATTTATTTATTTATTTATTTGGGGTTCTTTTACCCCGCCCTTCTCACCCCGAAGGGGACTCAGGGCGACTTACAAAAGCAAGGCACAATTTGATGCCTGCATCATAAAAACAATCAAACACAAAATTACATCAATACACAGTTAACACCAAATATACATTATAACCATAAAATCAATAAAATCAATAAAACCAAATACAAACCCAGTTTCTCCTCTTACATGGTCAGCGTTCGCTAACTCATAGATCTAGTTTTACGTTCCACTTCATCAATCCTACTGGTCTTACTCGCCTGATTGTCTGATTTAATCGCCGGAGTGCCCAAAGGCCTGGTCCCATAACCACGTCTTCACCCTTCTCCTGAAAGCGAGGAGGGATGGTGATGCCCTGATTTCCCCCGGGAGTGAGTTCCACAGGTGAGGGGCCACCACTGAGAAGGCCCTGCTCCTCGTCCCCACCAGCCTCACTTGTGATAGCGGTGGGGTCGAGAGCAGGGCCTCCCCAGATGATCTCAGACTCCGAGGTGGGACGTAGAGGGAGATACGTTCGGACAGATACACTGGACCGGAACCGTACAGGGTTTTGTAGGTCAAAAACAGCACCTTGAATTGTGCTCGGAACTGAACCGGCAGCCAGTGGAGCTGGCACAGCAGGGGGGTGGTATGCTCCCTGTATGTTGCTCCGGTGAGCAATCTGGCTGCTGCTCGCTGGACTAGTTGAAGTTTCCGAACAGTCTTCAAGGGCAACCCCACGTAGAGCGTGTTGCAGTAGTCTATTCAGGATGTAACAAGAGCATGGACCACCGTGGCCAGATCAGACTTCCCGAGGTACGGGCGCAACTGGTGCACAAGTTTTAATTGCGCAAAAGCTCTCCCGGCCACCGCTGAGACCTGACTTTATTCTACTACTACTACTACTACTACTACTACTACTACTAATAATAATAATAATAACAGTAATAACAGAACTTAATTTGTATCCCGCCTCACCTCCCCATGGTGACTCACGCTGGCTTCCAACATAGTAAGAGGCAGGAAGGTAATGACGCTCTAAGCAGTCATGCTGGCCACATGACCTTGGAGGTGTCTATTTATTATTTATTTATTTCGTATACTTCTACCCCGCCCTTCTCAACCCCCGAGGGGGGACTCAGGGCGGCTTACAAAATGGCACAATTTGATGCCTACACAATAATACAATAAACTTATAAAAACAGCGGTTAAACGGTTAAACAATTAAAACAACAATATATATCACAGTCAATAGCCAATCCCAAGCACAGCGTTCGCCAACTCAGAGTCCATACTTCGTTCCACATTGTCTATTCCTATCCGTCGTCGCAGTCCTTTATTTATCTTCCAGATTGCCCAAATGCCTGGTCCCACATCCGTGTTTTTAATTTCCTTCTAAAGGAGAGGAGGGATGTCGCTGACCTAATTTCCCCAGGGAATGAATTCCACAGTTGAGGGGCCACCACAGAGAAGGCCCTGCTCCTCGTCCCCGCCAACCTCACTTGTGACAGAGGCGGGGCCGAGAGCAGGGCCTCCCCAGAGGATCTCAAACTCCGAGGTGGGACGTAGAGGGAGATGCGTTCGGACAGATACTCTGGGCCGGAACCGTATAGGGTTTTGTAGGTCAAAACCAGCACTTAGAATTGTGTCTACAGACAATACCAGCTCTTCGGTGTGTGCCAATTTCGCAGTTTGAAAACATACAAATGTGAGTAGATCAATAGGTACTGCTTCTGCAGGAAGGTAATGGTCTGGCCACATAACCTTGGAGGTGTCTACAGGTAATGCTGGCTCTTCAGCTTAGAAATGGAGATGAGCACCAGAGTCCTAGAGTCGGACACAATTGGGAAGGGGAAACCTTTACCTTTAGAAAGCAGCACCAGCAAAGCAATGTTATTTCCACTTCTTATGTTCATTTTACAACTGTCCTTGACAGTTTTGCATTTGTTGTTTGCGCAATTTGCAAGTCTTTCCATCCAAAGGCAAGAGAGGAGCAAGGGCCCAAAGGAGGCATTGAACGGTGGCGCCAAAGTCCAGTCAGTGTTATGCAGAACCGTTTGGCTCCTGAGCTGAAGCCATTCCTGAGAATGAATGTCCAGAGACAGAGAATGAATCTGATATTCCCTGACAACCATGAATTCCTCTTTAACGTAGTGCCAACTCCTTCCTTCCTTCCTTCCTTAGGATGCCTACAACATGGCGGAGCTGCAGATGTCCCTCCAAACCAGCCCGGCCTATTCTCTTTACAAGAAGAAAGGGAAACGGGCCGAGCGGCAGAGTCCTCTGAGCTGCGAGCTCCACGTCTCGTCTCCAAGGGAACGGCCGGAAGAATCGCTCTCGGCGGCCAAGGGCTCCTCCTCCTCCTTCTCCAGCACGGATTTTGGATGTTACCTGTCGGGCGTGGTGAGAAACATGGACCAGCAGCACCACGCTTTGCCTTGCGACTCATTGCAGGTGTTTCACACGGAAGGAGAGTGCTCGGAAGCAAGCAGCCTGAGTTCTCTTGGGTCCTGCGGATGGGACGAAGACGCCGTCTACGGGGACATCAAAGAATGGGGACCCAAGTTTGAAAAACTCAGCCAACTCTATTCGCATGCCGAGCCGGACGACGTTTAGTCCTTTCCAAGGCTAGAAGGACTCTTGGCAATTTGGGGGTGGGGTGGGGTAAATGTACTTTGGATCAAGTTGACCCATGCAGAAGAATGCTGCACTCGCAGAGCTCAGGCGGTGTTGTATTTCAGTGAGATCTGTTAGAAGCAGAAATGGGAAATCTGGGTTTGGACGGAAGAAAGCTGCACTCCCAGAGCTCAGACGGTGCTGTATCTCAGTGAGTTCTGTTAGAAGCAGAAATGGGAAATCTGGGTTTGGACGTGAGAATGCTGCACTCGCAGAGCTCAGACAGTTGTATTTCAGTGAGTTATATTAGAAGCAGAAAATGGAAATCTGGGTTTGGACGGGAGAATGCTGCACTTGCAGAGCTCAGACGGTGTTGTATTTCAGTGAGATCTATTAGAAGCAGAAATGGGAAATCTGGGTTTGGACGTGAGAATGCTGCACTTGCAGAGCTCAGACGGTGCTGTATCTCAGTGAGTTCTGTTAGAAGCAGAAATGGGAAATCTGGGTTTGGACGGGAGAATGCTGCACTTGCAGAGCTCAGATGGTGTTGTATTTCACTGAGATCTATTAGAAGCAGAAATGGGAAATCTGGGTTTGGACGGAAGAAAGCTGCACTCGCAGAGCTCAGACAGTTGTATTTCAGTGAGACCCATTAGAAGCAGAAAAGGGAAATCTGGGTTTGGACGGAAGAAAGCTGCACTTGCAGAGCTCAGACGGTGCTGTATCTCAGTGAGTTCTGTTAGAAGCAGAAATGGGAAATCTGGGTTTGGACATGAGAATGCTGCACTCACAGAGCTCAGACGGTGTTGTATTTTAGTAAGCTCCATTAGAAGCAGAAATGGGAAGTCTGAGTTTGGATACCCTAAATCCAGGGGACTGGGCGAGGGATTGGCTACTACTCGAGCGCTTTGGAGACGTTGGCCATTGGAAGGCTAGACGAGGAGGATGAAAAGAGAACTGGAGCTGTCCTAAGAAGGAAGATCGTAAAGAATTCTCTGCTTCTAAGAATGGATGTCAGACTCCTTCTGTGTGCAACAAATGTGGAAGTTGCTCATCACTTTACAAGGACTTTAAGTCATGGCTTGTGTCTTCTGAGCTGCTCCTGCAATATGTTGGGGGGGGGGGACACCCCAAGTTGTATACTTAAGCAATCCCTCATAGCCTGACGATGACGACCCTCGAAGTGTAGTGTCTGGGCGGTGGATATTGGGGCCTCTTTGAATTCTGCAGCACTGCTGGTCACAGCTGACCTCCAATTAGAGCACTCAAAGGCCAGGGCTTCCCAGTTCTCGATGTCTATGCCAGATTTTTAAGCCATGATGACCCTTCAAGTCTAGTGTCTTGGCAGTGGGTATTTGGGCCTCTTTGTATTCTGCAGCACTGCTGGTCACAGCTGACCTCCAATTAGAGCACTCAAGGGCCAGGGCTTCCCAGTTCTCGGTGTCTATGCCACAGTTTTAAGCCACGATGACCCTCCTAGTCTAGTGTCTTGGCAGTGGGTATTTGGGCCTCTTTGAATTCTGCAGCACTGCTGGTCACAGCTGACCTCCAATTAGAGTGCTCAAGGGCCAGAGCTTCCCAGTTCTCAGTGTCTATGCCACAGTTTTAAGCCATGATAACCCTCCAAGTCTAGTGTCTTGGTGGTGGGCATTGGGGTCTCTTTGAATTTTGCAGCACTGCTGGTCACAGCTGACCTCCAATTCCAGCACTCAAGGGCCAGGGCTTCCCAGTTCTCGATGTCTATGCCACATTTTAAAAGTTGACTTTAAGCCAATATAATTGTATATAAATGTGTTAAAATGATATCCTGGATTTTCATCTATTTATTTATTTCGGGCACTTCTACCCTGCCCTTCTCAACCCTCAAGGGGGGACTCAGGGCAGCTTACAACCGGCACAATTCGATGCCAACAATTCATCCGATAAAATACATGACAGCAATAGACCACAATAATTAAAACATTCAATTAATACAATAACAACTAAAAAGCCAATCTAGTGGCCAATGTTCACCGAGTTCTAAAATCCGTAAGCCTATTCAGCATTTCCTTAGTCCTTCCAAATTCTGGTCGTCGTTACCTTGTCAGTCTGCCAGATTACCCAAAGGCCTGGTCCCATATCCATGTTTTCAGCTTCCTTCTGAAGGAGAGGAAGGATGTCGATGACCTAATTTCCCCGGGGAGTGAATTCCACAGGTGAGGGGCCACCACCGAGAAGGCCCTGTCCCTCGTCTCCACCAGCCTCACTTGTGATAGAGGCGGGGCCGAGAGCAGGGCCTCCCCAGAAGATCTTAAACTCCGAGGCGGGACGTAGAAGGAGATATGTTCGGACAGGTACGCTGGGCCGGAACCGTATAGGGTTTTGTAGGTCAAAACCAGCACTTTGAATTGTGCTCGGAACTGGATCACAACAGAGGGGTGGTATGCTCCCTGTATTCCGCTCCGGTGAGTAGTCTAGCTGCCGCCCATTGGAATAACTGAAGTTTCCGAACAGACTTCAAGGGCAACCCCACGTAGAGCACATTGCAGTAATCTATTCAGGATGTAACAAGAGCGTGGACCACTGTGGCCAGATCCGACTTCCCAAGGTACGGGCGCAACTGTTTTACAGAGCTATTTGCATGCAGGGAGCAGGCAGTGCTGCGGTTTCTCTCCCCAGTGAAGAAAAATGGTGTAGCGCATCCCATTGTCTTGTATTATATTATATTGTACTATCACGCTGCCTCTTTATTTGTCATACCCTTGGAAAAATCCAACTTTGTGTAATAGCCGTGGAAATACAACCCTTTGGCTGGATGTCAAGCTTTCGACTTTTTGTCCCTCATAGCTTGAAATTATGGTTGAACCCTGATTGAACCTAGCAGTTCGAAAACATGCAAATGTGAGTAGATCAATAGGTACCGCTCTGGCAGGAAGGTAACAGCGCTCCATGCAGTCATGCCAGTGGCCACATGACCTCAGAGGTGACTAAGGACAACACTGGCTCTTTGACTTAGAAATGGAGATGAGCACCAACCACTAGAGTCGGACACGACTGGACTTCATGTCACGGAAAACCTTTACCTTTTACCTGATTGATTAACAAAGCCTTTTAGAGCTAACAACAAAAACAATAATACATCACAGTCTTCTGAGGATGCTTGCCATAGATGCAGGAGAAACATCAGGAGAGAATGCTTCTAGAACATGGCCATATAGCCCGAAAAACCTACAACAACCCAGTAAAGGTTTTCCCTGACATTAAGTCTAGTCCATAACAAGAACAACAATAGGTAAAGCAAGATAAAAGTTTTCCCTTGAAATGAAGCCCAGTTGTGTCCGACTCTGGCGAAACGTCAGGAGAGAATGCTTCTAGAGCATGGCCATATAGCCCGGAAAACCTACAACAACCCAGTAAAGGTAAAGGTTTCCCCTGACATTAAGTCTAGTCCATAACAACAACAACAACAACAAGAACAACAACAACAGGTAAAGCAAGGTTTTCCCCTGACATTAAGTCCAGTTGTGTTTGACTCTGGCGAAATGTCAGGAGAGAATGCTTCTAGAACATGGCCATATAGCCCAAAAAACCTACAACAACCCAGTAAAGGTAAAGGTTTCTCCTGACATTAAGTCTAGTCTATAACAACAACAACAACAACAACAGGTAAAGCAAGATAAAGGTTTTCCCTTGACATGAAGTCCAGTTGTGTCCGACTCTGGCGAAATGTTAGGAGAGAATGCTTCTAGAGCATGGCCATATAGCCAGAAAAACCTACAACAACCCAGTAAAGGTAAAGGTTTCCCCTGACATTAAGTCTAGTCCACAACAACAACAACAACAACAAGAAGAACAACAACAACAACAGGTAAAGCAAGGTTTTCCCCTGACATTAAGTCCAGTTGTGTTTGACTCTAGCGAAATGTCAGGAGAGAATGCTTCTAGAACATGGCCATATAGCCCAAAAAACCTACAACAACCCAGTAAAAGTAAAGGTTTCCCCTGACATTACGTCTAGTCCACAACAACAACGACAACAATAGGTAAAGCAAAATAAAAGTTTTCCTGTCCAGTTGTGTCCGACTGTGGTGAAACATCAGGAGAGAATGCTTTTAGAGCAGTGTTTCTCAATCTGGGGGTCAGGACCCCTGAGGGGGTCGTGAGTGGGTGTCAGAGCGGTCGCCAAAGACCGTCAGAAAACATGGTATTTTTTTCTGTTGGTCATGGGGGTTCTATGTGGGAAGTTTGGCCCAATTCTATTGTTGGTGGGGTTCAGGTTGCTTTTTGACTCTAAATGAACTATACATGCCAGCAACTACAACTCCCAGAGGGCAAGGTCTATTTTCCTCAAACTCCATCTGTGTTCATATTTGGGCATATGGAATATTTGTGCCAAGTTTGGTCAATGTTTGAGTCCACAGTGCTCTCTGGATGTTGATGAACTACAATTCCCAAACTCAAGGTCAATGTCCACCAAACCCTTCCAGTATTTTCTGTTGGTCATGGGAGTTCTGTGTGCCAAGTTTGGTTCAATTCCATCCTTAGTGGAGTTCAGAATGCTCCTTGATTGTAGGTGAACTATAAATCCCAGCCACTACAACTCCGAAATGACAACATCAACCGCACCAGTATTCAAATTTGGGCATATCGGGTATTTGTGCCAAATTTGGTCCAGTGAATGAAAATAAATCCAGCATATCGGATATTTGCATTACGATTCATAACAGTAGCAAAATTACAGTTCTGAAGTGGCAATGAAAATAATTTTATGGTTGGGGGGTCACCACCACATGAGGAACTGTATTAAGGGGTCGCCGTATGTGGAAGGTTGAGAACCACTGTTCTAGAGCATGGCCATATAGCCTGAAAAACCTACAACAACCCAAACCTTACAACCTCTGAGGATGCCTGCCTTAGAAGTGGGTGAAACATCAGGAGAGAATGCTTCTGGAACATAGCCAGATGCCTGGAAGACTCACAGCAACCTGGTGATTCTGGCCATGAAAGCCTTTGTGGATCCATTAAGAATGTCCTGCCTTGAGGAGGGAGAAAAGCCATTGAGAGCCATGTGGGAGAAGGCTTTGTGTTGGGAATGTGTTCTGGTGTGTTTTGCTGCTCGTGTTGTCCTTTAAACAGCCTTTCCTTTCACTTTGCTCCGATCCTGGTCTTGATTTATTTCTTTTTTTGCCGAACCTTGAATTTCTGAAGCGAAGAAAGTGGCCTCTGCAGTGCATTTCTATCTTCTTATCACATCTCTGCATTTCTGCTTAACCGTTCCACGTAAATGTTCTGCGCCGAGCAAGAAGTCACTGTGGGCTTGCAATCTAAAGTTAGATTTCCTTCCTTGGCTGGTGTTTCCAGCCTTGAGTAACTTATCCCATTCCCTTGGCTTTGCGGAAAGGAGGCCTTCGCTGAGGAGTGCTCCTTGGATTATTCATCGTTTTATTTTTCACCAAACAAAGCACAGAAGAAGGAAATGTAACTTTATGAGAAAAGTCAGGCAGAGGGGAAGAGCGGAAAATGGAAGACCATCCATGCGCAAGGGAGGGAACGAACAAGGGAGAGGAACGGATATGGAAGTGTCCTTGCAAAACACCAAAAATGTCTCAAAACGCCACAACAGAAGCCAGCATTTTTATAGGTAGCCAGAAATACTCCGATTTCGGTTAGGTTTTTCCATACAAGTCAGTTTCTGTCTCCATTCATGCAGTTAAAGATGCCCAATTTGTGGATGTTGGGAGGTCTTCTTGTTGGGGCTCAGTCTCTCCCAAACCCCTCGTATCTCTATGGGATTTAAATCATTGTAGAGTGAAGCCAGGGGGTGGCAGGAAAAAGGAAGGAGCCACGTGGCTGAAATGTGTCGTTTGGTTTATAGTCAGAACTTTATGAGCAGTCCTTTTATTCTCTCTTATCAGTTCTTCTCCGTGGCTTGCACTCCCCTTCCCTCTCCCCCCTTCCTACTGAGCTCTCCATTTTCCCTTCAAGGTCCTATCTTCTTCTTTGCAGGTTATAACGATACGTGGGGAAATTTAGGGAACTTTATTCGATAATAAAAATCCCACCACTGCTTCATCAAATTATAACGACCCACAGCAGCCTACCAAATTATAACAATGACACCACTACAGATTAGCGCACCAAAGATATAGAGGGAGCATGGTTGTTGAACCAACTAAATATTTAAAAGTTAGGAACTGGGAACCACTGGAACTGAGAGACTTAAAATGATTCTTTAAAAAGGTTTCCACTGCCACCATATTACTAATGAACAAGCTGAGGTACTATCGAAAGGTTGTTCAGTAACACACTCTGCGTTACTCTAGTTTTCTTAGAGGCTGTTAAAAAGCTGACTTGAATAACACTTTTACCACAAAGGTATTCACACTGAGGCTGGTATAAGTTGGTAAAAATAACAAGAACATTTATTGAACAGACTTGAATATTTCAGGTACAAATGCTTATTGGTTTCAGTAAAGTTCTGGCATACAAAGCTTGTGGTTACATTTGAGAAGAGATCTTTAAAACTTCTGAGTTACAAGTCTTAAAGTATCAACACAGAAAATTACTCCAGGAAATGAATCTCTGAAAGTAACTCCCACAAAAATCCCCCTTAGGAATCTTGCCAAAACCTGAACTAGCCTTCCTTAGGAAAAGAACAGACCACTAACAGGGTCCTGCTCCACACAGTATAAACAAAAGACTGACCCAAAGTTCTTCTTCAAAACCCCAAACAGCTCTCACTAACACCCAACGTCTTCACTCTACCCTTTCCAAGCTCCAACTCCCAACTCTCAACTGGCAAACTGGGAACTCAAGCCTCAGTTTCAAAGTCACTTTTTTTCCTTCTGATCACTTAGGCTCCACCCCCATCTTCCTAACCAATCCTGGCCTTCTGATTTTCCTTCCAAGACTAAAACACGCCCCCTTAATCATAGAATCAAAGAGTTGGAAGAGACCTCCTCCTGGCTTGGGTTCTTCCTCCTGGCTTGGGGGTCTGTAGTAGATGCCTACAACGACATCTTTTTGAGTCCCAGTTCCCTTGATTCTTATCCAGATGATTTCAAGCTGGTTTCCCAGATTGCTGTCTTGAATCTCTTCTGCAGCATAAGAGTTTTTGACATATAAGGCTACTCCGCCTCCTCTCCCCTTTGTTCGGTTTCTGTGAAAGAGGTTATAGCCCTCGATGTCTACATTCCAGCGATAGGAGTCATCCCACCAGGTTTCAGTGATGCCTATGATATCATATTTGTGGTGTTGTGCTAAAAGTTGGAGTTCGTCATGTTTATTTCCCATGCTCTGTGCATTAGTGTAAAGACATGTGAGCCCCTGAGATCTTCCCTTGAGCTGTTTAATTGGGATTATTGTGCTTTTGGTACTTGGTCCTTGTTGTGTTTGTGCAGCCCTCCGTTTAGCCTTCTGGCGATTCCCAGACATTATGGGTAAAGTAGTGTTCGCAAGGCTGCCCTTAAAGCAAACCTAACCTTAGATGGTGTCCCCCTGTCTCCCTTCTCTAAAATGGATGCATTGGCTTCGCCAGGCCCACTCTCTTTGGCCTAATCTAGCCTGTCAAGGTAAGAGATTCATTACACAGGTCGTAAAGTCCTCCTGAGAACCTTTCCACTACTTTCATCTAATTTAGTGGTTCCCAACCTTTTCTTGATCAGGGCCCATTTTGACCAGGGACCTTTTGACCAGGGACCACTTTGATCTTTCCACTACTTTCATTTAACTCAGTGGTTCCCAAGCTTTTCTTTTTTCTTTTTTTTTTTTTACCAGCGCCCACTTTGACCAGGGACCACTTTGATGTTTCCATTACTTTCATCTAACTCAGTGGTTCCCAACCTTTTCTTGACCAGGGCCCACTTGACCAGGGACCACTTGACCAGGGACCACTTTGATGTTTCCACTACATTCATCTAACTCAGTGGTTCCCAACCCTTTTTTTTTTACCAGGGCCCACTTGACCAGGGCTCACTTTGACCAGGAACCATTTTGACCAGGGACCACTTTGACATTTCCACTACTTTAATCTAACTCAACCTTCTCTTAACCAGGGCCCACCTTGACCAGGAACCATTTTTGACCAGGGACCAATTTGATGTTTCCACTACTTTCATCTAACTCAGTGGTTTCCAAGCTTTTCTTGACCAAGGACCACTTTGACCAGGGACCACTTTGATCTTTCACCTACTTTCATCTCACTCAGTGGTTCCGAACCTTTTCTTGACCAGGGATCACTTTGACCAGGGACCCCTTTGTCTCCTCTGATTTTGGAATCTAAATAGGGCTGGGCCTGGAGTCTCCAGGCAGGACGATGACATCCTGGGAAGCCATGGCTGTCAGACAGAGCCGATAGTATTGGTTTGGAGGGTGTTGGTATGAGGCCAATTCCTATGAGTCTACCGTAAACGTCACCATCATCATCCAAAAGATCAGAAATGATGGGGGAAGGGGAGAAGCAAGGGAGTGAAGGAACCCAATCGTGATTTCTATCGTTTTGTGGACTGGGTGAAAGTGCAATGTCCTGCTGGGCTTTGTTTTGTCATTGTGACAGGCTTGCTGTAGGAAAAATACACTGTAAACAACCTTCTCCCCAACCTCTTGCCTCCTCTAACAACATCCAGTCATTACTCAGGATTAATGATTTGCTTCTTTCCCATTTGTCTCAATCTACTCCGCCCACAATGTGATATGCTATCATTTGAGTGCACTTGCAGTCCAAATTAGACTCTTTTCTTTTGCCTGTAAATGTGCTATTTACTCCCTCGGTCTGCGGTAGAGAATAAAAAAGCTCTTGTAGATCTACCCTGCCATGTATTTCACTCACCCCGAGCCATTCCTTCTGCTTGGTTTGAGCCCTGATTGTGATACATGAAGGCGAGAGGATGGCCAGAACATTGATGGGGCAGATGTCTCACCGATTCAGACGAATGTGCCCAGGAAGGAAGAAGGACGGACGGACACACAGAAGGAAGGGGCAGCCAGTGCCCTTGAATGTAGACAGCTGGAGTGTGACAAGCATTGCTGGCTGTTCCTTCTGCTCCATATGAAACAGGTTTGGACAGTGATGGCTTAATGATCTCTATATAGCAGTGTTCCTCAAACTCTGCTCCTCCAGATGCTTTGGACTTCAGCTCCCACCATTCCTAACATCTGGAAAGCACCGGGACTGTGGGAGTCAGCTGCATTAAGATCACTACTGACCAAAAGGTCATGAGTTCGAAGCCAGCCTGGGTCAGAGTGAGTTTCCAACCATTGTGTAGCTTGCTGTTGATCTTTGCAGCCCGAAAGACAGTTGCATCTGTCAAGTAGGAAATTTAGGTATCGCTTATGTGGGGAGACTAGTTTAACTAATTTATGATGCCATAAAAATCTCCAGCAAGCATGCAAAAAGAATGAGGAAGTACTCCATCATTGTCACTAATGGACAGTGAAGCAACAGCTCCCCTGGTGGCCAGAATACCCTCATGGAAGCTGGAATGTTAAATAGCCTCTGTGTGTCTGTCTATATATGTTGTGTGTCTATGGCATTGAATGTTTGTCATGTATACGTACATTGCAATCTGCTCTGAGTCCCCTGCGGGGTGAAAATATTGTAAATAATAAATAAATAAATAATAAAGCTGACTGGGATTTCTGGGAGCTGAAGGAGAAGAGTGAGAAACACTGGTGTATAGTAATGCTTTCTCTGATCTGCCATTTCATACTCATGTTTGGGGGGGGGGGATGCTTGTACCATCATTCCCAAAATCCTCCACTAGAAATGCTGGATGGAAGGCTGTAGGAGGTGTGATGGCACGCCTGAGCCTTTGGGAGACATGACTCTTCCAAGCAAGGTTTCCATGAGACAGGAAACCTTGCTTGGAATCTGAAACGATGCTTCATCTGACTATATTTCCCATGCATGGAACTTTATATCCTCACATTAAGCCACTCCAAGCACTCAGAAATTGGTTTCGTTTTCCCTGAATGCCTCTCATCCTTATCTGTCGAAGCCTGGCAGAACGCCAAAGGCCATGGTCGAGCAGTCTGTTTTGGTTAATTTCGACCTGCCTATCTATACGCTCATTAGTCCCTGGAGATGCCAAGTTGTTTTCTAGCCCTGGGAACTCTCTGGGAGCAATTCAGGGAGCAAACTATCATCCCTAGGAACATTCTCATGGGAAACTACACTTTGAACAGGTGTCTCTGTGTCATTCTCTGCATTAATATCATTGACCAAACTATTGCCATCTTGACCCTCATTGACATCATTCCCCACATCCAAAGCACCTTGATCTTGCATTCATAGGTTTTATGTAATTATAATGTTGTTTATTGTTTTCGTTTTCGGTTTTATTTTGCTGTAATTTGTTGTTTGGGCTTGGCCTCATGTAAGCCGCCCCGAGTCCCCATTGGGGAGATGGTGGCGGGGTATTAATAATAATAATAATAATAATAATAATAATAATAATCTTGAAACACAATCACAGGCTGAACTCCAACACACTGTCCCTTTGCATTAGAAGTCATTGCCAGCCTTTGCCCATTCCATGCCTCTCTAAATCACGTGCAATAGTTGAAGCCATTGCAACGAATGAGGCCAGCGGGCATCTTGATTCGAAAGCCTGCAGCTGGAAGGAGAGAAAGAATGAAAGCCAATGGGATTTTGGCCTGCATCAAGAGGAGCATAGTGTCTAGGTCCAGGGAAGTAATGCTACCCCTCTATTCTGCTTTGGTTAGACCACATCTGGAATATTGTGTCCAATTCTGGGCACCACAATTGAAGAGAGATACTGACAAGCTGGAATGTGTCCAGAGGGGAGCGACTAAAATGATCAAGGGTCTGGAGAACAAGCCCTATGAGGAGCGGCTTAAGGAGCTGGGCATGTTTAGCCGGAAGAAGAGAAGGATGAGAGGAGATATGATGAGGGCTATGTATACATATGTGAGAGGAAGCCACAGGGAGGAGGAAGGAGCAAGCTTGTTTTCTGCTTCCCTGGAGACTAGGACGCAATGGAACAATGGCTTCCAACTACAAGAGAGGAGATTCCATCTGAACATGAGGAAGAACTTCCTGACTGTGAGAGCCATTCAGCAGTGGAACTCTCTGCCCCAGAGGGAGTGTGATGGAGGCTCCTTCTTTGGAAGCTTTGAAGGAGAGGCTGGATGGCCATCTGTCAGGGGTGCTTTGAATGCAATATTCCTGCTTCTTGGCAGAATGGGGTTGGACTGGATGATGGCCCAGGAGGTCTCTTCCAACTCTTGGATTCTATGATTCTATGAAAGAAAGAGGGGCACGATGTCCCTAGGGAGTTGGACTTTCCAGTAATCTGGGACTTTGACTAATCTCCTGCCGAGCTCTTTACTGAGGATAACATGGAGCAAGAACAACTTCATTTCCTATCAAAATTGTGTTACCTCTGCAATTTAAATAATTTTCTATCTACGAGTATTTAATCTCATGACGTGCCAGCTTTCCTGATTTCCCCAGGGCTCCTCTCTCGCTCCCGGCTTGTGGAATGACAATCTGGGGATCACAAATAGCTCAGCTGTGATGTGGCGCCGAGGCATCGTCACAGGCAAGGTTGCTTCGCCATGTCTTATGGAGGAGGCAGCCGCTACAAATACGCCGAGACGCCAGAGCCTGATGGGCAGTTTCAGTATTGTATTGTCGAAGGCTTTCATGGCCGGAATCACTGGGTTGTTGTAGGTTTTTTGGGGCTGTATGGCCATGGTCTAGAGCAGGGGTTGTCACACCTTTTAAACCGGGGGCCAGTTCACTGTCCCTCAGACCGATGGAAGGCCGGACTATAGTTTTCTTTTTTAAAAAAATCAATAAAAAATGCCTCTGCACATTGCAGATATCTGATTTTGCGGTGTGGAAGGGCCCTTGGAGGGAGGGGGTTCTTTCTCGCCCTCTTTAGGCAGTAATTCCAGGAGCAGAGAATGGGAAATCTCCCTCTTTCTAGTCTGAACACAATCTGGCTACCAGTATTAAAAAAAACTCTAAAATTATAACTGTAAATAAAGAACAACACTCAAACACAGGGGAACTCCAGACAAGAAACAATCAGGGCCAGCTAATCACCTCTCAACAAAGGATTCTCCCTAAAAACTGTCAGGCTATGAAATGGTCATCAAGGTGGCCAATTGAAACATTCATACCTACCTCCAACAGAAAAGAGTTCTTTCTCCCACCCTGGATCTTCCACAATTTTCCTAGTTAAAGGTTTTCCTCTGACGTGAAGTCCAGTCGTGTCTGACTCTGGGGTGTGGTGCTCATCTGCATTTCTAAGTCGAAGAGCCGGCGTTGTCCGTAGACACCTCCAAGGTCATGTGGCCGGCATGACTGCATGGAGCGCCGGGGCAGCCTCCCTTGGCTGGCTCACGCTGCCCATCGGGCCCGATGGGCAGCGTGAGCCTGCCAAGGGAGGAGCAGACCGCACGGCCTACTCGCATGTAAAGCACTTCGTGAGGTGCTTTACGCGCGAGTAGGCCATGCGGAGCAGCTGCTCTTGGCTGGCTCATGCTGCCCATCGGGCCTGACGGATAGCGTGAACCAGCCAAGGGAGGGACACTGTGTGTGTGTGTGTGTGTGTGGGGGGGGGGGGGGCTCCTCCTCCACGGGCCAGATAAGTGCCCTTGGCGGGCTGGAAGTGGCCCAAGGGCCATAGTTTGAGGACCCCTGGTCTAGAGGCATTCTCTCCTGATGTTTGCTTGCCATAGATGGAGGCGAAACGTCAGGAGAGAATGCCTCTAGATCATGGCCATACAGCCCGAAAAAACCTACAACAACCCAGTTTGAGTATTATTTTTGTACTAGGATTTTCTTCAATTTCTGAGAACAGCTTGCAGGAAGAAAGGCAAAAACTCAAGGTATTTGTACGGAGACAAGCTATGATCTTGTCTTCACACAATTACCCTGAGTATTTGCCTTTCTTATGGGCCGGTGAAACACACTCAGATCGTTCACGTGGCAGGGTGGATCTTGTTTTTTCTTATCCCACCGCTGCCACCAACAAATATGAAATGCACACACCTAGGAGATGCTGGTAGAAATCTTCAGGCAGGGGGGACCTTTACTTTATCATCCCACCTTACCACCAATTGTGTAAAAGATGAGGCTTTGTTTATTTGGGAGTGGGGTTTATATGAGAGAGAGATAATTCTAGGACTCCTGTTTATGTTACTTTAATATGTGCAATCCAATGCAACAAATTTGTCTTTGGCTCCACAAGACCTTCAACTTCTCTTCTAGGGAATCCTCTCTTAAATAAGCAAACACAAATTCTCGGTATCTGAACTGAACAGAACAACATTTATTTGAAGATTTCCCTGGAGACTAGGACACGAAACAATAGCTTCAAACTACAAGAGAGGAGATTCAATCTGAACATGAGGAAGAACTTCCTGTGAGAGCCGTTCAGCAGTGGAACTCTCTGCCCCAGAGGGAGTGTGGTGGAGGCTCCTTCTTTGGAGGCTTTGAAACAGAGGCTGGATGGCCATCTGTCAGGAGTGATTTGAATGCAATATTCCTGCTTCTTGGCAGAATGGGGTTGGACTGGATGATGGCCCAGGAGGTCTCTTCCGACTCTACGATTCTAGGATTCTCTTCTTTGACTTTCTCAAAACTCCATTTTTGAAAAATGTACACTTATATGGTCTTAAATACCGTATAATAGGAATGGCCATGTTGGATACGTGTGTGTTCACTGCTTACAAGGCAGGCTTTGGGAGAGGCTTACTTTTGATCTGTGCACTGACTGTAAAAGTGTAATTGCAATGGCACGAACCAGGCTTAACATCATTCTAATGCTAGCCGTTATTTCCAAGATTTAGTAGTTATATCCTATGGAGAAAATAATTTTAAAAACGGTTCCATTTGTGGACTAGATATTTTGATGTCTGCTGCAAAGTTGCATCCCACAACAGTCAATCAAGGCAGTGGGTATGACCTCAGGAAAATTGGTGCTCCTCCGTGAGCTGCGTCTTCCAGCCCTCCTCGGCCTCAAATCCGCTTTCTGGAATTCAAATAAGGCACATGCCACATGCAATTACTTCTGGCTGATCTTCCCTGATAGAAGCTGCTTTTCCCCCCCCATATCAGAGAAAGTTTCCAAAATATTATGAAGTTCCCCATTAGGAGGGAAGGGAAGAAGCAGCCAAGGATCCCAATGGATCCAAAATGCAACTTCCCGTTAATGCTGTCCAAGTAACTCCGGCAGACAAGCGGCTGACCTTCCTAAGGCTAAGTGTACCAGACAGCCGCGGCAGAGGGAAAAGAGGCTACTACTAAATCATTTAACTTGGAAACTCAATAAAAGCTACTCTTATACACTGTCAAAAGCCCAAAGATGGTTTAAATAAATATTAACTCCTCTCAGCAAGTTAAGGCGCTTGAGACAAGGTCAAAAAGCTTCTTCTTATGGCAAACAGATCTTGACACGAGGGCACGCATAAGCAAAAGCCTTCGAAAAATAAGGGCGGATTTAAAAAAGGACAGCAAACGGGAGGTTTGATAGGGAACCTTTATTCAAGACGACAACAGCCATGTGCCGTGCTTCGGCATCCTAGAGAATACCTGACCAGTCAATGGTGAACTATCAAGGTACTGACGAAGAAAGAACAGGTTGTTGTAGGTTTTTCCAGGCTATATGGCTGTGTTCTGGAGGCAATTTTTCTCCTGACGTTTCGCCTGCATCTATGGCAAGCATCCTCAGAGGTAGTGAGGTCTGTTGGAAGTAGGAAAAATGGGTTTATATATCTGTGGAATGACCAGGGTGGGACAAAGGACTCTTGTCTGCTGGAGCTTGGTGTGAATGTTTCAGCTGATCACCTTGATTAGCATTCAATGGCTTGGAAGTGCCCGGGGGGAATCCCTTGTTGAGAGTGATTTTATGTGCCTGTTTGTTTCCCCTCTGTTGTTTTGCTGTTGTGATTTTTGAGTCCTTTAATACTGGTAGCCAGATTTTGTTCATTTTCATGGTTTCTTCCTTTCTGTTGAAATTGTCCACATGCTTGTGGATTTCAATGGCTTCTCTGTGTAGTCTGACATGGTGGTTGTGAGAGTGGTCCAGCACTTCTGTGTTCTCAAATAATATGCTGTGTCCAGGTTGGTTCATCAGGTGCTCTGCTATGGCTGACTTCTCTGGTTGAAGTAGTTTGCAGTGCCTTTCATGTTCCTTGATGCGTGTCTGGGCAATGCTGCGTTTGGTGGTCCCTATGTAGACTTGTCCACAGCTGCATGGCGGTAGACTCCTGCAGAGAAGCCTTGAAATCCACAAGAAGCATGTGGTTTTTTGGGCTATATGGCAATGTTCTAGAGGCATTCTCTCCTGAAGTTTCACCTGCATCTATGGCAAGCATCCTCAGAGGTAGGGAGGTCTGTAGCCAGATTTTGTTCATTTTCATGGTTTCCTCCTTTCTGTTGCCATAGCAGAGCACCTGATGAACCAACCTGGACACAGCATATTATTAGAGAAAACAGAAGTGCTGGACCACTCTCACAACCACCATGTCAGGCTACACAGAGAAGCCATTGAAATCCAGAAGCATGTGGACAATTTCAACAGAAAGGAAGAAACCATGAAAATGAACAAAATCTGGCTACCAACAGAAAGGAAACAAACAGGCACATAAAATCACTCTCAACAAGGGATTCCCCCCGGGCACTTCCAAGCCATTGAATGCTAATCAAGGTGATCAGCTGAAACATTCACATCTAGCCCCAGCAGACAAAATTCCTTTGTCTCACCCTGGTCATTCCACAGATATATAAACCCATTTTTCCTACTTCCAACAGACCTCACTACCTCTGAGGATGCTTGCCATAGATGCAGGCGAAACGCCAGGAGAAAAATTGCCTCCAGAACATGGCCATATAGCCCGGAAAAACCTACAACAACCCAGTGATTCCGGCCATGAAAGCCTTCGACAACACAAAGCAAGAAGAGTTAGGGATGTATTCGACCCCAACAGTTGTGGATTGTCATGCCCACGCTTGCTTCAGACAATACACAGGCAAGGGTTTGACTCAGGCAAGGGCAAACTTTCTAACTTGGGGGCCTCATGGTGGACGGGCCAGAAGGGATGGAGTTCTCCCCAAGCCCCTTTCCTCCCCTTCTTCCTCTTCCCTTTTGGAGGAAGAAAGTGGAGCAAAAACAGGAAATGTTTGGATCCCAAAAGGGTTGGTCTTTGTCAGGATGAGATGGTGGACAGGAGAAAAAAAGTGTATCCATGATACCCCATATTGCCTACTCCTGATACAGAATCCTAGAGTTGAAGAGACCCCAAAGGCCATCCAGTCCAACCCCTTGCCATGCAAGAAGGCACAACCAATGCACTCCCGATAGACAGCCTCTGCGGAAAAGCCTCTAGAGAAGGAGATGCCACCACACTCCCAGGCAGCCTAGGCCACTCTCCAACAGCTCTTACTCTTAGGAAGTTGGGTTCTTGTAGGATTTTTCGGGCTATATGGCCATGGTCTAGAGGCATTCTCTCCTGACATTTCGCCTGCATCTATGGCAAGCATCCTCAGAGGTAGTGAGGTCTCTGAGGATGCTTGCCATAGATGCAGGCGAAACGTCAGGAGAGAATGCCTCTAGACCATGACCATATAGCCCAAAAAAACCTACAAGGACCCAGTGATTCCAGCCATGAAAGCCTTCGACAATATTGAACATCTCTTAGGAAGTTCTTCGTAATCTTTTCAATCGAATCTCTTTCCCTGCCATTTGAATCCATGGCTCCCTTCTTGTGCTCTGGTCTCGAGAGCAGCTTTTCTTCTTCCTTCTCAATGGGACATCCTTTGAAATACGGACACATGGTTCTCCTTTCCCTCTCTACCTTCTCTTCTCCCAGGTAAACATTCCCCAGGAGGAAAAGAGGAAGGAAAAAGAGAAGGAAGGGAAGGGGGAAGGAAGGAAGGGGAAGGAAGGAAGGGAGGAAGGAGAAGGAGAAGAGTGGAAAAGGATGGAAAGGAAGGAGGAAGAGAGGGGGGGGGGGAGGAAAGAGGGAAGGAGGGAAGGACAAAAGGAAGAAGAGATGGAAGAAGGGAGGGAGGGAGGAAGAGAAGGATGGATGGCTGGATGGAAGGAAGGAAGGAAGGAAGGAAGGAAGGAAGGAAGGAAGGAAGGAAAGAAAGGTGGGAGGAATGAGGAGGGAAGGGAGAAGGGAGAAGAAAGAGGGTTGAAAGAAGGATGAAAGGGAAGGAGGGAAGGAGATAGAGAGGGGAGGAGGGAGGAAAGAGGGAAGGAAGGAAGGACAAAAGGGGGAAGAGTAGGAAGGAGGGAGGGGGGAAGAGAAGTATGGAAGGGAAGAAGGAAGGATGGGAGAGAATGGAGGGAAGGGAGAAGGAAGGAGAAAGAGGCATGAAAAAAGGATGAAAGGGAAGGAGATAGAGGTGGGGGGAGGAGGGAGGAAAGAGGGAATGAAGGAAGGACAAAAGAGGGAAGAGAAGGAAGGAGGGAGAGAGGAAGAGAAGCATGGATGGAAGGAAAGAAGGAAGGGTGGGAGAGAATGGAGGGAGGGAAGGGAGAAGGAAGGAGGAAGAGGGGTGAAAGAAGGATGAAAGGGAAGGAGACAGAGGGGGGAGGAGGGAGGAAAGAGGGAATGGAGGAAGGACAAAAGAGGGAAGAATAGGAAGGAGGAAGGGTAGAAGAGAAGGATGGATGGAAGGAAAGAAGGAGGGGTGGGAGAGAATGGAGGGAGGGAAGGGAGAAGGAAGGAGGAAGAGGGGTGAAAGAAGGATGAAAGGGAAGGAGGGAAGGAGAGAGAGGGAGGAGGGAGGAAAGAGGGAAGGAGGAAGGACAAAAGAGGGAAGAGAAGGAAGGAGGGAGAGAGGAAGAGAAGCATGGATGGAAGGAAAGAAGGAAGGGTGGGAGAGAATGGAGGGAGGGAAGGGAGAAGGAAGGAGGAAGAGGGGTGAAAGAAGGATGAAAGGGAAGGAGACAGAGGGGGGAGGAGGGAGGAAAGAGGGAATGGAGGAAGGACAAAAGAGGGAAGAATAGGAAGGAGGAAGGGTAGAAGGAAGGAAGGAAGGAAGGAAGGATGGGAGGGTGGGAGAGAATGGAGGGAGGGAAGGGAGAAGGAAGGATGAAAGTTTCTCCCCTCCTCCTCAATGGGCCACCTTTTGAAACCTTGAAACATGGTTCTCATGTTCCCTCTCTACCTTCTCTTCTCCCAGGTAAACATCCTCAGGAGGAAAGGAGGAAGGAAAAAGAGAAAAAGGGAGGAAGAGAAGAATGGATTGATGAAAGGGTGGAAGGGAATAGAGGGAAGGAAGTGAGGGAGGAAGAAAGGAGAGAGAGAAGAAAGGAAAGGTAAAAGAGAAGGAAGGAAGGAAGGAAGGAAGGAAGAAGAGAGAGAGGGAGGGAGGAAAGGGAGGAAGGAAGGAGAGAAGAAAGGGAAGATAGAATGGTGTGTGTGAGAGAGAGAGGGCCTGAGAAAAGAGCCCAACGGGCTGCATCTGTCCCTTGGGCTTGTGTTTGCCCATACCTGGTTTAACTCATATCAATGTAATTATTATTTTATTTATTTACGTCACTTTTATCCCACCTATGTCAGCCCGAAGGTGACTCAGGGCAACGTACAAATTGGCACGATTAGATGCCATATAAAAATACATACATCGGTTAAAAGCAAAAAAAAATCATATTACAATACATATAAAAACCGTAAAAGCAATAACAATAAAAATTATTTAAAAACGATGTCTCCTTGTTCAAATGTACACCATTCACGGGCACCAATCCATCATCGACAGGCCTCTTTTAGGGACAAACGCAGAACAAACCTTACTTGTACAAAAAGAAACAATGCGGAGTAGATCTGCGATCCTTTGCATGCAAAGAAGTAAACCCATTCAACAGCACTTCTAACACATGTTTCAGTAAACATGGTTTGGATCACACTGCACGCCACTCACAACAGATTCATGGAACACATTTTCCTTACGGGAAACAATCAGATTTGATAACAAAGAAAGAAGACTGACAAAGCATCTCGATGGCTCACAACTCAATGAAAGAGTGGAATCCTAGAATCCTAGAGTTGGAAGAGACCTCCTGGGCCATCCAGTCCAACCCCATTCTGTCAAGAAGCAGGAAAATCGCATTCAAAGCACCCCTGACAGATGGCCATCCAAAGAAGGAATCTCCACCACACTCTGGAGCAGAGGGTTCCACTGCTGAACAGCTCTCACAGTCAGGTAGTTCTTCCTAATGTTCAGGTGGACTCTCCTTTCCTGTAGTTTGGAGTCAAGAAGCAAGAAAATCGCGTTCAAAGCACCCCCAACAGATGGCCATCCAGCCTCTATTTAAAAGCCCACAAAGAAGGAAACTTCACCACACTCCAGGACAGAGAGTTCCACTGCTGAACAGCTCTCTCAGTCAGGAAGTTCTTCCTAATATTCAGGTGGACTCTCCTTTCCTGTAGTTTGAAGTCAAGAAGCAAGAAAATTGCGTTCAAAGCACCCCAAAAGATGGCCATCCAGCCTCTATTTAAAAGCCCCCAAAGAAGGAGCCTCCACCACACTCCAGGACAGAGAGTTCCACTGCTGAACAGCTCTCACAGTCAGGAAGTTCTTCCTCATGTTCAGGTGGAATCTCCTTTCTTGTAGTTTGAAGTCAAGAAGCAAGAAAATGGTGTTCAAAGCACCCCCAACAGATGGCCATCCAGCCTCTATTTAAAAGCCCCCAAAGAAGGAAACTCCACCACACTCCAGGGCAGAGAGTTCCACTGCTGAACAGCTCTCACAGTCAGGAAGTTCTTCTAAATGTTCAGGTGTAATCTCCTTTCCTGTAGTTTGAAGCCATTGCTCCATTGCGTCCTAGCCTTCCGCGTTGAATGTAATGCGTAATGAGGTTCTGGATGCCACTTTTGCAACAACGTACAAAATAAGCCCCAGTTATTCTACAGGACAGCCCGCAAACGGATTCCAACGAGGTCCAAATCTCTCAAATATAACACTCCAAGTGAGACCTGTTTGAAAAAGGAAGTGATCTAGAAGTCATGCCAAACTAGAACTCGTCTTACTTTGTATCCATGAGGATTGGATCGGAGTCACAATTCCCAATTGCTTTTCAATCACTCATTACGTGGCCTTTGCTTTTGATTTTTTACTCTCCTTTCTAAAGACAGTCTTCTGCTTTAGTGTTAACCTACTGACTTCCATATCAGAAGTGGTTCGTTACCTTTTCTTTGGGTTGTTGTAGGTTTTTCGGGCTATATGGCCATGGTCTAGAGGCATTCTCTCCTGACGTTTTGCCTGCATCTATGGCAAGCATCCTCAGAGGTTGCTTGCCATAGATGCAGGCGAAACGTCAGGAGAGAATGCCTCTAGACCAGTGGTTCTCAACCTTCCTAATGCTGCGACCCCTTAATCCAGTTCCTCATGTTGTGGTGACCTCCAACCATAAAATTATTTTCGTTGCTATTTCATAATTGTAATTTTGCTACTGTTATGAATTGTAATGTAAATATCTGAGACACAGAATGTATTTTCATTCACTGCACCAAATTTGGCACAAATACCCAATATGCCCAAATTTGAATAGTGGTGGGGTGGGGGGGGGGGTGATTGATTTTGTCATTTGGGAGTTGTAGTTGCTGGGATTTAGAGTTCACCTACAATCAAAGAGCATACTGAACGCTAGCAATGACGGAATTGAACCAAACTTGGCACACAAAACTACCATGGCCAACAGAAAACATGGGAAGGGTTTGGTGGGCACTGACCTTGAGTTTGGAGTTGTAGTTCACCTACATCCAGAGAGCACTGTGGACTCAAACAATGATGGATCTGGACCAAACTTGACATGAATACTCAATATGCCCAAATGTGAACACGGGTGGAGTTTGGGGAAAATAGACCGTGACATTTTTGAGTTGTAGTTGCTGGGATTTATAGTTCACCTACACTCAAAGAGCATTCTGAACCCCACCAACAATTAAATTGGACCAAAATTCCCACACAGAACCCCCATGACCAACAGAAAATACTGTTTTCTGATGGTCTTTGGCAACCCCTCTGACACTCCCTGGCGACCCCCGCAGGGGTCCCGACCCCCAGGTTGAGAACCACTGCTCTAGACCATGGCCATATAGCCTGAAAAACCTGCAACAACCCAGTGATTCCGGCCATGAAAGCCTTCGACAATACCTTTCCTTTGCTACACCATTCAAGTCCCCACTTTTGCTCTTTGCTCCCCTATAGAGCTCGGCTCAATCTGCTCTCCTGTTGCCATATTGGAGAGTGAACACTCTCTCAGCCCTGTGACCCTGGCATGCTCTTCTGAGCACAAAGTACAGCGACCTAGAATAGCAAACGCACAAATAAAACCCCTCAAAAGACATTTGTGATCCTGATTTATTTTTCAATGCAAGTTTCCTTGACCAACACCAAGTCTCCAATCGCCAGATAATGCTATTGAAATTGCTTTGCAGGTATTAGGCCCAGTGAACCAGTGCGGCCAACATTAAAAATATAAGCAAAGCTCCTCTAAGCACCCTTAATACAGCTTCAGCCTCTTTTGGAAACGCGAGCTAGGTTAAGGATCCATAAGCCAAGCAGTGCCACTCAATCTCTCTCAGGAACGAGGCCCAGGGAAGAGCTTGGTGTAACTTGCTATTTTATAATAGTGACCCATTAATACAGCTCCTCCTGTTGTGGTGACCCCCAACCACAACATTATTTTCGTTGCTACTTCATAACTGTCATTTTGCTCCTGTTATGAATCGTGATGTAAATATTGTGATGACCCCTAGCCATAACATTTTCATTGCTACTTCGTAACTGTAATTTTGCTACTTGCTTGTTGATAAAGCTATTGTCCTCCCAACCCTGCTCTATGCCTGCGAAACGTGGACTGTCTACAGATGTCGCATGCAACTGCTGGAACGATTCCGTCGGCGCTGCCTCCGGAAAATCCTGCAAATCTCTTGGGAAGACAGGCGGACAAATGTCAGCGTGCTGGAAGAAGCAAAGACCACCAGCATTGAAGCGATGCTCCTCTGACATCAACTCCGCTGGACCGGCTACGTTGTCCGGATGCCCAACCACCGTCTCCCAAAGCAGTTGCTCCACTCTGAACTCAAGAATGGAAAATGGAATGTTGGTAGGCAGATTGCAAGGTGGGTTCAAAGCCAACCTTAAAAACTCTGGCATAGACACTGAGAACTGGGAAGCCCTGGCCCTTGAGCGCTCCAGCTGGAGGTCAGTTGTGACCAGCAGTGCTGCAGAATTCAAAGAGGCACAAATGGAGGGTGAAAGAGAGAAACGCGCCAAGAGGAAGGCGCATCAAGCCAACCCCGACCGGGACCGCCTTCCACCTGGAAACTAATGCCCTCACTGCGGAAGAAGATGCAGATCAAGAATAGAGCTTCATAGTCGCCTACGAACTCACTGCCAGTACACCGAACTTGGAGGACCATCATCCTTGGACTACTAGGGATCGCCTAAGTAAGTAAGGGAAGAGCTTGGTGTAACTCGCTATTATAGCTCCACTGGCCCATTAGAACTGTTTCTCAACCTTCCAAATGCCGCAATCCCTGAATACAGTTCCTCATGTTGTGGTGACCCCCAGCCATAACATTATTTTCGTTGCTACTTCACAACTGTCATTTTGCTACTGTTATGAATCGTAACGTAAATATTGTGGTGACCCCTA
The DNA here is from genome assembly GCF_025583915.1 of Anolis sagrei ordinatus. Lineage (NCBI taxonomy): Eukaryota > Metazoa > Chordata > Lepidosauria > Squamata > Anolidae > Anolis > Anolis sagrei. The sequence continues at coordinate 42,608,506 of NW_026847993.1, forward strand.
ACCATAACATTATTTTCATAGCTACTTCATAACTGTGATTTTGCTACTGTTATGAATCATCATGTAAATATCTGATACGCAGAATGTATTTTCATTCACTGGACCAAATTGGGCACAAATACCCGATATGCCCAAATTTGAATACTGGTGGGGTTGTGGAGTGGACTGATCTTGTCATTTGGGAGTCGTAGTTGCTGGGATTATAGTTCACCTACAATCAAAGAGCATTTGGAACTCTACCAATGGAACCAAACTTGGCACACTGAACTCCCATGGCCAACAGAAAACACTGGAAGGAGGCATGTAGCCGGGGGGGAGGGGGGATTGGGGGGCTTCAGCCCCCCCCCCCAAATTCTCATGGGGGTTTGCGAAAGGGCTTTACTGGTGCATTATTTAAACTGTTATGTTTATTCATATCATGATCTGATCACCATACTCAATATATCCCATATGCATGGGGGTATTGGGGTAACGATACAAAAGGTTTGCTAGGGTAGACCCTCTTTCACTCAGACTCAGCCCCCCCCCCCCCGAAACAAAATCCTGGCTACAGGCGACTGGAAGGGTTTGGTGGGCATTGACCTTGAGTTTGGGAGCTGTAGTTCACCTACATCTAGAGAACACTGTGGTCTCAAACAATGATGGATCTGGACTAAGTTTGCACAAATACTCAATATGCCCAAATGTGGACACTGGTGGAGTTTGGGGAAAACTGACCTTGACATTTAGGAGTTGTAGTTGCCAGAATTTATAATTCACCTAGAAGCAAAGTGCCCCTTGAACCCCACCAACGATAGAATTGGGTCAAACTTCCGACAGAGCCCCCTATGACTAACAGAAAATACTGTGTTTTCTGATGGCCTTTGGCAACCCCTCTGACACCCCCCTTCCGACCCCCCCCCCCAGAGGTCCCAACTCCCAGGTTAAGAAACACTGCATTAGACCAGTGGTTCTCAACCTGGGGTCCCCAGATGTTTTTGGCCTACAACTCCCAGAAATCAAAGCCGGTTTACCAGTTGTTAGTATTTTGGGGAGTTGAAGGCCAAAACACCTGGGGACCCACTGCCCTAGATGGTCATTGAGGGCCTCCTAAGGTCACTATATAGATCTAGATGATCCTTGAGGGCCTCCTAAGGTCACTATATAGATCTAGATCCATGCTTCTCAACCTGTGGGTCCCTCCCCAAGTGTGTTTTGGCCTACAACTCCCAGAAATCCCAGCCAGTTTACCAGCTGTTAGGATTTCTGGGAGCTGAAGGCCAAAACATGTGGGGACCCATAGGTTGAGGATCACTGTTCTAGATGGTCATTGAGGGTCTCCTAAGGTAACTATATAGATCTAGATCAGTGGTTCTCCACCTGAAGGTCCCCAGGTGTTTTGGCCTACAACTCTATATAGTGACCTTAGGAGGCTCTCAAGGACCATCTAGATCTATATAGTGACTTTAGGAGGCCTTCAACGATCATCTTGACCAGTGGTTCTCAACCTGTGGGTTCCTCCCCAGGTGTTTTGGCCTACAACTCCCAGAAATCCCAGAAAGTTTAGCTGATGTTAGGATTTCCAGGAGTTGTAGGCCTAAACATCTGGGGACCCACAAGTTGAGGACCACTGTTCTAGATGATCGTTGAGGGCCTCCTAAGGTCACTATATAGATCTAGACCAGTGGTTCTCAACCTGTGGGTCCCTCCCCAGGTGTTTTGGCCTACAACTCTTAGAAATCCCAGCCAGTTTACCAGCTGTTAGGATTTCTGGGAGTTGCAAGGCCAAAACATCTGGAGAAGGACCCACAGGTTGGGAACCACTGGCTTAAGGGCTGATCTGCTGTTTCAGCTACTTTAGAGAGCGCTGTCCAAAAGAGCCTTGAGTGTTTGGAGCCTGCAGATGACACTTGCTGCCTTTAAAAGGCGAAAGATTTATACAATTTGAAGAGAAAGCAGAGTATTTAAAGAGGAGGGCAACCTTATCTAACCTCTCCGTATCTTCAACATGTGCTGATCCCGAATTAGTGTGCAGCAGCACCAGCACCCAAAAGAACCCCGGAGCAATAATCTGCCGACCCGCGCTCCCAGCAAGACCAGTCACGCACACCGACCAGTTTAATTAAACTTTTACTACTTATTAAAATGTTTTATTACAGTATTATGTGGAAATGACAGAGGGCTCCAACCTCATTAACGGAAACAGGAGAAATTATTCAGGGGCTTTGCTTGCTTCAAACAAAAACAAAAAGTGGCTGGTGTCCAGGTTTGATTTAAACTCCAATTGATTAAAGCCCGCTTTCCTTTCAGCAGCGGCACGGAAACGGCAGAAGGATCCCGCACGTTGCTTAATGAATGCTTGCCTAAATGTAGAAATTACTTTATGTGTGGGTGACAGAGCCGTGTCTCGCCCTGCGGTAATTTACCCAAGAACAACGGCAGAGGGGAAAACGGTTAAATCACGGGGAAACAGAACGGAGCTGACTTGGGGAGCTTTAATCTCATTATACATCTTGATTTAATTAAACTTCGGGAAAGCTAGCTGAAGCTCTGCACGTTTCTCATCATTAGAAATTAATCGTAACTATTTTCGTGCCTGAATTATTGAGCAGGTCAAACGTGGTCCAATGGATGTTTACATCCATCTCCAGAAACACTTGGTTACTATTTTATTTTGCATCAAGGAAGTGTGGGACTTACAGTTGGGCAAACTGAGTTTAGAGAAGCAGATGGCGAAAACAGAAGAACGGCCTGCCTCAGGGGAGCATGCTTGCTCCATCAGTTTACCATTTATACAAACAATCAGCCACTATCAGAACAGTCAGAGAGTTTCGTCTATGCTGATGATCATGCCATCACCACCCAAGCAGAGATCTTTGAAACAGCTGAACAGAAGCTTGCTGAAGCTTTAGGTGCTCTTACTGCCCATTACAAGGAAACCAGCTGATTTCTAATCCATCTAAGTTTCATCTGTATCAACAGGAACGCCTCAGCAAGCAAGAGTCCAAAAGTGGCAGGCTAAAACCTGGAACCTCAATCCGGATGAGAGACTTCCTCCTGGGCACACAGAAGATTGGGTGATTTGGAAGGTGCTGAACAGACTGCACTCTGGCACCATGAGATGCAGAGCCAACCTTAAGAAATGGGGCCACAAAGGGGAGTCCACAACATGCGAGTGTGGAGAAGAGCAAGCCACGGACCACCAACTACAATGCTGTCTGAGCCTGCCACATACACAATGGAGGACCTTCTCATACCAATGCCAGAGGCACTCCAAGGGGCCAGATACTGCTCAAAGGACATTTAGCATAACGCCAAGTTTTTAACTTTGTTTGTGGTTTTTATACATTACTAGCCGTCCCCTGCCACGTGTTGCTGTGGCCCACATGGGGATTCTGTGTGGGAGGTTTGGCCCAATTCTAGCGTTGGTGAAGTTCAGAATGCTCTGTGATTGCAGGTGAACTATAAATCCCAGCAACTACAATTCCCAAATGTCAAGATTCTATTTTCCCCAAACTCCACCAGTGTTCACATTTGGGCATATTGAGTATTTGTGTAGAGTTTGGTCCAGATCCCTCATTTGAGTCCACAGTGCTCTCTGGATGTAGGTGAACTACAACTCCAAAACTGAAGGACACTGCCCATCAAACCCTTCTAGTATTTTCTGTTGGTCATGGGAGAACTGTGTGCCAAGTTTGGTTCAATTCCATCGTTGGTGGGGTTCAGAATGCTCTTTGATTGCAGGCGAACTATAAATCCCAGCAAGTACAACTCCCAAATGACAAAATCATTTTTTTTGAGTGAAGGACATACATTGGGTTGTTAGGTGTCTTGTGTCCAAATTTGGTGTCAATTTGTCCAGTGGTTTTTGAGTTCAGTTAATCCCACAAACGAACATTACATTTTTATTTATATAGATCAAGGAAGAGCGGTGGCCACGCTCCAGTGGGACTCACACTTGGGCAAATTGAGTTTAGAGAAGCAGATGGTGAAAACAAAAGAATGGGAGCATGCTTGCTCCATCAGTGTTTACCATTTATACAAACAATCAGCCACTGCCAGAACAGTCAGAGAGTTTCATCTATGCTAACGATCATGCCATCACCACCCAAGCAGAGAGCTTTGAAACCCATCACCGCCCAAGTAGGGAGCTTTGAAACAGCTGAACAGAAGCTTTCTGGAGCTTTAGGTGTTCTTACTGACTATTACAAGGAAATCAGCTGATTTCTAATCCATCTAAGTTTCATCTATGCTGACGATCATGCCATCACCACCCAAGCAGAGAGCTTTGAAACAAGTTGAACAGAAGCTTTCTGGAGCTTTAGGTGCTCTTACTGATTATTACAAAGAAACCAGCTGATTTCTAATGCATCTAATTTTCATCTATGCTGACAATCGTGCCATCACCACCCAAGCAGGGAGCTTTGAAACAGTTGAACAGAAGCTTTCTGAAGCTTTAGGTGCTCTTACTGACTATTACAAAGAAATCAGCAGATTTCTAATCCATCTCAGTTTCATCTATGCTGACGATCGTGCCACCACCGCCCAAGCAGGGAGCTTTGAAACAGTTGAACAGAAGCTTTCTTTGGGTGCTCTTACTGCCCATTACAAGGAAACCAGCTGATTTCTAATCCATCTAAGTTTCAAATATGCTGATGATCGTGCTATCACCGCCCAAGCAGGGAGCTTTGAAACTGCTGAACAGAAGCTTTCTGAAGCTTTAGTTGCTCTTACTGCCTATTACAAGGAAACCAGTTGATTCCTAATCTATCTAAAATGCAGATGTGTGCTTTTCACCTTAAGAACAGAAAAGCACCTCAAGCTCTGAGGATTACATGGGAAAGAATCCCACTGGAGCATTGCAGCACACCAAATAGCTGGGAGTCACTCTGTACTGTGCTCTGACTTACAAGGACTGCTTGATTATCAAGCAGAAACTGAGCGCTAGAAATGATATCATATGAAAGATGACTGGCACATCCTGGGGATCACAACTAGACACAGTGAAGGCATCTGTCCTTGCGCTTTGCTACTCTGCTGCTGAATATGTATGCCTAGTGTGGAACACATCTCACTACGATAAAACAGTGGATGTGCTTCTTAATGAGACATGCCGCATGATCCCAGGATGTCTCCACCCCACACCACTGGAGAAATTATACTGTTTAGCTGGCATTGCACCCCCTGACATCCGCCAATAATGAAAGGACAAGGCAGTGACATCTCCAGCCCATCCCCTGTTCAGATATCAGCCAGCATGCCAATGCCTCAAATCAAGAAATAGCTTTCTAAGATCAACAGAGATACTTGCAGGAACACCTCAGCAAGCAAGAGTCCAAAAGTGGCAGGCTAAAACCTGGAACCTCAATTCTGATGAGAGACTCCCTCCTGGGCACACAGAAGATTGGGTGATTTGGAAGGTGCTGAACAGACTGCGCTCTCTCACCATGAGATGCAGAGCCAACCTTAAGAAATGGGGCCACAAAGGGGAGTCCACGACATGCGAGTGTGGAGAAGAGCAAGCCACGGACCACCAACTACAATGCTGTCTGAGCCTGCCACATACACAATGGAGGACCTTCTCATACCAATGCCAGAGGCACTCCAATGGGCCAGCTCCTGGTCAAAGGATATTTAGCATAATGCCAAGTTTTTAACTTTGTTTGTGGTTTTAATACATTACTAGCCGTCCCCTGCCACGCGTTGCTGTGGCCCACATGGGGATTCTGTGTGGGAGGTTTGGCCCAATTCTATGTTGGTGGGTTCAGAATGCTCTGTGATTGTAGGTGAACTACAAATCCCAGCAACTACAACTCCCAAATGTCAAGATTCTATTTCCCCCAAACTCCACCAGTGTTCTCATTTGGGCATATTGAGTATTCGTGTAGACTTGGTCCAGATCCATCATTGTTTGAGTCCACAGTGCTCTCTGGATGTAGGTGAACTACAACTCCAAAACCAAAGGACATTGCCCACCAAACCCTTCCAGTATTTTCTGTTGGTCATGGGAGAACTGTGTGCCAAGTTTGGTTCAATTCCATTGTTGGTGGGGTTCAGAATGCTCTTTGATTGTAGGTGAACTATAAATCCCAGCAACTACAACTCCCAAATGTCAAGATTATATTTTCCCCAAACTCCACCAGTGTTCACATTTGGGCACATTGAGTATTCATGTAGAGCTTGGTCCAGATCCATCATTGTTTGATTCCACAGTGATCTCTGGATGTAGGTGAACTACAACTCCAAAGCCAAAGGACACTGCCCACCAAACCCTTCCAGTATTTTGTGTTGGTCATGGGAGAACTGTGTGCCAAGTTTGTTTCAATTCCATTATTGGTGAGGTTCAGAATGCTCTTTGATTGCAGGTGAACTATAAATCCCAGCAACTACAACTCCCAAATGACAAAATCATTTTTTTTGAGTGAAGGACATACATTGGGTTGTTAGGTGTCTAGTGTCTAAATTTGGTGTCAATTCGTCCAGTGGTTTTGGAGTTCTGTTAATATCACAAACGAACATTACATTTTTATTTATATCGATAACTGTGTTCTCAATTTTCTTCTGACGTGATAAATTTAAAAAGTTTCGATGAATGAGAGATGGATCCTGCCCTTATTCAAATCTCATTTGTACCCACGCGGCTGTGCAGAAGAGATCCCCAAGTGAGATTGTGCATACAATTGCTAAGCCATTTGCTAATGACATGGGGGGGAAATATGTTTCGAACCTGCCTTCATCCTAAATCTCATATAAAATGTTAAAAGTAGTATTAAAAACAACATTGCGGTGGCTCCTTTTTAAAAAACACATCATTAAAAAGTTTCACAAAAGTTTACAAGAAAGAGAAAAAGAAATGGGAAACCAGGGTGGAAAATAGTCCACGTAAAATGTTGAAATGTGTGCTCTGTAACTACACACTTTGTGGAAATCGTTGTAGCACAAAATAGTAGGGCTGGGCAACCACGGAAAAATTTGTTTCTAAACTCGATTCATTTTTAGGGGTTTTTTGCGTTTCGATTTTTAAAAGAATTCCGAAATTTTTCTTTAAAAAAGTTCGAAATTTACGAAATTTCGGAAATTATGAAACAATAACGAAACAATAACGAATCGATTCGTTAATGGCGGACGCGACCGCGCAATACGCTAAAAAAACCTCCAAATGGGACAGGGGGAACTTCTGAAGCTTCCGTCTTCCTCTGTTGTTGATTGTTGGTGTGATAATTATATATTTTTTTTCACTGATAAAACAAACAACAATTATAAAACTTGCACCAGACATGCGGAAATAATAACGAAACGATTTCGAAACAATTACGAAACAATTTTTAGTTGCTCCTGAATGGTTCAATGTCGCTTCGTTAACAAAAAAAAAAATAACGAATTAATAACGAATTACGAAATTAACGAACGAAACCGCCCAGCCCTACAAAATAGCACTATCAAAGACTGAAAACTCAAATAGTTGGCTTTGTAGAGTTTTATTTTAAAATCCATTTTTGAAAATTTTTAGTGAAATCCCTACAATAATTTTGCAAATCCCTAGCGTTCCCCTAGGAGTCCCTGGTGGTGCAACCGTTGAGCTGCTGAATTGCTGACCAAAAGGTTGGTGGTTCAAATCCGGGGAGTGGGGTGAGCTCCCACTGTTAGCCCCAGCTTCTGCCATCCTAGCAGTTTGAAAACATGCAATAGATCAATACTTCTGTGGGAAAGTAACAACGCTCCATGCAGTCATGCCCGTGGCCACATGACCTTGGAGGTGTCTATGGACAACGCCGGCTCTTCGGCTTAGAAATGGAGATGGGCACCACCTCACAGAGTTGGACACGATTAGACATAATACAAAGGGGAAACCTTTTTAAGGGTTCCCCAGAATGCAGTAGGAAAAAGAAGCGGAAGCAACAAGCCAGTGGTGTCTGAAGACTGCTCTACCAAACCAGAATCTTGAGTAGAATGCCCCTGTTAGTAATTCAAAGCAACGAAATCACAGTAGGTTCATATAGGCCCCATAAACAGGTTCCGCACACCCTGGAGGTAGGAATATGTCTTGGGCTCACAACCCTTCTCTGCACATCCAGCATCGGTAGAGATGTGGCGTCTACAACCACCAACCATCCTGAAGAAAGGAGTCACAAACAGAATTGTATCTGGGATGTTAGAACTCATTAAAAACCTGCACATCAATGGCAGTGTCCATACCAGTGGCATCTGCGAACCAGTCTCACATTCCCTTGACAAATAATGTTACTGACACAGACACTTAAAAATCGTCACAGTAATTACGAAGTAAACATGAACCAGTGTATCATCCCATTTCAAAAAAAATCCAAGCCGTTTTGTTAACGCGTAGGATTTTCTACCACAACCAGAGCAAATCTATGTCGTTTTTTTATGTCTCGCAAGTTTGTAAACGTGGAATGTTTTGTTATGAAATACTTTCGTGAAATACGTTGTATATGGAGGCAGGTTTCTTTTGATTTCCTCACAGAAGCGAGGATATGGTGACGGTTTCAGATCAGGATCATTTTCCCCAGGACCATCCATAATCTGCAAAAGAAACGACAATTGTGTTGATATCACATTACAATGTAATAAAGGAATGCTTGTTGCGTCTCAGATTAAGCTTCACCTTGCTCTCCAACACCACCAGACCACGGCTGTAAGAATGATAGTTTATTGTAAAGTTTCCAAAAGAAGGCAAAGGTTAAGTCAATACAAAGTTCCAAAGTTCAGGTAAAATGCATGGTACAGTTCCAGAAATCCTTAAGAGAAAATCAAGGTAAACAAGGGCCAGGAAGCACAATCTCTGTGCCAAGCAATTGAGCCCAAAAGCAGCACGAAGAAACCCAGGCTCCCAGCCTCCTTTCTTCCAATGCAGGAGCATGAAACTGCTAGCAGAAAGCCACGTTGAAACTGACAGCTGTGAATTGCCAGTGAAAGCCCTAAATACATTTTGCACATCAAAACAATCTATTTTCCCACAATCTACCTTCCCACTGCTCCCTTGACCTGATGCTGATGTAACTTGGCTGCGATCTGCGAGCTCCGTCTCACAGTTTCGTTATCCATTTGAAGCCGCACCTGGCCCTCCTCCTTATCAGCTGCATTCCTGTCCTGTGAGAACTGCTTTCCCAACTCGACTGCAGGCTGAGAAAACAGTGGCTCAGAAAACTGAAACCCATCAGGAAACTGAAACCCATCAGGCTGCTCAGGAGCCTGTTGAACCACAACACTAGGAGGCTTTTCTTTGTAGTAAAATAATATAGTTGCACTACAATAACAAGGTTTCCACGACATAAATAAAGTTCTTTATACTTCATTCTTTGCTTCTATGCTGGGCTTCTTTCTCTTGCAGATAAACAGCTTCGCTCTCACAGAACCTCTTCTCACACCAAACATACACAAGGGCTTCACACAGTAGCTTTTTCCACACAACAGCTTTCACGATGGCCTTCAACCTGGGACTTCTCTTACTGAAGCTTCCCATACCAGGCCTACTCACACTGAGGCCTACTAACACTGAAGCCTTTCTCCCACTGAGGCCTTCTCATACAGAGGGCTCTCTCACACTGAGGCGAAGTAACAATTAGACCTTCTCATACTGATCTCTTCCTTAGGAGGCTTTTCTTCATAGTAAAATAATATAGTTGCACTACAATAACAAGGTTACCACAACATAAATAAAGTCCTTTTACTTCCTTCTTTGGCTTCTATGCTGGGCTTCTTCCTCATGCACGTAAAATAGCTTCTCTCTCACAGAGCCTCCTCTCACACCAAACTTACACAGGGGCTTCACACAGTAGCTTTTTACACACAGCAGCCTTCACACACGATGGCCTTCAACCTGGGGCTTGTCTCACTGAATCTTCTCATACCAGGCCTACTCACACTGAGGCCTACTAACACTGAAGCCTTTCTCCCACTGAGGCCTTCTCACACAGAGGGCTCTCTCACACTGAGGCGAACTAACAATGAGACCTTCTCATACTGATCTCTTCCTTAGGAGCCTTTTCTTTGTAGTAAAATAATATAGTTGCACTACAGTAACAAAGCTTCCACAACATAAAGTCCTTTATACTTCCTTCTTTGGCTTCTATGCTGGGCTTCTTCCTCATGCACATAAAACAGCTTCACTCTCACAGAGCCTCCTCTTACACTGAAGTTACACTAGAGCTTCACACAGTAACTTTTTACATACAGCAGCTTTGATACTGGAGCTTTACACATGAGGCCTTCAACCTGGAGCTTCTCTCACCAGGCCTTCTCACACTGAGGCCTTCTCATAGACTAAGGCAGGCATGGGCAAACTTTGGCTCTCCAGGCATTTTGGACTCCAATACCCACAATTCCTAACAGCTAGAAGGTCGATGTTTGTTCATCCCTGGACTAAGGCCTACCTCTCAGTATGAGGCCTATTTCACAGACTGAGATCTTTCTCCCACTCAGGTTTACCTCAGACTGATGGCTACTAAGATACAGACACACCTACTTATAGAACTGCAGCTTTTGCTGAGTCATTGCATCCATTTAACCCTTTCCATTTAACTCACATTTTTGAAATTAAAAATACCTAGTTAATTTTTAATATTTTTGACAAATTTCTCTATTCTCTGTGAAATAAAAAAAAACCCCTTATACACTATTATTAAAGGGCATTGCAACAGAGGGACATACTACAAAGGTCATTTTCCTCTTCATGTGAGATTTATATATATACTAGCTGTACCTGCCACGCGTTGCTGTGGCCAACCTTCCCTCCCTCTTTCTCTCCTTCTTTCTTTCTCTCATTCCTTCCCTCCCTCTTTCCTTCCTTCTTTTTCTTTCCCTTATTCTTCCTTCCTTCTCTACCTGTTTCTTTTCTCACTTCCTTTGCTCTTTGGTTCCTTCCTTCCTTTCCTCCCTCCCTCCCTCTTTCTCTCTTTCATTCCTTCTCTCCTTCCTTCCCTTTCACTTATTTCATTCTCTCCCTCCTTCTCTCCTTCCTTCCTTCTATACCCTTCTTTCTCTCCTTCCCTCCTTCTTTCCCTCTTTCTCTCCCTCCTTCTCTTCCTTACTTCTCTACCTTTCTTTCTTTCCTTCTCTCCTTCTTTCTCCCCCTCTCCTTCCTTCCTTCTCTACCCTTCTTTCCTTCTTTATCTGCTTCCCTCCTTCCTTCCTTCTCTACCCTTTTTTCTTTCCTTCCATCTCTCCTTCCCTCTTTCTCTCCCACCTTCTCTCCTTCCTTCCTTCTCTACCCTTCTTTTTTCCTTCCTTCTCTCCTTCTTTCCCTTCTTCTCTCCCTCTTTCCTTCTCTCCCTTTCTTTCCTTCTTTCTCTCCTTCCCTCCTTCTTTCCCTTCACCTCTCCCTCCTTCTCTACCCTTCTTTCTTTCCTTCTCTCCTTCCTTCCTTCTTTGTGTGCATATGCATATATGTGTGCATATGTGTGTGTATATATATGTGGTTTTGCGCATGCATTATAATGTGGCTTTTTTGGCTTTTTAAGTCTCTTCTGCTGTGTTTTTCAGTGTTTTTATGAATGATGGTCACTCATTGGCCTGAGAGGTGTCTTGTGTCCAAATTTGGTGTCAATTTGTCCAGTGGTTTTTGAGCTCTGTTAATCCCACAAACAAACATTACATTTTTATTTATATAGATATATATATAATATTGTATATACATATAATATTTATAATATTATAATGTAATACAGTATAATACTAACAATAATATATTATAATTATATATCTATTATGTTACTTGTAATATTACTAATAATATTACAATATAATGGTATAGTACAATGTAGTCATATATAATACTGATGTTGTACTATGCTAATGAGATATTATATTGTATGTCTATATATCTTGCAAGCCGCTCCGAGTCCCCTTCGGGGTGAGAAGGGCGGCATAGAAATGTCGTAAATAAATAAATAAACTAATTTCTGGTGGCATGAATGAAAAAGCATGCACTTGCCTGGCCCTCTTGATTGTGTCCCTGTTGTTGCACATGTCAAGTTAGGTGCAACTGGAATTAACCCTTTCCTAAATGACCCCCTTTCCTCCTGAATGAGCCTGGGAGATACTTACGTGGCCATTTGCAATGTCAAGAAGGTCCCGCAGTCGGCAGCCCCTGCTGTGCCTTCTTTCGTAACAAATGCTGTCCTCCAGGATTACAAAGTCCGTCCCAAATGACCTGAGGATTCTGTGGACATCTTCAGGAGATCTTTTTGCATACACTTGATACACCTACAGCGGGCAGAATACTGTAACTCAACTAGGACTGATAATCATTTTGCAAAACAACAGAGCAAAGGACTTTGTACCCCATCCTACCAGTTCCCAGTGACCAACCACATGAGAAGGTCACAACAAATATCTTCCATTCACATTCTCTAGCAATGACCGCTGACAGATGCACTGCCTTCCGATACTGCAAGCAATATGGCCACCACCAGGATTTATTTATTTGTTTGTGTGCCGTCCGCCCAGACGATATAAAAAATAAAACTGCAACGTGCTTCTCTCTCTCTGCCTGAGCGAACTGCAGGTGTCTCTATTGAGAAGCTTGAGATACTCATAAACTGAGACTATTACTGGTTTAAACATCAAAAAAGAATATTTATTTATTCAAAGCCCTTGAAGACTTGGCACAGTTCATCAAAGTTGCAAACAAACAGTCAATAGATGAAACTACAAAAATATTTTTTCTTTTCTTTAGTTACAGAGGTAACTTTTTCTCCAGATGGCAGATAAGATCCTGGAATCTTAACACCCTAACCTTAAGCTGTTGTGGTTTCGAAAAAAAGCAGTTCCCCCCCCCCCCCCCATCTATAACTTAAGGTTAGTTCTGGAGACAAAGCAGTTACGACTCTCTCTCTATAACTATATAAGTCAACCTTCTCAATTAAGCTTATCTGTCTATAATATCTCAAAAACAGCTCAAAACACAATATACTATCTGTAGCTCAATATAGCTTACTCAGTTTAGTTTTTGCAATGGTTCTCCCAGAGCTAACTGCCTGGTCATCAGCACGCCTGAAGTCTTTCCTCAAACTGAAAAGGCAGGGGAGAATCTAAAATGGAGATCTTTCCCTGGGAGAAAAGGCGGTCCCTAAACTCAAAGAGCTGCTCTCTAAGCCAATAATTGTAAAGAGGCCTGCAGACTCTGATACTATTAACCTTTAGGACTCTTGCAAAGCTGCAGCAGCCCTGGGAGAAAATGCAAGAGGAAGCAAGCTCAAGCAACTCTAAAGTAAGGCAAATCAGGCTCCTGGGAGACGGAACAGTTTGTTTCAGATTATGACACCAAACAGAAAAGTGGAGTAGTAGCAATATATGTGCCAAGGACATTTACCCCTGTGATTTAAATTAAGTGTTAAAGAAGCAAAAGGGAGATAGATAGATATAGATATATCTCATTGTGAAGGTCTCCTGCTACCTCCAAGCCAGGCTGAGGACTTGGAGCAAATGACTGCCCTTTCAGAAAGAACAGTTTTTAGTATGAATGAGAGACTTCAACTCTTCTGATATTTCTTTGAAGTCAGACCTTCGCAGAATCATAGAATCCTAGAGTTGGAAGACAGTGGGACATCCAGTCCAACCCCATTCTGCCAAAAAGCACCCCCAACAGATGGCCATCCAGCCTATGTTTAAGAGCCTCCAAAGAAGGAGCCTCCACCACACTCCAGGGCAGGGAGTTCCACTGCTGAACAGCTCTCACGGTCAGGAAGTTCTTCCTTTTAAGCAGAGGCTAGATGGCCATCTGTCGGGGGTGCTTTGAATGCAATTTTCTTGCTTCTTGGCAGAATAAGGTTGGACTGGTTGGCCCATGAGGTCTCTTCCAACTCTAGGATTCTAGGATTCTACATGGGATTGCAACATTGACGATCCATACGTTGTTTTTTTCCACTATTGTGAGGTGGGCTGAGAAGGGCGGTATAGAAATCTAGTAAATAAATAAACAGGGCTCTCAATCTCGCCTTCATCACAATCACGTTAGGCAGGGATGAGAGACAGGGCCTTCTCTGTGGTGGCCCCTCGGCTATGGACCGCCCTCCCTAAAGAGATTAGATTGGCTCCCTCACTCTTAACGTTTCAGAAACAAGTTAAGACATGGTTATATGAGCAAGTGTTTACAAATGCAGAGTAACTGACATAGGAAATGCTCGTGCTGGGGGACTTCAATGTCCACGCCGAGGCTGCCCTAACGGGAGCGGCTCAGGACTTCATGTCTACCATGGCAACCATGGGGCTGTCCCAACAAGTATCTGGCCCCACCCACAGTGCTGGACATACCTTGGACTTGGTTTTCTGTCAGGGATGGGAGGAAGGTGGCGGTGTTGAGGAGTTATCCATCTCTCCGTTGCCATGGACCGACCACCACCTGGTCAGCTTTAGACTTACTGCGCCCCCTAACCTCCGCAGAGGTGGAGGACCCATTAAATTGGTCCGCCCCAGGAGGCTTATGGATCCGGATGGATTCCTGACGGCTCTTGGGGGATTTCCCGCCACCTCGGTTGGTGATCTGTTGATGCCCTTGTCGCTCTCTGGAATGGGGAGATGACTAGGGCAATAGACACGATCGCTCCAGAACGTCCCCTCTCAAGTAGCCGAACTAAACCAGCCCCTTGGTTCACGGAGGAGCTGGCGGTGTTGAAGCGAAAGAAGAGGGAACTAGAGAGCGTGTGGCGTTCGGATCCGAGCGAGCCAAACCGAACACGGTTTGTGTCCTTTTTAAGGTCATATGCCGCGGCAATAAGGGCCGCCAAGAAAACTTTCTTCGCGGCCACTATTGCGTCTGCGAAGAACCGTCCGGCTGAACTGTTCCGAGTTGTCAGAGGCCTTTTAAAACCCACCATTCCGGATGGGTGCCCTGATGATGCGGCAGCTCGCTGTGAAGCTTTTGCTCGGTTCTTCACAGACAAAGTCGCTTTGATCCGTTCTGGACTGGATGTCACATTAACGGCAGTCTCTGAGGATGTAACACGAGCATCTGCTTGTCCGATTTCGTTGGATTCATTTCAATTGGTTCAAACTGAGGATGTGGACAAGGTGCTTGGAGGAATGAGAGCTACCACATGCATCCTAGACCCCTGCCCATCCTGGCTTCTAAAAGAGGCCAGAGGGGGATTGGCCGAGTGGGTGAAGGTGGTGGTTAATGCCTCCCTTCGGGAAGGCATTTTTCCAGCCAGCTTAAAGCAAGCTGTGATAAAACCGCTGTTGAAGAAGCCATCACTGGACCCCACTCAATTGGTAAACTATCGGCCTGTTTCCAATCTTCCCTTTTTGGGCAAAGTCATGGAACGTGTGGTGGCCTCACAACTCCAGGCATTCTTGGTAGACACGGATTATCTAGATCCGGCACAGTCTGGCTTTAGGCCGGGACATGGTACCGAGACAGCCTTGGTCGCCTTAGTGGATGATCTCCGTCGGGAGCTCGACAGGGGGAGTGTGTCCCTGTTGGTGCTGCTCGACCTCTCAGCGGCCTTCGATACCGTCGACCACGGTATCCTTCTGGGACGCCTCGCGGGAATGGGTCTCGGAGGTACTGCTTTGCAGTGGCTCCGGTCATTCCTCGAGGGTCGGTCCCAGAAGGTGTACTGGGAGACTCCTGTTCAACCCCACAACCGTTGTCTTGTGGAGTTCATCAGGGTTCAATACTGTCTCCCATGTTGTTTAACATCTACATGAAGCCGCTGGGAGAGATCATCCAGTTTCAGGGTGCGGTGTCATCTGTACGCAGATGATGTCCAACTCTGTCACTCCTTCCACCTGCTACTAAGGAGGCTGTTGAGGTCCTGAACCGGTGCTTGGCCGCTGTGACGGTCTGGATGAGGGCGAATAAATTGAAATTGAATCCAGACAAGACAGAGGTACTCCTGGTTAGTCGTAAGGCCGAACAGGGTATAGGATTACAGCCTGTGTTAGACGGGGTCGCACTCCCCCTGAAGACACAGGTTCGCAGTTTGGGTGTGATCCTGGATTCATCGCTGAGCCTGGAACCCCAGGTTTCGGCGGTGACCAGGGGAGCATTTGCACAACTAAAACTTGTGCGCCAGCTGCGCCCGTACCTTGGGAAGTCTGACTTGGCCACGGTAGTCCACGCTCTGGTTACATCCCGTCTTGATTACTGCAACGCTCTCTACGTGGGGTTGCCTTTGAAGACGGCCCGGAAGCTCCAATTGGTCCAACGGGCGGCAGCCATGGTACTAACAGGGGCTGGGCGCAGGGAGCGCACAACTCCTCTGCTGTACCAGCTCCACTGGCTACCGATTAGCTACCGAGCCCAATTCAAAGTGCTGGTTTTGACCTTTAAAGCCCTAAACGGTTCTGGCCCTACGTACCTATCCGAACGTATCTCGGCCTATCAGCCCACCAGGACCCTAAGATCTTCAGGAGAAGCCCTTCTCTCTATTCCACCTGCTTCACAGGTGCGGCTTGTGGGAACGAGAGATAGGGCCTTTTCTGTGGTGGCCCCCCGGCTTTGGAATGCCCTCCCGATTGAGTTAAGATCAGCCACCTCGCTAATGGCATTTCGGAAAAAACTAAAAACTTGGATATTCGAGCAAGTCTTCAATTAATTTTGATGTGAAGTGTTTGACCATGGACTAGCAATCAAGGACAACGAATTGGATTACGATTTTAATTATGAGATGTTCCGATCTGTATTGGTGGCCCAATACTATGTATGTTACTGTATGCATTTTTAATTTTTAATCTTATATGTTTTTATTTAATTGTATATTTTAACATGTTGTAAACCGCAATGAGTCGCCGCACTGGCTGAGATATTGGCGGTATACAAGCGCACCAAATAAATAAATAAATAAATAAATAAATATAGGAAATGGAGTGACTTGACAATGAAATTTGGACAACGTTTTTAACTAGGAGACGCTGATGATAATTGATATTGGTTTCATTGTTTTTATTATGGCTTTGTATTGCTTTAATGCGTAATATGTATTTTGCTATTATGTGTACTGACTTGTTGTAAACCGCCTTGAAAGGTGGTATACAAGCATAGTATAGTCAGCCCATTGTATGCTAATCAAGGTGGTCAGTTGAAACCTTCCCACCTAGCTCCAGCACACAAGAGTCCTTTGTCCCACACTGGCCTTTCCACAGATAAACAAACCCTTTTTCCTAGTTCCAAGAGACCTCACTACCTCTGAGGATGCTTGCCATAGATGCAGGCGAAACGTCAGGAGAGAATGCCTCTAGACCATGGCCATACAGCCCGAAAAAACCCACAACAACCCAATAAAAAAATAAATAATACAGGCAAACCCTTCCTGAAAGCTGTTTTGTCTACATCACTGTGCTTAAAAGTATTATTGCACTGCTTTAATTGTGCTTTTAGCTACATAAGAATGCATTTTAATTACAAAAAGGACCAAGCCTGGATATCAGATGTGCGGTCAACCATTGTTGGCATCATTGTGAGAAGGGGATGGGAAGGCCTGAGCCATCTTACCTGCTTTGTCCGTTCTCTCAGGCTTTTGTTTTCGTAATGGGGGTGGTTGGTCAAAACCCGGCCCGTACACAGTTTGACGCCTGCTAAGAGTTGCATGCTTCCACCAATCACTGCTTTCTTGGGGGTGTTGCTCCTGAACAAATGTAAGCATAATTTCACAATAGTATTAATGTAAGTAATGGGCTGGGAGTCTTCCCAAGAGAGGCCATCCATTTCAACAGCCTTGTGAAAGGAAAACATGATACCATACATGGCAAGGAACTGCCGTCTCCATTTATGGCTCATCAGTAACCTCACATAGGTGAGGTTTCACCTATGAATACTACGAGGGTTGAATGAAAGTAATGCCTCCACCTTTGTAACCCAACAGATGGCAGTACTGGTATGTGGCAGGTATTGGCTTGTTCAGTAGACTCTCCTCTACAGTTCCATTTTGGCAGGAAGCCTTAGCACTGAACGGTTGTGTTGTTAAAGTGCGAAGTATGGAACCCTGCGTAGATGGTCAGTCAATGCGACTTAAGCAATGTTTGTTGCAGGTACTGGTTTGTTCAGTAGACTCTCCTCTACAGTTCCATTTTGGCAGGAAGCTTTAGCATGGATCAGTTGTGTTGTTAAAGTGCGAAGTATGGAACCTTGCACAGACGGTCAGTCAATGCGACTTAGGCAACGTATGAGGCAGGTACTGGCTTGTTCAGTAGACTCTCCTCTACAGTTCCATTTTGGCAGGAAGCCTTAGCATTGAATGGTTGGGTTGTTAAAGTGCGAAGTATGGAACCCTGCGCAGTTGGTCAGTCAATGCGACTTAAGCAACGTATGCGGCAGGAACTGGTTTGTTCAGTAGACTCTCCTCTACAGTTCCATTTTGGCAGCAAGCTTTAGCATGGAACGATTGTGTTGTTAAAGTGCGAAGTATGGAACCCTGTGCAGATGGTCAGTCAATGCGACTTAAGCAATGTATGCAGCAGGTACTGGCTTATTCATTAGACTCTCCTCTACAGTTCCATTTTGGCAGCAAGCTTTAGCATTGAACGGTTGTTTTGTTAAAGTGCGAAGTATGGAACCCTGCACAGATGGTCAGTCAATGCGACTTAAGCAACGTATGCGGCAGGTACTGGCTTGTTCAGTAGACTCTCCTCTACAGTTCCATTTTGTCAGGAAGCCCTAGCATTGAACAGTTGTGTTGTTAAAAGTGCAAAGTATGGAACCCTTCATGTTTTCCAAAGGGTATTAAACAGGCTGTTTGAAAATACCCGTGTCAGAGCAACTTCCAGCTGAGTCACAATGGTGATGATGATAACAATGATGATGATGATGATGATGATGATGATGATAATGGGGGTGCTGTGTGTTTTCCAAGTTGTATGGCTGTGTTCTAGCAGTGTTTTCTACTGATGTTTCACCTGCATTTGGAGATGAAATGTCAGGAGAAAACACTGCTCGAACACACAACAACCAACACTACCCCAGTGATTTTGGCCGTGAAAGCCTTCAACAATAATAATGGAATTCTAAAACAATTGCAGAAAGCTCACAGTCTGTTTCAAACTAAATTGTGCAGGGTTGTTTTTTGTGTGTGTACGTGAACATGCCTGTAGAGCAGAGGTCCTCAAACTAAGGCCCAAGGGTCAGATACGGCCCTCCAAGGTCATTTACCCGGCCCTCACTCAGGGTCAACATAAGTCTGAAATGACTTGAAAGCACACAACAACAACAACAAAAACAACAACAATCCTATCTCATCAGCTAAAAGCAGGCCCACACTTCCCATTGAAATACTAATAAGTTTATATTTGTTAAAATTGTTCTTTCTTTTAATTATTGTATTGTTTTTAAGTGTTTTTTGCACTACAAATAAGATATGTGCAGTGTGCATAGGAATTCATTCATGTTTTTTTCAAATTATAATCCGGACCTCCAACTGTTGTAGTAGAGTGTGCTGAGCAAGCTACAATGAGTAGTAGAAGGGCAAAGAGGGCTGCTCAGGTGTTGGATCAAGAGCAGCAAAGGAAGCGAATTAGGGAAATATTCATGACACCTACAGATACTGAGTCATTCAAAGGGTTCACAGATTCTGAGATGGAGGAGGAGGGAGAGCAATGTAGAGGTTTGAAGCGGGTTACTTGGGATCAAGAGTCAGATGAAGAGAGAGAAAGGAAGCGGATCCGTGAAATACTTAATGCTCCGACTGAGGAGGAAGACTTCATGGGGTTCACGGAGAGTGATGGGAATGGGAGTGATGACGGAGAGGAGGATGGATTAGATTGGACCCATGTACAAGAGATCAGGGACATATGTACCCAACCCACATCAAGTGAGGAGTTTGAAGGGTTTTCGGGAGACTGGCAACCTGGAAATACATGGGGTGATCTAAGTCTTGATAGACGCTGGAGAAGTTGGAGGGATGGGCGGTGGCGAGCCGCTATGGAAGCAAAGGCACCTGAGAGTGATGAAGACAGGGTGGAGTCAAGCTCATCATCCGATAATGAGTTATAGGATAAAAGTAAGGTATCAAACTATTGGAACTTTGCAGTAGGCAAAGTGTTGTATCTGGCTTTGGACTTTGTTGCCACCATTACTTTTGCTTTGGGTCCTGGGACTGCAGATCGTTGTGTTTCCGTGTTCCTATCGACTGGAATCCTGTAAGTGCTGACTTCTACCTTCCTGCTGACTTCGGATTGTTTTTGGACGACGACATCGTGTTTTGGACTTCTACTTCAACTTTTGGACGTGTTTTGACTCTGGACTATTTCCTGACTTTGTCTTTGCTTGCTCCCACCTTGCTATGTTGTGTTTTATGAACTCTGTGTTTTTGAAGCAGTTTACTTAAAGTTTTTGTTATCCTGGATTATATCTCTGTATAATCCGGATTATTCTCCAAATTGCGTTTTTTGCTTAGCAGTTGCTACAGACTTTGCTTTATTGCTAGACTCACTGAATTCAAGTGTTTCTAAGCTATTTTTGTTTATTAATAATCCTTGTTTGGACCTTTTACTTGTGTTTGGCTCCTTTAAGGCTTCTGGTTCACGACACCAACAGTTTGCAACTGCGAAGCAAAAAACGGCGGTGGTCAGGGAAGCTTTTGCACAACTTAAACTTGTGCGCCAGCTGCGCCCGTAACTTGGGAAGTCTGACTTGGCCACAGTAGTCCACGCTTTGGTTACATCCCACTTAGATTACTGCAACGCTCTCTACGTGGGGTTGCCTCTGAAGACTGCCCGGAAGCTGCAGCTAGTCCAACGCACGGCAGCCAGATTACTAACGGGTGCTGGGTACAGGGAGCACACCACTCCTCTGTTACGCCAGCTCCACTGGCTGCCAATTAGCTTCCGAGCACAATTCAAAGTGCTGGTGTTAACCTATAAAGCCCTAAACCACTCCGGCCCTGTTTACCTCTCCGAATGTATTCTCCCCTATGAACCATCAAGATTGTTAAGATCGTCTGGAGAGGCCCTGCTCTCGGTCCCACCGGCCGCACAGGCGTGCCTGGTGAGGACGAGGGACAGGGCCTTCTCGGTGGTGGCCCCTCGACTCTGGAACTCTCTTCCACCGGAGGTCAGAACCGCCCTGTCTATCCTGACATTTAGGAAACGGGTGAAGACATGGTTGTGGAGACAGGCTTTCGATGAATGAGACAACACCCTAGGATTTTGGATGGAAGATGATGTATATTTGATTTTAACATGACGACTGACCACCGTAGTTTTAAATATATTGTTATTTTAAATGTGTTACTGTAATTGTGAACTATGATATTTTACTGATTGTATGTGTTTTTATGGTTGGAAACCAGGCTGAGTCCCTCAATGAGGTGAGAAGGTCGGTATAGAAAACTTTGAAATAAATAAACAAATAAATAAATTGAGGGACTGTGACCTGGCCCTCTGTTTAAAGAGTTTGAGAACTTACATGATTGTAGTGGGTTGATATGACAACTCCATTTGCAACAGGAGAATAAGGTGGAGGAAATGCCAAGAAAGATAAGCGGTCTTAGACTGAGACCACTCCAAAAAATAAAATAAAGCTGACTGCACAAACCGCTGTCTAAACTTAAGCTGCACCTGCTAATACGACTGCATACTATTTAAGACGGCTATGAATTTCCATTCATGTCTTTCTGATCAAATTTTGAAAAACGTTAAGCGACAACCATAAACGCTTGCCACAGCCCTAAAGGAGATAATCTTGTGAATGCTACATACATGCCACGAGCATTTCTTAAAACTTCTTACAAGGCCAGGCTAATCTCATAAACGGACAGTGGAGATAATATTTTGAGCGAACCGTTTCTTTCCCCCCTTTTGAAAGGAAGCCATCAGCTTCTCTTTGGCTTTTAAGGCAAGCTTCTTTTGAAAAATCTCTTTGCTCCAGTTTAATATTTTATAATTATATTTAAAATATTCAAAGTCACAAATACCATGAAATCTCAGCATATGGAGCAGTACAAGAACTTAATGTTATGCTGGTGTAATCACATCTCTCCGACAGCCAGAAGCAGAAGCTGAATTCCGGCGTTGCATGAGCGCTCGTCCTCGTCTGAGCCGAAAAGAGCCCTGTAAAAAGCCAATTCATATGCTACACAACTGACCTGGAAAAGGACTTTCTCTTCTGCTCTTTCCATTTCCCTTGTAATGTAGGATTTTGTGCTCACGGTAAGAATGGATTCTAAAACAAGTGCCATTATTTTATTCCTTTGCTGTCTGCATCTATGGCTTCAAAGGAGGGCATTGATAAGGCCTCCCATTTTCTCATCATTATTTCCTGTGCTCTTGGAACCCTGGAACCTTGAATCTTTGGACTGGCTTTTGACTATGGTATAGACCCTTGATCCCTGGACTTTGTTTATTGAACTTTCGGCGTTTGACCACTGGATTGGATCTTTTGACTGCAGAGTTATCTTGAACCTGCAACAGTGTTTGCTGTTTTCATTTTATATTCTGTGGCTGAGTGCAATCTTTACATTTTATATTTTGGACTATTAAAACAGCCAGACAGTAAGTGCTGCTTTAATTAATTTTTTTGGTTCACCTCTGCCGGAATAATGACAGAGCCCTGGCTTCATGACACAAAGCAAAGCTATTGGGAATCAGCCTGTGTTTGTGTTTCAGGATCTTGATATGGGAAATGATGAGGGAAATGATGGTGCCGAGGCTGAGGTACAAGATGGAGATGGTTTGGTCAATGATTTTCAGGCAGACAATGACAGAGAGGCCCCAGTGAGAAGGGCAGTTTCTCATGAGAATATTCTTGCTGGGCCTAGCAATGATAGTTCACTCCCTCTCTCAGTGAGCTCTCAAGATTTGGGTTTAGAAAACAATCTGACACCTAGGAATTTATTTATTATGATTATACTTATCATGTTTATTTATCCCCCACTTTTCTCTCCACAAGGAGACCCAAAGCAGCCAAGTATCTTATCAGCATACTTTTGAAACAGAGGGCCTGGCCACAATTCCACAAACTGTTGGAGGGCCGGATTATAATTTGAAAAAAATAATAATGAATGAATTCCTATGCACACTGCACATATCTTATTTGTAGTGCAAAAAAAAAAAAGCCTCCAAAGAAGGAGCCTCCACCTCACTTTCTCCGGGGCAGAGAGTTCCACTGCTGAACAGCTTTCACAATCAGGAAGTTCTTCCTAATGTTTAGAGAGAATCTCTTTTCTTGTAGTTTGAAGCCATTGTTCCTTTCCTTTATCAGAATCTTATGACCAGATTCTGACCAGTGTCTAGATCTAGGGAAGTAATGCTCCCCGTGCTCTATTCCACCTTGGTTAGACCACACCTGGAATATTGTGTCCAATTCTGGGCACCACAATTCAAGAGAGATGTTGACTCTAAGCTGCAATGTGTTCAGAGGAGGGCGACTCAAATGATCAAGGGTCTGGAAAACAAGCTCTTTAAGGAGCGGCTTAAAGAGCTGGGCATGTTTAGCCTGAAGAAGAGAAGGCTGACAGGAGACATGATAGTCATGGATAAATATGTGAAAGGAAGTCACAGGGAGGAGGGAGCTAGCTTGTTGGGAGACTAGGATGCAAGGGAGCCATGGCTTCAAACTACAAGTAAGGACATTCCATCTGAACATTAGGAAGAACTTTCTGACTGTGAGAGATGTTGTGGGATTTTCTGCCTTGATGTGGGCACCACAACTGAAGGGAGATGTTGACAAGCTGGAATCTGTCCAGAGGAGGGCGACTAAAATGATCAAGGGTCTGGAGAACAAGCCCTATGAGGAGCGGCTTAAAAAGCTGGGCATGTTTAGCCTGAAGAAGAGAAGGCTGAGAGGAGATATGATGAGGGCCATGTATAAATATGTGAGAGGAAGCCACAGGGAGGAGGAGGGAGCAAGCTTGTTTTCTGCTTCCCTGGAGACTAGGACGTGGAACAATGGCTTCAAACTACAAGAGAGGAGATTCCATCTCAACATGAGGAAGAACTTCCTGACTGTGAGAGCCATTCAGTAGTGGAACTCTCTGCCCCGGAGTGTGGTGGAGGCTCCTTCTTTGGAAGCTTTTAAGCAGAGGCTGGATGGCCATCTGTCAGGGGTGATTTGAATGCAATATTCCTGCTTCTTGGCAGAATGGGGTTGGACTGGATGGCCCATGAGGTTTCTTCCAACTCTTGGATTATATGATTCTATCACCATTTCTGCATAGGCATCATGAATATCTAGCAGCTACTCCGAACAAATGCCACTGATCATAAAATGTAATCACGCTTCCTTCTTGGGAGGAGAGCAATGTCCAGTCTCGATAAAATAGTGAAGAGTAGAGAAATCAGACTGGCAACAAAGATCCATTGCCTAGTCAAAGCCATGGTATTCTCTGTAGTAACCTACGGATGTGAGAGGTGGATCATAAGGAAAGCTGAGCGAAGGAAGATCGATGCTTTTGAGCTGTGGTGTTGGAGGAAAGTTCTGAGAGTGCCTTGGACTGCGAGAAGATCCAAGCAGTCCATCCTCCAGGAAAGAAAGCCCGGCTGCTCATTGGAGGGAAGGAGACTAGAGACAAAGCTGAAGTCTCCATCATGAGGAGACAGCAAAGCCTAGAGAAGGGAATGATGCTGGGGAAAGTGGAAGAAAAAGGAAGAGGGGCTGACCAAGGGCAAGGTGGATGGATGGCATTCTTGAAGTGACTGGACTGACCTTGAAGGAGATAGGGGTGGGGACGGCCGACAGGGAGCTCTGGCGTGGGATGGTCCATGAGGTCACTAAGAGTCGGAGACGACTGAATGAATGAACAACAACAAACATGTGAAACACAAAGTTTCAATGCTGTCGATGTTGCAAAGAAAAATAGCAACAAAAACTAAAAGGAAAAGATACACCACTTGCAAAACAAGCCACATGGAAACTAACTGTACCATGGTGTCTTGTTTTGATACCTAGAAATGATGTCACCAGATAGCAAGACGTCTGAGGATAGAAATCTGGGACTTAACATTAAGGCTGCAATGTTTTTTGAGCCAGCAATCCAAACTTTTTGGAAGAGAAAACCCAAATAACTCTTACTTGTGCTCTCCATTGTTATGATCTGATAGATCTTGTCTCAATCCTAACCAAATTCTTCCTGTTCTAATAGATCTTAGAAAGGAGAGGCAATGAAAGTGTGAATCAGCTGTGCTTCTTTTCCTATTTTTGTATCATACTGAGTTGGAAGTGAGTATGTAGTAGATGTGGGACAGTAATTATCCCTGGCAATATCCCAATTATTGCCCCGCATATTCCTGGCACAATGCACCAGGTATGCAAAACCTTTCCTTGCAAGTATTTTGGCTTGATGCAGATGCTTAAAAACTCTTAATTTTACAGAGCGAATGTGCTCCAAACCACCGAATGACACTTTTCCATTATGGAAAAAAAAAAACCCGAAGCAATTTTTACAAATGTCTGAACAAATGATGTATAAAATGAAAGGATAATTTGTTTTTATAGGTTTTTGCCAAGCTCCGTAGCCAAGCTGCCCAACCCGTAAACAATTTATTCTGCAGAAATATCACTAAATAATGACAAGGACTTACAGGTCAAACTGATTTACATGATGTAATTTAAATGTCATTCCAAGCGGACCTGATGGCATTTGGAACAAATAATCTCATTTATTTCTCGAAGCTATAAGCCTCAACAAGTTAATTACTGCTAAACTAATGGAGTAAACTGAGCACTACAGGACAAAACAGGAACCTCTGCTTTACCCAGACGCATAAAGAAGGAGAGGATTACTATAAAATAACTCATTCACAGCAAAAAGGTTTAATGAAAATGACACGGCTCTGTGTGCAAGGAATGGTCGAGGTTAAAATCTTGGGGAAAATCTGCAATTAGCTTTGTGTTTTCTCAAATACATCACAATTGTACCCTTGGTTTGCTCCTGACACGATAGATAAATAAGCAGAATTATAAGTCAGAGAATAGGTAGAAAGCAACAGAGTTTAGTGTACCTTTTCTTTTCTTACTGTTACTTAGGCAATCCCTCATTGTCCGAGTAAGGATTGTTGTGCTAGTACGTCTGTACCAGGAGCTCCAACTTTATTTTCTTTCTGTTATCTGTATTGTCGAAGGCTTTCATGGCTGGAATCACTAGGTTCTTGTGGGTTTTTTCGGGCTATAGAGCCATGTTCTAGAGCATTTCTCCTGAGTTTCGCCAGAACATGGCTCTATAGCCCGAAAAAACCCACAAGAACCTTTCTGTTATCTGTTTTGCAGTCATAGGGCAGGCCTCCTGTCCATCATAATTAAGCTTTGTTTCCACCCCTTGTTCTGGGCTCTGGGAGGGAAAGGAGCCATTTTTGGGCAGTCTCACATAAGGAAGCTAAACTATAGGATGTAGACCAGCTCGTCCCATAGAAAAGCTTCTTTTCTCAAGAACATCCGGGGAAACAGAAACAGAAATTCCAGGGGAAAGGTCCCAAGGCTCTGGCTGAGAGCTCACAGCCTCTCAGCCTCACAGCAATCAGAGGGAAAACAACCCTGAGGTTTTCAAAGAATTATCTAAGGGAGGACAGCACTACAGATCCACAGAACTCCATCTGAACTATCTACAAGCCTCGGCTGGTAGGTCTACTCAATACCCAGACGCATTTGGAATCAGTAGTAGGACCCACACCGATGAGGCATAGATAGTAAACAGCCCAGGAGAGGTTAAATAGGTTTTTTTTTCCTACAGAAAAAGTACAGTTAATTAAAGTCAGGTGCCAGTCCATTGAGGACTAGACTAAGAAAGCCTTGAAGTGTTGTTTGAACCATTGAAGATTTGTTGTTTGTTCCATAATAAAGACTTTGTTGTATCATCAAAGACTCTAAAGACCATCACTTCAGAAAAATCCCTGAGAACCTCTCTTTGAGGCGCCCTGGCTTCCTGCTGGGCTTAAAGTATACGTCCTATAGAAAAGACAGCTGTTACAGGCCCAGCGCGCGACAGAACAATTGTCTTCCAAGATTGGTGTCCTGGTGGTGGGTCCGTAGGTGACTGTGGAGCCCTATTCTTGACCTGCATGTTTTCCTGCAGCGAGGGCATCGGTTTCCAGGTGGAAGGTGGTCCTGGTCAGGGTTGGCTTGATGCGCCTTCCTCTTGGCACGTTTCTCTCTTTTGCCCTCCATTCGTGCTTCTTCAAATTCTGCAGCACTGCTGGTCACAGCTGACCTCCAGCTGGAGCGCTCAAGGGCCAGGGCTTCCCAGTTCTCAGTGTCTATGCCAGAGTTTTTAAGGTTGGCATGGAGCCCATCTTTCAATCTCTTTTCCTGTCCACCAACATTCTGTTTTCCATTCTTGAGATCAGAGTAGAGCATCTGCTTTGGGAGACTGTGGTCAGGCATTTGGACAACATGGCCGGTCCAGCAGAGTTGATGGCGGAGGACCATCGCTCAATGACGGTGGTATTTACTTCTTTCATCATGCTGACATTTGTCTGCCTGTCTTCAAGAGATTTGCAGGATTTTTCGGAGGTAGCGCTTATGGAATCGTTCCAGGAGTTGCATGTGGCATCTGTAGACAGTCCACATCTCACAGGCGTATAGCAGGGTTGGGAGGACAATAGCTTTATAAATGAGAATCTTGGATTTCTTACGGCTGTCCTGGTCCTCAAACACTCTCTGCTTCATTCGGGGAAATGCTGCACTCGCAGGGCTCAGGCGGTGTTTTATTTCAGTGTCAATGTTGACTTTTGAGGATGTCTGTAAACAGTCCATGTATTGCAGGCATATAGCAGGGTTGAGAGGACAATAGCTTTATAGACAAGCCCCTTGGTATTCCTACGGATGTCCTGGTCCTCAAACACTCTGCTTCATTCAGAAAAATGCTGCACTCGCAGAGCTCAGGCGGTGTTGTATTTCAGTGTCAATGTTGACTTTGGTGGAGAGGTGGCTGCCAAGGGAGCAGGAATGGTCCACATTTTCTAACGTTACACCATTAAGCTATATTATATTATATTATATTATGTAATATAATTGACTGGTTGCCCTGACACGACAAGAAGAAGACCATTAAGCTGTATTTCTGGCATTGGAGAGTGTACCATTGACGATAACTACGGACACTTTTAAATGCAGCATGAAAATGCCAGAACTTTGAAACTACTGTTGGAGAGGTAGGAAGCTTCATATTTCGGCAGTTCCTATCTCTGAATTGCAAAAATTTTCTGAAATACGAGTTGACGCCTGGAATTTCACACACCCCTAATGTTGGCCCTGTTTCTCTTCTCTGCTGCATTTTGATGGAACGGTTGTTGCGTAACAGCTGAGGGAGAGGCAGCAGAGCTTTCTTTATCTGTTATTACTATCTCCTTAGGGACTCACTGCTGGCTAAGTCCTCACAGTCCATACTTTACATTAGATTGAACCCTGAGACTGGGCTCCACGATTGTACAGGAAATGTTAGAAATCATAATCTACACTTATCTATAATCTACCCTTACTATAAGGAGTCACCAGTGACGCAATTGCACCAGCAGGACTGCTGACTGACAATTGCACCGGCAGGACTGCTGATCTGTCGGTCAGCAGGACTGCTGACCGACAGATCAGTAGTTTGAATTCAGGTAGAGCAGGTTGAGCTCCCTCTGCCAGCTCCAGCTCCCCATGCAAAGGGGACATGAGAGAAGCCTCCCACAAGGATGGTAAAACATCAAATATCCAGGCATCCCCTGGTCAACGTCCTTGCACATGGCCAATTCTCTCACACCAGAAGTGACTTGCAGTTTCTCAAGTTGCTCCTGACATGAAAAAAAATCATATTATAACACTAGCTTACTTTTAAATTTCAGAAGACTGCCTTTTAAATCTGTCAACCCACAAATGACTGTCGCTTTCACATTTTATTTAGACTGAAAGCAAAAACAAAAAAACTTCTGGTGGCAGAAACCGCAAGTCAAAACAACAACAAAAAACATGAAAATGAACAAAATCTGGCTACCAGTATTAAAAAACTCAAAAATTACAACAGCAAAACAACGGAGAGTAAACAATCAGGCACATCAAATCACTCTCAACAAAAGATTCCCCCCAGGCACTTCCAAGCCATTAAATGCTAATCTAGGTGGTCAGCTGAAACATTCACACCTAGCTCCAGAAGACAAGAGTCCTTTGTCCCACCCTGATCATTCCACAGATATATAAACCCATTTTCCTAGTTCCAACAAACCTCGCTACCTCTGAGGATGCTTGCCATAGATGCAGGCGAAACGTCAGGAGAAATGCCTCTAGAACACGGCCATATAGCCTGGAAAAACCTACAACAACCCAACAACAAAAACAACAACAAACCCCTATCCTATTCAGAAACTCTTGCATGAAGTTTAGCTAAAGTTTTAAAGGGCTGAACGAATAATATCAAAATCTCTTTTGACACCAGAAGCTGACAAGGCAAGAAAGGATCCATATTCCAGTTTCAGGTGAGAACCGTAAATTTGTTTTCGGTGTCGTTAATACAAAAGTAATTAACTTCTTCTTATGTGCATAACGTTCACGCTTCAACGCAATAAATTCCAAGTAGCAAAGAATAACAAAAAGTGTCTGCCATGATTTAAAAGGAGAAGAGGATAAACAGCTGTTTAGTATTCTCTGCTCAGGAACGGCGTGAAAAACTGCTCTCATTGCAACCAGTCAAATCCAGTTTGTGTCTGAAACCATAGCTTACATGTATATTTTATGTATAAATCTATATATAAAACACTGCATATTGGACTCCAGGGACCAGGACTATCAAACATTTAACATCTCTTAATACAGAAGTGGGACTAAAGACCCCTGGCTGGTGAGCATTAGTCATGAACACATGTCAATATGGTAGGGATGGCTTCGGTCTTCTTTCAAAAGGACGTTGATAATTTATAATACCTATTTAGTCATGAATAATTACACTGTCCATTAATGCTGCTGCAGAAAAGGCAACGTGGAGGTACAACAGGCAAAGATACCCCTGAGAAAACAAGGGGGCCCCCCATAAGTTAGCTCTGAATGCAACTTGAATCCGTTTCAAGGATTTTAACTGTTGATTTTTAATTAATAGCATTAATGTCTGTATAATTTTGGATGTCAAATTCTATTGAAATGCTTTTAATGTAAGCTGCTTTGAGTCTCTGCTATGGAGAGAAAAAGCAGAGTATAAATAAACATATGAAGTAGGTTCTTGTGGGTTTTTTCGGGCTATAGAGCCATGTTCTAGATTTTCCCAGGCTCAGGCAGGCCTTCAAATGCTAATGAAGGTGATCAGCTGAAACATTCACACCTTCCTCCAACAGACAAGAGTCCTTTGTCTCACCCTGGTCATTCCACAGATATATAAACCCTTTTTCCTACTTCCAACAGACCTCACTACCACTGAGGATGCTTGCCACAGATGCAGGCGAAACGTCAGGAGAAATGCCTCTAGAACATGGCTCTATAGCCCGAAAAAACCCACAAGAACCTAGTGATTCCAGCCATGAAAGCCTTCGACAATACATTAAACATATGAAGGTTGAATGAAAAGTAATGCCTCCACCTTCATAACTCAAGAGATGGCAGTACTGGTATGCAGCAGGTACTGGCTTGTTCAGTAGACTCTCCTCTACAGTTCCATTTTGGTGGGAAGCCTTAGCAGACAAAGTAATGCCTCCACTTTCATAACTCCTCAACAGATGGCAGCACTGGTACGTGGCAGGTACTGGCTTGTTCAGTAGACTCTCCTCTACAGTTCCATTTTGGCGGGAAGCCTTAGTATTGAACGGTTGTATTGTTAAAGTGCGAAGTATGGAACCCTGTGCAACGTGCAGTCATTGAATTCTTGACTGCAGAAGGTGTCACCCCCAAAGGATATTCATCAAAGAATGCAAGCTGTTGATGGTGATTGTGTTGATGTGAATCCTGTGCGTCATTGGGCAAGTAAGTTTAAAGATGTTGAAGTGGGAACATCTGACTTGCATGACAAACAAAGAGTTGGATGTTCTGTGACACCAACCACCGAGTTTCACAAGCAAAAGGTTGACAGATTGATTCAGGATTATTGTTGTATCACTCAGAGAGAAATTTCAAGCATAATCGGCATTTCACAAGAATATGTGGGTCACGTTATTGCTTTGCTTGGCTATCGGAAAATCTGTGCACGATGTGTACCCAGGATGAGAGAACTGTGAGACGCTGGTTGCAGAAACAGAGTGTCAACTTCTTCCGTGACGGCTTCAGAAAACTTGTTCATTGTTGGCAGAAATGTATCCAATTGTCTGGTGATTGTGTGGGAAAACGAATAGTGGTAGTTAAAGAGCACATTCTAGGGATTATTTTTGCATTTAATTTATTAAATAGGGATTATTTCTGCATTTGATTTATTAAAATATTCCCATCCAAACCCAAGTAACGAAGGTGGAGGCATTACTTTTCATTCAACCCTCGTAATAATAATACTGTGAAAATTCTCTGTGGGACTTTTTGGGTGCCTGAAATGCTACTTACCATATTTGTTGTCTTGAATATTAATATTTTATTTATTTATTTATTTATTTATTGCCAGTACTTATATTTCGAAGGAGACTCAGGGCAGATCGCAGAACACATATATGGCTAACATTCAATGCCGAACTATACAATGACAAGATAGACAACAGATAGAGGTATATTTAGGCTTTTTCTCTTTTTCTATATTCCTATCTCTATCTATCTATCTATCTATCTATCTATCTATCTATCTATCTGTCTGTCTGTCTATCTATCTATCTATCTATCTATCTATCTATCTATCTATCTATCTATCTATCTATCTATCTATCTCCTGTTCTATATGAAAAGATCCAAAGATCCATAGATAAGAGGGGAAAAATTAAACCATCTAAATTTAAAACACTAAGTCAAAAATATTGTGCAATTGCAGACTAATTCAGCCAGAAAAAAACCAGCCATAGCCAAACACATGATAAACCAATCTGGGCACAGAATATTATTTGAGAAGACAGAAATTCTGGACCACTCTCGACAACCGCTTTGTCAGGCTACACAGAGAAGCCATTGAAATCCACAAGCACGTGGGCAATTTCAACAGAAAGGAAGAAACCATGAAAATGAACATAATTTGGCTACCAGTATTGAAAAACACTAGAATCAAGACAGTGAGTAATGAACACCAAGCAGACATAGGAGGCCTCAAGGCAGCAAGCAATCAAGGGCCAGTGAACACCACCCAGGCAAAGAATGTCTCCAGGCAGCAAACAATACAAAGGGAACAAAGGCCAGGCTACTTCGATGCCAATGCTCCCAACCTGTGGTCCATGGACCGCCAGTGGTCACCAAGAACTAAAATATGGTCCATGATCTCACCATTACTACACTGTTGCAACGAGAGCGACTGGTCCTGTGAAACTCTTATAGTGCCGAGGCTTAATAAATATGTTTTTCTATGGGAGAACAGATAGAGACTACTGGATGGCATATGTTTTGTATTGGAAACTAGAGCTGATGTGGTCTATCCAATGCAATTTTCTGAATCAGCACCATAAATAACCAAATTGAATCTAAATTGACAAAAAATGATTCGTAAAAATGATTCGCCACTCTCGCCCTAGGGCTGAGAGTGGCGGTTAATAAGTGCAAGTAATAAATAAGTGCAAGTAACCCTTTTGGTACTAATGTTGGAGAGTGGTCCCTGGTCAAAGGGGTCCTTGGTCAAAGTGGACCCTGGTCAAAGTGGACCCTGGTCAAAGGGGTCCCTAGTCAAGTGGTCCCTGGTCAAAGTGGACCCCAGTCAAAGTGGACTCTGATCAAAGTGGACCCTGGTCAAAGGGGTCCCTAGTTAAAGTGGACCCTGGTCAAAGTGGTCCCTGGTCAAAGTGGACCCTAGTCAAAGTGATCCCTGGTAAAAAAAAAAAAAAGACCAGGAACCACTGTTCTATACAGATTCCCTACTCACATGCTAATGTAAAGATCTGTCTCAACACATAATTTTTTAAAAAATCTAGCTTGTAACTGCACTCATTGCACTTGCATAACAGTCAATGAATGGTTCTTTCCTCCCACCATGGACATTACTCCAAAGATATATATAAAGTCCACTTGCTTGACCACCACCAGATCCTCTGTAGATGCCAGCCACAGATGCAGGCAAAACGTCAGGAGAAAATACTGG
This sequence comes from Anolis sagrei ordinatus, assembly GCF_025583915.1. NCBI lineage: Eukaryota > Metazoa > Chordata > Lepidosauria > Squamata > Anolidae > Anolis > Anolis sagrei. The sequence goes on from NW_026847993.1 coordinate 42,641,526, forward strand.
TAGAACACATTGGATATACAGCGTGTGAACCACACAACACCCCAGTGATTCCTGCTGTGAAAGCCTTCGACAGCACATTGTGCAATTGGTTTTTCTTCAGCTAGGGCCTGAGGGAAAGCTGGACTCATTCCTGCCAGTGTTTTGGGGGCTGACAGATGCATGGGCAGAAAAGTTTGAATTCAGGACTAGTTTAGCTGGAAGGATGCCAACCCTTGGAGGGATGGAGCTGGCTCTCACCCCTTTAGCCCACAGCTATTGCAATGTGCAGCAGGGAAGATATGTTCTGTTGGCAGTGTGGCTAACCACACCCTGAGGCTTCCATGGGTGGCACAGCCTACTTTCTAGACCTGGTCAATATAGGTCACGAACAGAACCACAGGGCGCTCTTGTCACTAAGTCCATCGGCTTGCTCTTAATAGAGGGCATCTCATTTAAATAAAGTCGCAATCCTCTTACTTAATCCAGTTCATCAGCTCCACTGTGTCTGGGTCATAGAACTCCCTCAGCTCTGACAGCTCAGCCATCACTCCAGGCCAGAACTGGAAGGAAAATGGGACAGAGAGAAAGCATATGGAATAAAACACATCACAGGGAGGGTAGAACAAAGTTCTCTTCTTCTTCAGCTGACCAAAACAGATGCTTTCCAAACACTGAAGAGAAATGTATTATATACATATAATATTTATAATATTATAATGTCATGCAATATAATACTACTACTAATAATAATATATTATAATTATATATTTATATTACTTGGAATATTACTAATAATATCACAACATAATGGTACAGCACAATATAGTAAAATATAATACTGATATTGCGCTATGCTAATAATATAATATATTGTGTATATATATATATATATATATATATATATATATATATATATATATCTATCTCTTGCCATAAATAATAAATAAATATTTGCTTCTTTCCCCATATTAATTAATATAATACATTGTATGTATATATATATATATCCTGTCATAATAAATAAATAAATATTTGCTTCTTTCCCCATATTATTACTAATATTAATATTACTAATAATATTACAATATGATGATATAGTACAATATAGTAATATATAATACTGATATTGTGCTATGCTAATAATATAATATATTGTATGTATATATCTTGACATAAATAATAAATAAATATTTGCTTCTTTCCCCATATTTTTCCTAATATTAACATTACTAATAATATTACAGTGTGATATAGTAGAATATAGTAATATATAATACTGATATTGTGCTATGCTAATAATATAATATATTGTATGTATATATCTTGCCGTAAATAATAAATAAATAACAATTTGCTTCTTTCCCCATATTATTACTAATATTAATATTACTAATAATATTACAATATGATATAGTACAATATAGTAATGTATAATACTGATATTGTGCTATGCTAATAATATAATATATTGTATGTATATATCTTGCCATAAATAATAAATAATTAAATATTTGCTTCTTTCCCCATATTATTAGTAATATTAATATTACTAATAATATTAGAATATAATGGTATAGTACAATATAGTAATGTATAATACTGATATTGTGCTAATATAATATATATTGTGTGTGTGTGTGTGTGTGTGTGTGTGTGTGTGTGTATATATATATGTATATATATATATCTTGTAAGCCGCTCTGAGTCCCCTTTGGGGTGAGAAGGGCGGCATATAAATGCTGTAAATAAATAAATATAAACAAATAAATAAATAATTCTAAGCTGAAAACTAAGTCCTGTGAGGAAGAATGGCAGAGCAAACGGGATATGTTCAGCCTGGCAAAAAGGAGACGACTGAGAGGTGATTTGGTAGCTATTTTTAAATATCTTGAAGGGCTGTCATGTGGAAGGCAGAGCAGGTTTTTTCCCTGCTGTTCCAGGGGTCAGGACCGGAGTCAACAGATTGAAATAAAAGAGAGAAGAGATGTCAATTCGTTAGGAAGAACTGCCTGGTGATAAGCACAGTCCAAAAGTTTTTGGATAAAAGTGAATGAACAATAGATTCCTGCATGGCTTGGGTCCTATCTACACTATAAATGGTCAGTGCAGACCGTTTGAAACTGCATTCAATGGTCAGTCCAGACCCATATAATGTAGTTCAACTGCACTGAAGTCAATAGTTTTCAATAGTTTCCAATAGTTGGGAAAGAAATACTAATAGTAGTATTGCAGAAGTAAGGAAAAGTATCTATAAGAATAACAGCACCTGGGACCTTTGGGGCATGGAGATAGAAACTGCTGGTTCAATACTGCTTCAGGCTCATTGTGTAGATTGTGTAGATTGTGCGGGGATCCACGAAGCCAGCCAGCAAAGCGGCCATCGCTGAATGCAAAGCACTAAATCTTCCACGCAATCTCTCTGGACTTACAGCAGCCACATGCCTCCAAAGAGGCTTTCATTAGCTTACTTGGGATTAGATTATAATCCCCTCCCCACAAGCCACAGGTCGGGGGCCTCTCTGACTTGATAACATGGAACCACATACGGAGACCGACCAAATGAATCCCTGAATGCAGATTGAGGCCAGAGAGAGAAAGATAAACAGTCTTGTAGAATCCTAGAGTTGGAAGAGACCTGGGGGGCCATCCAGTCCAACCCCATTCTGCCAAGAAGCAGGAAACTCATATTCAAAGCACACCTGACAGATGGCCATCCAGCCTCTGTTTAAAAGCCTCCAAAGAAGGAGTCTACACCACTCCGGGGCAGAGAGTTCCACTGCTGAACAGCTCTCTCAGGAGCTATCCAAGGTCCTCAATCTTTGAGGATTGCACCGGGATTGTGGTGCAGCTGGCTGAGTGTCAGCTGCATTAAGATCACTCTTAAGGTCATGAGTTCGAAGCCAGCCTGGGTTGGAGTGGGTTTCCAACCAATTGTGTAGCCTGTTGTCAACCTTTGCAACCTGAAAGACAGTTGCATCTGTCAAGTAGGAAAATTAGGTACCACCTGGTGTGGGGAGGTGAAATTAACTAATTTATAAGGCCATAAAAAGACTCCAGCATGCGGGGAATGCGGAAGTACTTCATCAGTGTTGCAAATGGACGATGAAAGTGACAGCTCCCCTGGCGCCCAGAAAAAGTTAAATAGCCTCTGTGTATATCTGTATATGTTGTATGTCAATTGGCATTGAATGTTTGCTATATATGTGTACACTGTAATCCACCCTGAGTCCCCTGCGGGGTGAGAAGGGCGGAATATAAATACTGTAAATAAATAAATAAAATAACTTGTGGGCCATCCAGTCCAACCCCATTCTGCCAAGAAGCAGGAAACTCATATTCTAAGCACATCTGACAGATGACCATCCAACCTCTGCTTCAAAGCCTCCAAAGAAGGAGCCCCCACCACATTCTGGGGCAGAGAGTCCCACTGCTGAACAGCTCTCTCTCAGGAGCTATCCAAGGTCCTCAATCTATGAGGGAGCTAGCTTTCAGGACCTTGGATAGCTCCTTTAAAGCCTGGAGTACATTAAAGCCTGGAGTAGATTCAACTTATAGAATCATAGAAACATAGAATTAGAAGAGAACTTGTGGGCCATCCAGTCCAGCCCCATTCTGCCAAGAAGCAGGAACATTGCATTCAAAGCACCCCCGACAGATGGCCACCCAGCCTCTGCTTCAAAGCCTCCAAAGAAGGAGCCTCCACCACACTGGGGCAGAGAGTTCCACTGCTGAACAGCTCTCCCAGGAGCTATCCAAGGTCCTCAATCTATGAGAGAGCTAGCCTTCAGAACCTTGGATAGCTCCTTTATAACCTGCAGTACATTAAACCCTGGAGTAGATTCAACTTACAGAATCATAGAATCATAGAATTAGAAGAGAACTTGTGGGCCATGCAGTCCGACCCCATTCTGCCAAGAATCAGGAAACTCATATTTAAAGCACACCTGACAGATGACCATCCAGCCTCTGTTTAAAAGCCTCCAAATAAAAAGCCTACACCACACTCTGGGGCAGAGAGTTCCACTGCTGAACAGCTCTCCTAGGAACTATCCAAGGTCCTCAATCTATGAGGGAGCTAGCCTTCAGGACCCTGGATAGCTCCTTTAAAACCTGGAGTACATTAAACTTATAATAATTAAAATTGTTAAAAAATGCTGGGCATTACCAGGTGAAATAGGATAGGTATTTTGAAGATAGGTGGGGCGTGCAGACTGCTGAGCACTCATACTATCATAGAATCCTCGTGAGCCACCCAGTCCAAGCCCATTCTGCCCAGAAGTGGGAAAATGCCCTTCAAAGCACCCCTCACAGATGGCCACCCAGCCTCTGCTTCAAAGCCTCCAAAGATGGAGCCTCCACCACACTCCCTCATGGGGCAGAGAGTTCCACTGCTGAACAGCTCTCACAGTCATAGAATCCTAGAGTTGGAAGAGACCTCATGGGCCATCCAGTCCAACCTCATTCTGCCAAGAAGAAGGAAAACTGCATTCAAAGCACCCCCAACAGATGGCCATCCAGCCTCTGCTTCAAAGCCTCCAAAGAAGGAGCCTCCACCACACTCTGGGGCAGAGAGTTCCACTGCTGAATAGCCCTCACAGTCAGGTTCTGAATAGCCCTCACAGTCAAGTTCTTCTTCATGTTCAGGTGGAATCTCCTCTCTTCTAGTTTGAAGCCATGGCTCCATTGCGTCCTAGTCTCCAAACAGGCTTGCTCCCTCCTCCCTATGACTTCCTTTCACATATTTATCCAAGACTATCATGTCTCCTGTCAGCCTTCTCTTCTACAGGCTAAACATGCCCAGCTCCTTAAGCTGCTCCTCATAGGGCTTGTTCTCCAGACCCTTGATCATTTTAGTCGCCCTCCTCTGGACACATTCCAGCTTAGAGTCAATATCTCTCTTGAATTGTGGTGCCCAGAATTGGACACAATGTGATTCCAGGTGTGATCTAACCAAGGCGGAATAGAGCATGGGGAGCATGACTTCCCTGGATCTAGGCACTAGACTCCTCTTGATGCAGGCCAAAATCCCATTGGCTTTTTTTGCCGCCGCATCACATTGTTGGCTCATTGTCAGTTAAGGCCAAGAGACTGGGGGGTTAATTAATGTTGGTTAGTAAATCTGTGCCTGTTTGGAAGTTGTTCTTGCATTCTTCTGGTTACCAGGGATCTCAAGTTGTGAAAATCAGTATAAAGCAAATGCGCATATTCAGCACCAACATTTCCCAATTTGCACTCTTAAGTATTGGAATCCCAGTATTTTACTATGGGAGCGTGAGAAGGGTCACTATTGTTCTTTTAGGCTATTTTATTATAAAGTTCTAAATCCTAAATACACAGATGAACACTCCTCTTAAGGAGGAACATAAGTGTCTCATTGTTTAGGCACATACCTTATTTATTATTTATTTATTTAAAAGTTTTCTATACCGATCTTCTCACCTCCAGGAGGGACTCAGATCCGGTTCACAACATGTGTTCATATACAAAAATACAAACCACACAATGCATCATCATTACACAATTAAAAACATATTACAATACAACATCGTCATCATCACACTTATATAGCCACGTCGTCAAAGTATTCCTGGTCATAATTCAGTTATTCATTCTCCTTCCATGTGGACCAGAGTTGACTCAGTTGTCAAAGGCCACATTCCATAGCCAAGTCTTTGTTAGCTTCCTGAATGTCAGGAGGGAGGGGGCAGTTCTAATCTCCTGTGGGAGGGAGTTCCAAAGCCGGGGAGCCACCATCGAGAAGGCCCTGTCTCTCCTCCCCACCAGAGGACCATCACTTCAATGCTGGTGGTCTTTGCTTCTTCCAGCACACTGACATTTGTCCGCCTGTCTTCCCAAGAGATTTTCCGGAGGCAGCGCTGATGGAATTGTTCCAGGAGGTGCGTGTGACGTCTGTAAACAGTCCACGTCTCACAGGCATATAGCAGGGTTGGGAGGACAATAGCTCTATAAACAAGCACCTTGGTATCCCTACGGATGTCCCGGTCCTTAAACACTCTCTGTTTTATTTATATACCGCTTTTCTCAGCCCTCAGGCGACTCACTCCATTCTGAACTGAATGTGGAAATTTCTGCTTTGGACTTAAAAATATCCACCTGCTTTTGTGATGGAACTTACACCTGTGTAAGGTACCAAAAGGATTTGAGCCAAGGTGTCACCATATAAAACCACATGGATAAAAGCTGTATTAATACTAGGAAGTATAATCAAATAGGTCTATTTTGCAGAAAGGAGCTTGTTTTGAGCACGCAATCAAGCAAGGAAGACAGCAAAATGTTAAAAAAACAAGAGTCCTACCTTGTAACAAAGATAGAGTAATATGAGCACTGGTGTTAAATATCGAATCACAGACACCTAGGCAAAACAAAAATGCAAATTAACAACCACATTTTGAGCTCAGAATATTTTTTTATGTTAACCGTTTCAACTTAATAACAATCTATTATGAACGTCAACAAAACATCATGCTGCAATTTGACTTTTTTATAATGAAAAATTATTTTATTCTGCTGTATGTGATATATGCTTTTGTTTCTATTTTCCTTCTTGAGAAGCATTATTGTGTTTGTGAGTTCCTCTGCTTCTCCAACATCGCCATCTAGTGGACTTAAACAGCATTGTTTTGACAACATGATTACTCTTCCAAAATGCACCCTGAACTCCAAATTAATAATAATAAAAACTTTATTTATATCCCACTCCCTCTCCACAAGAACTAGGATTAATACACACACACACAAACACACACACACACATATAAAAATAAAAATGTAATGTTCGTTTGTGGGATTAACATAACTCAAAAACCACTGGACGAATGGACACCAAAATTGGACACAATACACCTATCAGGCAAATGGGTGACCATCACTCATAAAAACACTGAAAAACACAGTGAAAGAGACTTTAAAAGCCAAAAAACAAACAAAAAACCAATTAAAATGCATGCTCAAAACCACACACATAAATATGCAAACACACATATATACACACACATATATATACACACACACATATATATACACATATATATATACACACACACATATATATACACATATACACAAATATATACACACACATATAAACACACACAAAGCACACATACACAAACTGGGCCACAGCAATGTGTGGCAGGAGACGGCTAGTGTGTGTGTGTGTGTATGTCTATGTGCGTGCGCATATATATCTATATATGAGTGTGTGTGTGTGTGTGTGTGTGTGCATAGATGGATGGTAAAGGTTTTCCCCTGACATTAAGTCCAGTCGTGTCCAACTCTGGGACTTTGGTGCTCATCTCCATTTCTAAACCGAAGAGCCGGCATTCCCCATAGACACCTCCAAGATTATGTGGTCGGCATGACTGCATGGAGCACCATTACCTTCCCGCTGGAGCGGTACCTATTGATCTACTCACATTTGCATGTTTTTGAACTGCTAGATTGGTAGAAACTGGGGGAGCTATGTGTATAATGTATTATACACATATATAAACAAATCAATTTTATATACCTGTTCCAACTTACATACAAATTCAACTTAAAAGCAAACCTACAGGACCTTTCTTGTTCGTAACTTGGGGATCTGCCTGCACATTAACACATTGAGTGGCATACAAACCTGTTCTTCCTCTTATAGGTGGGTAAAAACCTGAATTTTCTCTATCAACACAAACAAAATATAGCACCTCTCACCCTTTGTGGTGTGTACAGATGGAGGAATCTCAAGACCAGGCCCCACATGTCACCACTGCACAAACCAGAAGCTGCAAACACGCATATATGCGATGTCCAAAGGTACTTCATCCTGTGAGATGAAAGAGGAAATGTATTGTTTGGACTCCATGGAACTTACGGTATCTATACGGAGACATTGCAACAGTGTTAATTGCAACATTCACACTTGCCTCAAGGAGACAAGAGTTCTTTCTCCCACCCTGGACATCATTCCACAGATATATAAACCCCACTTTCCTAGTTTCCAACAGACCTCACAATCTCTGAGGATGCCTGCCATAGATGCAGGTGAAATGTCAGGAGAGAATGCTTCTGGGACATGGCCATACAGCTCGGAAAACTCACAGCAACCCATAAATTACTCATTGTGTTCCATATTAAAAATAAACTATGCATAAATATGTTTACTAAAATTATTTCGATATGAAATCCGAAATAATTTTAGGAAAAATTTTGAGGGTTGCATTGGTGACAAAATAGTTTTAACACAATGCAACAAGGATACGCGCAATATATATACACACACACACAAACACACACACACACACACATATATACACACGCACACGCAATATATATATATATATATATATATATATATATATATGAATGATAACCAGGAAATACTGTGTGTTATCAGATATTTTACACTGAATGCTAAGCATCCTGCGCATGAGAAAAGCCAAATAAAGAGTACCGCATTGTGCTCAAAGCGAGCAATCCAAACAGGATGGTATGCCCTAAGTTGTAAGCAACACCAGGTTTCAGCTGCGTTGGCCATTTTTGCTGCCTTTCTGCGTATCTGGCATTTGCAGAACCACTGGGAATAAACAATGAAATAATATAATATTACAGATAAAATAAAATTATTTTAAAGCAAGACCGTTGTATGCAGTTCAAAGTGATCTGGATCTAGGTTCTTGTGGGTTTTTTCGGGCTATAGAGCCATGTTCTAGAGGCATTTCTCCTGACGTTTCGCCTGCATCTATGGCAAGCATCCTCAGAGCATCCTCTCCTAACCCTAACCCTAACCTCACACCTCTGAGGATGCTTGCCATAGATGCAGGCGAAACATCAGGAGAAATGCCTCTAGAACATGGCTCTATAGCCCGAAAAAACCCACAAGAACCTAGTGATTCCAGCCATGAAAGGCTTCGACAATACATTGATCTGGATCTGTTTTTATTCTGCATCGGCAAATAGCGGTGTAAGAATGCGAAAAGTATAAAAATAAATGTTAATTGTTTAGGAAAGTGGAGCAAATGCTGAATAATAAATGCTCAGCCAAATGCACCCTGCTGCTACTACAAGGTTTGCTACTTCTCTTGTTTTAAGCAAAATACTAGTCTAAAAGTGGTTTACCTATGTAAATAGAACATCTCGAAGCCCATTGCCAGGGAACGATTCCAGTGCTCTCAATCCACTATAACATTAAGCATTTAAGTTTTCTTTTCGCCAAATAGAACACAAGAAGATGAAGAAAGAACCTCAAAGGGAAGGAAGGAAATCTAGACAAGACACTGAAGAAGTGTCTTTATTTTAAATACTTAATTATATTATTGTGTAACTAGCTGTACCCATTACGCATTGCTGTGGCCAACCTTCCCTCCCTCTTTCTCTCCTTCCTTCCCTCCCTCTTTCCTTCCTTCGCTCTTTTTCTTTCCCTTCTTATTTCTCTTTTTCTTTCTTCTGTCTCTACCTGTTTCTTTCCTCCCTTTTCTTTGCTCTTTGGTTCCATCCTTTCTTCTCTCTTTTCTTCCTTCCTTCCTTCCTTCCCTCCCTCCCTCCTTCTGTCTTTCATTCCTTCTCTCCTTCCTTCCCTCTCTCTTTCCTTTAACTTTTTTATTTCCTTTTCTCCTTCCTTCCTTCTCTACTTTTTTTTCTTTGCTTCCTTCTCTCCTTTCCTCTTTCCCTCCCTCCTTCTCTCATTACTTCTGGACTGGCCCTTCCAACTCTATTCTATGAGTCTATTTAATTTGTATTATATAGTAATATATAATAGTAACAAGGGGAAGCGAAGGAGGAGGAGACCACCCTCCTGACATAGCAGGGAAAGAGAAGGGGCTCCATGTGGCAACCCTCCGCTTCCACTCCCATGGTGCCCACTCTCGCATGGAATGCTGTGACCTTCCTGCCAGAGCGGTACCTATTCATCTACTCACATTTGTATGTTTTAGAACTGTTAGGTTGGCAGGAGCTGGGGTTAACAGCGGGAGCTCATGCCGCTCCCCGGATTCGAACATGTGACATATGTTTTGTGCATGTGTTGTAATGTATTTTTTATTGTATTTTGGCTTTTAAGTCTCTTCTCCGCACAAGGAGGGGGCGTGGCCATGGGTGCCTTTGTGGACATATGCTGTTTCTCCCTGTAGGAATTTTGGGTTTAGAAGTCCTTTCTGCTTCCCCCCCCCCCCCCTTGTTTTTTTGAGTGGACATACATTGGGTGGTTAGGTGTCTTGTGTCCAAATTTGGTGTCAATTCCCCCAGTGGTTTTTGAGTTCTGTTAATCCCACAAACAAACATTACCTTTTAATTTATATAGAGTAGCTGCCCCCTGCCACGCGTTGCTGTGGCCCACATGGAGGTTCTGTGTGGGAGGTTTGGCCCAATTCTATTGGTGGGGTTCAGAATGCTCTGTGATTGTAGGTGAACTACAAATCCCAGCAACTACAACTCCCAAATGTCAAGATTCTATTTTCCCCAAAATCCGTCAGTATTCACATTTGGGCATATGGAGTATCCGTGCCAAGCATGGTCCAGATCCATCATTGTTTGAGCCCACAGTGCTCTCTGGATGTAGGTGAACTACAACTCCAAAACCAAAGGACACTACCCACCAAACCCTTCCCGTATTTTCTGTTGGTCATGGGAGAACTGTGTGCCAAGTTTGGTTCAGTTCCATCGTTGGTGGGCTTCAGAATGCTCTTGGATTGTAGGTGAACTATAAACCCCAGCAACTAAAACTCCCAAATGACAAAATCAATTTTTTGAGTGAAGGACATACATTGGGTTGTTAGGTGTCTTGTGTCCAAATGTGGTGTCCATTCGTCCAGTGGTTTTTGAGTTCTATTAATCCCACAAACAAACGTTACATTTTTATTTATATAGATGTTTGTCTGGTTTAAGTGTGTCCTTTCTCTTTGTTCTTTTTAGTTATGTATTTTTTGTGTGTGTGTTGAAACTCCATAAAAACATTTAAAAATCCCCCAAGGGGAAAGATTGCAAAAGTTATGTTTGGGAGGGATGAGGAAAACAAACTGAATCCCTTCCCATGGCAATGATTTCTGAGAACTGCTTGAAAGTGAAAGCTATTCTAATCAGTCTTTCCCATATTCTGATTCTTTGGACTCAAGAAGATTTCCAGTCAGATAAATAAATAAATAAATCAACAAACAATCCATCCATCCTTCCTAACGGGTATAAAAATACATACCTCAGATTTTGAAAAGCAACAGCAGCAGCTGTTATCGTCATCACAACAACCACAAATATATAAGGGTAGAAAACCAATGAGTCAGAAAGTCTCGTAAAAGTATTAAAAGGCAAGAGACCAAAAGCTTCTTCACACAGGTACAGATTGGCATCAAAGTCTCTAAAGGGGGAAAAAAGAAAGGTAATACAATATGACGTGACATGCAACATCACTGCATGTTACCCTGCCAAGGCACTAGTGTGTGCTTTCCACCTACGTAACCGTGAAGCCAACAGGAAATGGAAAGTTACCCGGGAAGGCCAAGAGCTCGAACACTGTTCCCATCCTAAATATCTCGGTGTCACCTTAGATCGAACACTAACATTTAGGAAATACTGCATTCATTTATTTACGACATTTATATGCCGCCCTTCTCACCCCAAAGAGGACTCAGAGAGGCTTACAAGAGATATATATATACATAAATATATTATATTATTAACATAGTACAATATCAGTATTATATATTACTATCTTGTACTATACCATTATATTGTAATATTATTAATAGTATTACATCTAATATAAATATATGACTATAATATCATATTATTATTAGTAGTAGTATTATACTGTATTACATTGTATTATATTATATGTATATACAATATATTATGTTATTAGCATAGTACAATATCAGTATTTTATATATATATATATATATATATATATATATATATATATAATTTATTTATCATTATTTATTTATTTACTTACAGCTTTTCTATTCCGCCCTTCTCCTCACCCCGCAGGGGACTCAGGGCGGATTACAGTGTACACATATATGGCAAACATTCAATGCCAATTTTTGACATACAAACATATACAGACATACACAGAGGCTATTTAGCTTTTTTCTGGCCGCCAGGGGAGCTGTCGCTTTCCTCGTCCATCTGCGACACTGACGAAGCACTTCCGCATTCCCCGCATGCTTCCCCGCTGGAATGCTTTGCTGGAGTCTTTTTTATGGCCTCATAAATCAGTTAATTTAGCCTCCCCACACTTTAAGGTGGTACCTAATTTTCCTACTTGACAGATGCAACTGTCTTTCGGGTTGCAATATTACTATATTGTACTATACCATTATATTGTAATATTAGTAATATTACATGTAATATAAATATATAACTATAATATCATATCATCATTATTAGTATTATATTGCATTACATTATAATATTATAAATATTATATGTATATATGATATATTATATTATTAGCATAGTACAATATCAGTATTATATATTATTATATTGTACTATACCATTATATTGTAATATTATTAGTAATATTGTATGTAATATAAAATATATTATTATAATATCGTATTATTATTATTATTAGTAGTAGTATTATATTGTATATAGCATAGCACAGGAGACAAAACAGAACTGTCTTCCTGGTCCCCTCTCTCTTCACTCTGGCCCAGAGCAGCAGTTGGTGCTGCAGGGAAGGGCTCCCAACAGATGACACAGGAGTAATATTACATGTAAAATAAAATATATAATTATAATATTTATTTATTTAAAACTTGTATATCCCGATCTTCTCTACCTCCATAGAGGGGACTCAGACCGGCATATTATTATTATTATATCATATTATAACTAGAATTATCATATTATTATTATTATTATTATTATTATTATTATTATTATTATTATTATATCGTATTACATTATAATATAAATATTATATGTATATGCAATATATTATATTATATGATTAGCATAGCACAGGGGGCAAGATGGAGCTGTCTTCCTGGTCCCCTCTCTCTTCACTCTGGCCCAGAGCAGCAGTTGGTGCTGCGGGGAGGGGCTCCCAACAGATGACGCAGGAGTAATATTACATGTAAAATAAAATATATAATTTAAATTTATTTATTTAAAACTTTTATATCCCGATTTTCTCTACCTCCGTAGAGGGACTCAGACCAGGATATTATTATTATTATTATTATTATTATTATTATTATTATTATTATTATATCATATTATAATTATCTTATTATTATTATTATTAAATTTTATTACATTATAATATTATGAATATGATATGTATATACAATATATTATATTATATTATTAGTAAATGCTTGCCCACAATGACCTGCCTTATGAACAGAGGAAGAACTGTTTAAAGCTATAGACACTGCTGCCCATTTTTGGTCTAAAATTATATACAAGGATTGAATGAAAAGTAATGCCTCCACCTTCGTAGCTCCTCAACAGTTGGCAGTACTGGTATGCAGCAGGTAGTGGCTTGTTCTGTAGATTCTCATCTACAGTTCCATTTTGTAGGGAAGCCTTAGCATTGATTGGTTGTGTAATGCCTCCACCTTTGTAACTCCTCAACAGATGATAATAATAGTAATAATAATAATAATAATAATAATAATAATAATAATAATACTTTGTACCCCGCTACCATCTCCCCAAGGTACTGGTATATAGCAGGTACTGGCTTGTTCTGTAGACTCTCATCTACAGTTCCATTTTGTAGGGAAGCCTTAGCATTGATTGGTTGTGTAATGCCTCCACCTTCGTAACTCCTCAACAGATAATAATAATAATAATAATAATAATAATAATAATAATAAATTCAGTTTTATACTAATTTATTTATGCAATGCTTTTGACATGAAATGAACAAACTGCATGTTACAAAAAAACGAAGATTATCTAGTATTTCCAAGCAGAAATGTGTGTAATTTCAGAAGCAGAAATAATTGCTTTATACTGTGTAAGTAATCTCAAAAATAATTGGTTCAATACCTTGTTGCTCCAAATCCAAATTTCGCTTTCAGAAATTTAAAGATATGCTCATCCGATTCCAGGTTAAGAACTTTCTATGAACATACAAAACAAAAGTTATAATTTCCTCTTAGTGGTCATGAGAGTTCTGTGTGGGAAGTTTGGCCCAATTCTATCACTGCTAGGGTTCAGAATGCTCTTTGATTGTTGGTGAACTATCAATCCAAGCAACTACAACTCCCGAATGTCAAGATTCTATTTTCCCCAAACTCCACCAGTGTTCACATTTGGGCATATTGGGTATTCGTGCCAAGTTTGGCCCAGATCCATCATTGTTTGAGTCCACAGTGCCCTCTGGATGTAGGTGAACTACAACTCCAAAACTCAAGTTCAATACCAACCAAACCCTTCCAGTATTTTTTATTGGTCATGGGAGTTCTGTGTGCCAAGTTTGGGTCAATTCCATTGTCGGTGGGGTTCAGAATGCTCTTTGGTTGTAGGTGAACTATAACTCTGAACAACTAAAACTCCCCAATGACAAAATCAATCCACCCCAAGCCCACTAGTATTCGAATTTGAGCGTATTGGGTATTTGTGGAAAATTTGGTCCAGTGAATGTAAATACATCCTGTATATCAGATATTTACATCACGATTCATAACAATAGCAATATTACAGTTATGAAGTAGCAACAAAAATAATGTTATGGTTGGGGGCCACCACAACATGAGGAACTGTATTAAGGGGTCATGGCTTTAGGAGGGTTGAGAACGACTATCCTAGAGAGACATAATCAGAAAAGGGTAAGGAAAGAGAGCAGTGTCAGGAGTCAATTTCCGACGGCATGAAGACATCACAAATTCCCTCCGTGACATCCTGACTGAATCATCCTGGCTGAATCAATTCTCTCTCTGATATTTTGAAGCCAGCAGAGGGTGCTGGAAACCTTGTACTGCAACTTGTGGAGCAACAAATTCTAATAAGGAAACCAAGAAGAGGGGGAGATGGGCAGAAAAGGTGTATAAAAGGAAGTGGTGGTGGGGAAAAAGTCAGCAGTGTCTTTCTTTGCTGAAGAGATACAAGCAATATATCCATTTCAAAGCAGAACCGGCTTGTGAGTGGTTATTTAATATTGCTACATAGATCCCACAGTCTGACACGCAGTTACTCACCTTGATAAAATTATTTCCGAGAAATGTCAAACTTAGCACTAAGAGAATATGGAGGAAAAGCTTTCCAAGTCTGCTGAACAAGCCGCCAATTTTCAGGTTATTCTGGAAAACAGAAGCAATTTTAATGTTCAAAACATACATACCTAAAGTGGAATTTATGCTAAGCTGAAAACTACTGTGTGTACCACATAGCTAGACCTCTGCATTGGCTGTGGTTTAGTGGCACAGGATCCCCATAAAAGTGAACACTGTGAACGAAGGCAAGGAATCTGGTGCTTTCAGGACTTTTATTGAGAACTACTGTCTAACATTCAGATGTCCTTGTGACAGAAGCATTGATAAGAACACAATTATCACAGGCAGGTGGGAATTATAATCAGTATTGATAAGAGCACAATTATTGATACATATTGATAAGAGCAAAATTATCACAGACAGGCGGGAATTATATTTAGTATTGATAAGAGCACAATTATCACAGACAGGTGGAAATTATATTCAATATTGATAAGAGCACAATTATTGATATTGATAAGAGCACAATTATCACAGGCAGGTGGGAATTATATTCAGTATTGATAAGAGCACAATTATTGATACATATTAATAAGAGCACAATTCTCACAGACAAGTGGGAATTATATTCAGTATTGATAAGAGCACAATTATTGATACCTATTGATAAGAGCACAATTATCACAGACAGGTGGGAATTATAATCAGTATTGATAAGAGCACAATTATTGATGCGTATTAATAAGAGTACAATTATCACAGACAGGTGGGAATATTCAGTTTTGATAAGAGCACAATTATTGATACATATTGATAAGAGCACAATTATCACAGACAATTGGGAATTATATTCAGTATTGATAAGAGCACAATTATTGATACGTATTGATAAGAGCACAATTATCACAGACAGGTGGGAATTATATTCAGTTATTGATAAGAGCGCAATTATTGATAAGCACTGATAAGAGCACAATTATCACAGACAGGTGGGAATTATATTCTGGCAGCACTTGAAAGCCATTTCCTCCTTCTTGCAAAAAAAGTAGACAACTGTCTAGTTTATCTCACTAACCAGTTATTTCAAAATAAAAGAGAATTATATACCTGTAGTTTTCTGGCTAACAAGGCAGATATATTAAAGCTTATAAGCAGTGATCCGACTATCATGGAGTTGAAGAACTGCAGAAGGCAGACAAGAAGCAAACTAGCCACTTGTATCACATAGATCCAGGTAACCTGCAAAAAATAATCAAAGAAATAATAATAATAATAATTTTATTTCTTACCTGCCTCTCCCCGTAGCTTGAGGAGTCAAAACACACAGGCATTTCAAAAATTCTACAAACACAAATATTAAAATGTAATTCTCTAAAAGATACATATTAAAACATATCTCTATAAAATACACATTAAATGCACAGCGATTAAAACACAGGGCAAGAGATTAAAATTCAAGCTTAAACTATGTATGTGTCAAGAATTTACAATCCTGCCATGTTTTCTTTAGACATAAGTAAAGATAATGTTTCAACTGGCCACCTTGATTAGCATATAATGGCCTGACAGTGCCTGGAGCAAACTTTTGTTGAGAGGTGATTAGATGTCCCTGTTTGTTCCCTCTCTGTTGTTGAGCTGTTGTAATTTTAGAGTTTTTTAATACTGGTAGCCAGATTTTGTTCATTTTCATGGTCTCTTCCTTTCTATTGAAATTGTCCACATGCTTCTTGTGGATTTCAATGGCTTCTCTGTGTAGTCTGACATGGTGGTTGTGAGAGTGGTCCAGCATTTCTGTGTTCTCAAATAAAATGCTGTGTCCAGGTTGGTTCCTCGGGCTTGGCCTCATGAAAGGCACTGCAGACTCCTTCAACCTGAGAGGTCAGTCATAGCAGAGCACCTGAGATGGGCCAAAACTAACAAAATGAAGTTCAACAGTGACAAATGCAAGAGACTCCACTGGCAGGAAAAACGAAATGCAAAGAGACAGAATGGGGGACGAGGCCTGGCTTGAGAGCAGTACGTGTAAAAAAGATCTTGGAGTCCTCGTGGACAACAAGTTAAACATGAGCCAGGAATGTGATGTGGCGGCAAAAAGAGCCAATGGGATGTTGGCCTGCATCAAGAGGAGCCTAGTGCCTAGATCTAAGGAAGTAATGCTACCCCTCTATTCTGCTTTGGTTAGACCACATCTGGAATATTGTGTCCAATTCTGGGCACCACAATTCAAGAGAGATATTGACTCTAAGCTGGAATGTGTCCAGAGGAGGGCAACTAAAATGATCAAGGGTCTGGAGGACAAGCTCTATGAGGAGCGGCTTAAGGAGCTGGGTATGTTTAGCCTGAAGAAGAGAAGGCTGAGAGGAGATATGATAAGAGCCATGTATAAATATGTGAGAGGAAGACACAGGGAGGAGGAGGAGGGAGCAAGCTTCCTTTCTGCTTCCTTGGAGACTAGGACGCAATGGAACAATGGCTTCAAACTTCAAGAGAGGAGATTCCATCTGAACATGAGGAAGAACTTCCTGACTGTGAGAGCCGTTCAGCAGTGGAACTCTCTGCCCCGGAGGGAGTGTGGTGGAGGCTCCTTCTTTGGAAGCTTTTAAACAGAGGCGGGATGGCCATCTGTCAGGGGTGATTTGAATGCAATATCCCTGCTTCTTGGCAGAATGGGGTTGGACTGGATGGCCCATGAGGTCTCTTCCAACTCTTTGATTCTAGGATTCTATGATTATTATTTTTTTCAGCACTTAAAATTACTCACAGCAGTAGAATGGCAGAAAGCAATCAAATATTCTGAAATGTGATTTGTTTCCCCATGATTTAAATTAGCCTTAAATGCGCATAACTGGGTGCCAATGAGCCACATCCACCACGAACTCACCTTTTTGCTAGGAAGCAGGTCCAGAGAGTCGAGAGTGAACAACACCAAGGCCTGCATCAGCAGCATAAATTGATTAAACTGCCAAGCCAAACTGAAGAGTGAGGTTGATATAAACAATGCTGCCAGTGTCAGCTTCTGGAGGGAGAGAAAGAACAACAGTCAGGAGAGCAGCCACCTTGAGAGAAAGGTCTCTAATGTGTAGAGAGAACCTGGATCCGATTCCTTGAAATGGTTCACTCAGCATTCACTTGCGTCTTATGTTATTTATCACCGATACCACTCCAAACCATTGCTTAATATTTTATCTATATACTGTATAGATTCTGAATATATGAGGGTTGAATGAAAAGTAATGCCTCCACCTTCGTAGCTCCTCAACAGATGGCAGTACTGGTATGCGGCAGGTACTGGCTTGTTCAGTAGACTCTCCTCTACAGTTCCATTTTGGCAGGAAGCCTTAGCATTAAACGGTTGTGTTGTTAAAGTGTAAGGCACGAGGGTTGAATGAAAAGTAATGCCTCCACCTTCATAGCGCCTCAACAGATGGCAGTACTGGTATGCGGCAGGTACTGGCTTGTTCAGTAGACTCTCCTCTACAGTTTTGTTTTAGCATTGAACGGTTGTGCTGTTAAAGTGCGAAGTATGGAACCCTGCACAGACGGTCGGTCAATGCGACTTAAGCAACGTGCAGTCATTGAATTCTTGACAGCAGAAGGTGTCACCCCAAAGGAGATTCATCAGAGAATGCAAGTTGTTGATGGTGATTGTGTTGATGTGAGTACTGTGCGTCGTTGGGCAAGTAAGTTTAAAGATATTGAAGTGACACTTTCTGCTGTCGAGAATTCAATGACTGCACGTTGCTTAAGTCGCATTGACCAACGGTCTGCGTAGGTCACTCCTTGTGTTGTGAGATGTTTGGAAGGCACATTTGGTGTGATTTCTTTCATTGGTTCTTTTGTTTTTAAGGTACTCATTATGCACAGAGCATTTTTAATATATATAGATTGGTTGAGACTCGGTGAGAGATGCATTGAAAAACTAGAGCCAAATGCGCTATAGCAGGATGTCCCTCCCCTTAAAACAAAGTTGTTGCAGTTGAATAAGCGTTTTCCATGTTTTTATTATAGATCCAATTAGGAAATGACATTTATGACCCAGGAACAAAAATCGTGTTACATGGTGTTATTTACATACTCACACACTGTTACCTTTTGATTCGAACAATCTCTTCTATCCTGCCTTACCTATATCAAAAACATCTATCTTGTTTATATGCTTGTTTGTTTATTATATTGATTGATATACATTACAAGCTCTCTGTTCTGCTTCATGGCTTGATGGAAAACGCAACAGAGGTCACTCAAGTCCCAATCTAAACCTTAAAGCATCACATCTCACTAGGTTTGTATTACATTTTAACTATATATATATATATAGCTAAATAAAACAAAAAGACTCACTTCATGAGTAGGTCGTAAATGAGTCCTGAACAGGAATGTAATTGCCGCTGTCTGAACAGCGAAGAACGGCAGGGCCCAGTTCTCTCTTAACGGAATGGTGAATTCCACACGAGTCGTATCTATTCTGCACAAAAAAAGGAAAGATTAATAGAAGACCTGTGCCACAAAGAAGTAAAACTTCAGAATTGAAAATAGTTATTAATATTATTTATTTATTTGACCAGTCATATGACCATTTCAAAATACAACACAAATGAAATACAAGGCAAGAAGGAGAGGACAGAAGCTGACCTTCTATTTACAGTCAGAATCTTATTTTCCTGGCTCTTCTTTCAGGAAACGTGCTCTTTTCTTGATTGCTTTAGAATTGAAAATGGAGTTGGAATAGACTATAACTCAGATATGGGCAAACCCAGGCCCGAGGGTCGGATGCAGCTCTTGGACTCTTTTCTCAGGCCTTCCTCTCTCTCACCATCCTATCCTTCCTTTTCTCTTTCTCCCTCCCTCCTTCCCTTCCTTCCTTCCTTACCTCCCTCTTTCTCCCTCCCTCCTTACTTCCCTTCCTCCTTTTGTCCTTCCTTCCTTCTTTCCTCCCTCCTATAATTCCTTCCCTCCTTCCCTTTCGTCCTTCCTTCACTCCTTTCTCCTTCCCTCTCCCTTCCCTCCCTCCATTATCTCCCACTCTTCCTTCCATCCATCCCTCTCTTCCTCCGATCCTTCTCTTTTTTCTTCCTCCTTTTCCTCTTCTCTCCCTCTTTCTCCAATCCTTCCTTCCCTTCCCCCTTTTGTCGTCCCCTCCTTCCCTCTTTCTTCCCCCCTATCTCCTTCCCTCCTTCCCTTTCATACTTCCTTCACCCCTTTCTCTTTCCCTCTCCCTTCCCTCCTTCTCCCTTCCCTGGTGGAGTCTCCTTCTCTGGAGGATTTTCCACAGAGGCTGTCTATTGGGAGTGCTTCGATTGTGTCTAATATATATAAGTAGGCAATACGGGGTCTATTGGATGCACTTTGTCTCTCCCATCCACCATCTCATTCTGACCAAGGCCAACACTCCAAAAAAGAGGAAGGGGAGTAAAGGGCAGGGAGGGGCCTTGGGGAGACCCCCTTCCCTCCCGGCCCGTCCACCCCGCCATGTGTCCCCAAGTTTGCCCATGCCTGATATAACTACTTTCATACATAACAAAATGACATTTGTATTTGTATCCAGGACAATCAGAACAACCACTCCATCATGGTTTCTTTTTAATCTCAGATTTCAACCAGATAAGCCCTATATGCCTTGCCAGTTGAAACCTGAACCATCCGAGACCTACTTGCTTTTCGGAAAGCCTGTAAAACCTTTCTTTTCCGACAAGCTTTCAATGGGTGAATAACTCGGGACTATGTCAGTTCTCGTTTTTATTGTATTTAAAAGTTGGTTGTATTGTTTTAATCTATTGCTGTAAACCGCTCTGAGCCAAATTGGGAGTGGCGGTATACAAGTCAAATAATTAAATAAATAATTAAATAATTAAATAAATATAGAGAGAAATGTAGTGCGGCTACAAACTAACTCAACCATCGGCGTGTTTACAATGCATTTCAAAGCACTAAACGCAAAAGTCCAACATGTCTAAATTATTTAAGTTAAGAATATACGACCAAGTCCATTGAATACTCCAGAAATATTATTTGCAGTGAAATATTGTACTAATTGTTTTTCATAGCTGACTAAAAGCCAGCCGATTGGTAGCTTATTGACTGTTTGTGTTCTATGCAGCTTAGCACACAAACATCATTAATAATTGATTAGCAGATATTTAAAGGACCTTAAAGTGGCCAAGACATGTGCTTTTAATGTTTCTTTCTTCACCAGGAGTGGTTGGAAAAGAAAAGTCTCAAATAAGTCTTTTTTGAAATACCCTTTTAAGGCCAGGCTTCCAAAAACCTCTTTAAATTAAATCCCAACCAATGTCATTGTAGACCATATTCCATCTATTCATTATTTCCAAATGGCTCTGGCAAGGGACATAAGATTGTGGATGAATTCACCCAATTACCTTACCTGTTTGTGATGTACCAGAAGGCCGCTAATACACCGGAAAGCCAGGTTCCACTGAGAAGCCAGCTGGTTCCATAAAGTGCCAGGACATACACCGACTGAAGGCCAAACACCGTATAGATATAAAAATACACAGGTTCTAAAAAATTCTGTGAATGGAAGATATATGAGATAGTTAAATATACATTCTTTTAGTATGAAATATTGTTATAAACTTTTGTAACTGAGCATCTACATTGTACAGGGTGCAGCAGCATAATTTCCTTTTTCTAAACTTAATAAAAACCCATTGTATGAATCAGAATTTTTTTATATAATGTAGGTGCATACCTAAAGTTTTGTTTTACGTAGTTTTGAAGATCAAATTAGGTAGGTGACGTCCCTGATTTCTGGCGTTTGTCATGACTCTTGCAAGCATCGCAGGCATTCTGTGGACAATGTCTTCCTGGATGTTGGTCTTCAAATCTTGTCAGGTCCTTGGACGGTTTACATAAACACAGGATTTTTAAAAACCCCATAGAAAAAAATCACAAGGGGTCAAATCTGGAGAATGGGCCGGCCACTCCAAATCCTCCCTAATTGAGATGATGAGGCGCTCTGGGAAGTGTTCCCTCAACCATCGATGCTCTTGAAGTGTGTGCAGTTGCACCGTCTTGTTGGAACCTAATGTCCCCTAAGTCCAACCCATCTAGCCGTGGGGGAAAAAAATTCCTGTAACATGTTGACATACCAGTCCGAATTCCCTGTCACTGAGACTTCATTTTCCTCAAAGAACCAGGGACCAATATTTCCAGCTGAGGAAATTGCACAACACACTGGGATTTTAGGGGAATGCAAAGGCCTTGGATGCAATTCTCGAGGATTGTTGTCAGCCCAGTAGCGCATGTTTCGTTTGTTGACAGATCCACACAAATGAAAATAGGCTTCATCACTAAAAAAAAAATAGCATCCTCAGGAACGACTTCGAGAAGAACCTCACATGCGTTCCTCCAAGAATTGAAGTCACGTTCAGAAAGTTCCTGCACAATCGCCATTTTGTAAGGATGGACATGAAGATCAGCATGAAGAATTCTCCTCACAGAACGATCGGAAAGTCCAAGGGC
The DNA here is from genome assembly GCF_025583915.1 of Anolis sagrei ordinatus. Lineage (NCBI taxonomy): Eukaryota > Metazoa > Chordata > Lepidosauria > Squamata > Anolidae > Anolis > Anolis sagrei. The sequence continues at coordinate 42,664,154 of NW_026847993.1, forward strand.
AGACAACGCATGTTGGTGCGCAGAACGCCATGGTGATTGTAACATGGAAGCTCTCACTGCCTCAATGTTCTCAGGTGATCTCATGGGCCAAGGGACTTCCGTTCTTCATCTTGTTGCACTTGCAGTTTGTCTGAATGTAGTGACCCACGTCACAATGGATTTCTGGTCCGGGACAGGGGCCAATGGGGCTAAATTAAAGCGATTCCGAAAGGCGCGCTAGGTTGCGGTCACAGAACACCTGCTCGATAAATAGGCCTCAATGGCAAAAGCACGCTCCTCACTGTTCTAATACATGATGGCGACTGAATTGTGTCAGGACAAAGCTTTATACTCCCGCTTCTCGAACAAGACCACTAGCGCTCCGCTACGTCTTCAACCGACTGAATGGTGCGCATTAAAAAAAAAGAAGTTATGCTGCCAAACCCTGTAGATTTAATGCAGTCTGACAACAACACTTTAACTGCCATGGCTAAATACCATAATATTATGGGAGCTATAGTTTTACAAGGTCTCCATGACACCATAGCACTGAGACATGCCTGTCAAACCGCATTCATTTTATAGTGCAGATGCACCTTAAGGCATCTAGTTCTAAGTTTCACTGAAATATTATTATTAATAATAACATATTAATAAATATTATTAATAATAATATGTTTTAAAACAATAAATAAATAGCCCCTGGTGGCACAGCGGTTATTTGGCATGTTTGATTTATTGTTTAATGAATTTGTATAATGTTTTTAATGATTCTACTGTTTTTTAAAATATTTTTATTTGAGAAAAGCACATACAGTTATTTAAACATATATTATACATTTCACTCTCTTTTATTTACATTCACCCCTGTGCTCCCCTTCCTTCTCCAGAGCCATCTCTTTTCCTAAAGTCCCACCAAAAAATCATTTCTTCATTTGGAGGTAAATTCCCATCTTCCTTTTCCAATATTTTTTTCTAGAAACTTTCTCCAGATATTTTCAAAGTCATTTTTTTACATAATCCCTTCTTTACTTTTAAGTTTGATGTTAGCTTATCGTTCAATGCCATTTTCCAGATTTCTTTATACCATTAATTAATCTGTATTTTCATTGCTGCTTTCCAATATTTTGCAATTAATAGTCTAGCTGCTGTTAATAGCATATCTATTAAGTTTTTTCCCATCTTATCTTTTCTTTCCCATCATCTTTTTTAATTAACAGTAATATTTCTACTGGATTCCTCCTAATTTTTATATCCATAATATTTTCTATTTCTGTTATAACTAATTCCCAAAAATCCTTTACATATTTACAGTCCCACCACATATGCATGAAGGTTCCAATTTCTTGGCATCCTCGCCAACATTTTTCATTATTGTTCTTATTTATAATGTTTAACCTTCTCGGTGTTAAATACCATTTCCAAATTAGTTTATAATAGTTTTCTTTTATTCTAATTGACATGTTTTTTAAGTGTCTTCCTTTCCATATCTCTTCCCATTCTTTTTCAGTTATCTTTGCTCCTACTTCCTCTTCCCATAATTCTCTTAATGTTACTCTTTTCTTTTTTCCTGTGTCTTTAATTAGTATTTTATATATTTTACTTGTTGTTCCTTTTAATTGATCACTATTTTCTCTTTTTAATCCTTCTATTATCAATTCCTCAAATTGTGTTTTAAATGTAAGTCTGGATTGTTTCTATGCTGATAGCATCATATGATGCTTCTGTGAGGCCAACCTGAGTCCCCCTTCGAGGGGAGAAGGTCGGGGTAGAAATGCATGAAATAATAATAATAATAATAATAATAATAATAATCCGTTGAGCTGCTGAACTTGATGATCAAAAGATTGGCGGTGTGAATCTAGGGAGCAGGGTGAGCTCTTGCAGTTAGCCCCAGCTTCTGCCAACTTAGCAGTTCAAAAACATGGAAATATTAGTAGATCAATAGGTATCGCTTCTTTGGGAAGGTTATTTATTTATCATGGTTTTACTGTATTTGTTTATTGATTTTAATTGCTTGTATTGTTGTATTATGGGCTCGGCCTCAGGTAAGCCGCACTGAGTCCCTTGGGGAGATGGTAGCGGGGTATAAATAAAGATGATGATGATGATGATGATGATTATTATTATTAATCGTGTCAGGAGCCAGCCAAACAGTTGTACTGCATTTTTGGGAAGGTAATGGCACTCCATGCAGTCATGCTGGCCACATAACCTTGGAGGTGTCTACAGATAACGCCGGCTTTTTGGCTTAGAAATGGAGATGAGCATCAACCCCAAGAATTGGACTCAACATGCTTTAATGGAAACCTTTACCTTTTAAAATGTGTTTATACCCCGTTTTTCCCTCCACAAGGAGACTCAAACCAGCGTACATTAAGAGCAAGTTGATACTATTGAAAATCTACAAATACACACACATTAAAACAGACTTACTTCTAAATAAATATGGTTAGGATAGGGTTGTTGTAGGTTTTTCGGGCTATATGGCCATGTTCTAGAAGCATTCTCTCCTGAAGTTTTGCCTGCATCTGCGGCAAGTTTCCTCAGACCTCACTACCTCTGAGGATGCTTGCCATAGATGCAGGCAAAACGTCAGGAGAGAATGCTTCTAGAGCATGGCCATATAGCCCGACAAATCTACAACAACCCAGTGATTCCAGCCATGAGAGCCTTCGACAATACAATGGTTAGAATAATATTATAAAGCTGCAATATAATAAATAAATAAATAAATAAAATATTATAGTTATCTTAATGAACTCTCACAAATCAAGTGTGAGTTCGTTCAGAGAGAGCAAGCTCAGAACAATGGATATTATGGTCAATGGGAGTAGGACTCATGCCTTACTTAAATGTGGGATTAAAATCAATGTGCTCATTTCTCAGAAATTGATAAGACAATGTGTACCTTCACTTGAAAAACTGTATACAGGATGCTGAGGAATACTTCTTGGTAAACATTCATTCTTTCAAGTATGTTAATTGTCCTCATGGATTCCGTTTTATTGTCATAAATCAAGCCATATAAACCTGTGTGGTGAGAGGAAAGAATAAGCGTGTCTACTTATTTCAGTGGTGAAGACTTCTACAAAAGAGAATGGACAGAATTAGAAATCAAATCAGTCGGAGAATTCATACCAAGTCACCATGAAAATATCATTAAAGCCTATGTGTTTTTGATCAATTCAATGCTAAGGCTTCCTGCCAAAATGGAACTGTAGAGGAGAGTCTACTGAACAAGCCAGTACCTGCTGCATACTAGTACTGCCATTGGTTGAGGAGTTATGAAGGTGGAGGCATTACTTTTCATTCAACCCTTGTATGTTTGTTCTTTTACAGCCAACAAACAGATAATTCATTTTCTAGAAGTCAAGACAGCCTGAAAACAATAGGAGAACCGTTTGCAGAGATGTCTATAAGGCAGAGTCCTAAAACATCTAGACATCTCCAGGTACAGTAAGAGTTAAAGACCCAGACCCAGACACTTGATTCTGGGGCTGATCATTTTGGATGTTCCAGCCATTGCTGACTGTATTTACTTTGGAATTATAGTGCATATAGTCAAGCAGAGCCTATGTCAATATTAACTTGGCGGCTGCTGTAATAAGTAAAGTGGGTTCTGGCTATTATCTCTAGAATCATAGAATCATACAATCAAAGAGTTGGAAGAGACCTCACGGGCCATCCAGTCCAACCCCATTCTGCCAAGAAGCAGGAATATTGCATTCAAATCACCCCTGACAGATGGCCATCCAGCCTCTGCTTAAAAGCTTCCAAAGAAGGAGCCTCCACCACACTCCGGGGCAGAGAGTTCCACTGCTGAACGGCTCTCACAGTCAGGAAGTTCTTCCTCATGTTCATATGGAATCTCCTCTCTTGTAGTTTGAAGCCATTGTTCCGTGTCCTAGTCTCAGGAAGCAGAAAACAAGCTTGCTCCCTCCTCCCTGTGGCTTCCTCTCACATATTTATACATGGCTATGATATCTCCTCTCAGCCTTCTCTTCTTCAGGCTAAACATGCCCAGTTCCCTAAGCCGCTCCTCATAGGGCTTGTTCTCCAGACCCTTGATCATTTTAGTCGCCCTCCTCTGGACACATTCCAGCTTGTCAATATCTCTCTTGAATTGTGGTGCCCAGAATTGGACACAATATTCCAGGTGTGGTCTAACAAGCAGAATAGAGGGGTAGCATTACTTCCCTAGATCTAGACACTATGCTCCTATTGATGCAGGCCAAAATCCCATTGGCTTTTTTTGCCGCCACATCACATTGTTGGCTCATGTTTAACTTGTTGTCCACGAGGCCTCCAAGATCTTTTTCACACGTACTGCTCTCGAGCCAGGCATCGTCCCCCATTCTATATCTTTGCATTTTGTTTTTTCTGCCAAAGTGGAGTATCTTGCATTTGTCCCTGTTGAACTTCATTTTGTTAGTTTTGGCCATCATCTCTCTAGTCTGTCAAGATCGTTTTGAATCCTGCTCCTGTCCTCTGGAGTATTGGCTCCCTCCCAATTTGGTGTCGTCTGCAAACTTGATGATCCTGCCTTCTAGCCCTTCATCTAAGTCATTAATAAAGATGTTGAACAGGACCGGGCCCAGGCCGGAACCCTGCGGCACTCCACTTGTCACTTCTTTCCAAGATGAAGAGGAAGCATTAGTGAGCACTCTCTGTGTTCGTCCACTTAACCAATTACAGATCCACCTCACCGTAGTTTTGCCTAGCCCACATTGGACTAGTTTCCTTGCCAGAAGGTCTACACACATTCAACATTTTATTGGCACTGCACAGCTGAGAAACTATACTTTCCTACTCCTTTGCCATCTGATGTGCCCCTGCCTGTGACTTTTGGGGTACCACCTGAGTTTTTCCTGGCAACGAGGAAACGCAGCAGATGGCAGAGAAGGCAGAAACACAAAATCAAAAGGCAGGCAGTTTGCAGGAACCAGACACCCCACGTGAAATGTTCAATGCACAAATAGTGTCAATTTAGGGATCATCTCAGAGTGTCCACCAGGACCAAAGCAAGGTGCCAGGCTGACACAGGCAACGGGCAAATAGAATTGGTTAGCATGGACATGCATCTGTTTCTAGATGTAAATATCTGCACTGCTGCAATTGAAGATAAAGCCTTCCTGTTGGAATGAATTGCTGCATCTGCGGTGTACTGTTCCTGCATGTATCTCCTACACCAAGATTACTTCTAGTCTTCCTAGATCAGGCAAACTTTGGCCCTCCAGGGGTTTTGGACTTCCAACTCCCATAATTCCTAGCAGCTTGTCCAATGGCCAGGGATTTTGGGAGCTAGAGTCCAAAACAATGTAGATGCATCCTGAGTCATGGCATTGATATTTTTACCTTTTCCCTCTCTGTCTGCCCCTATTCCAGAGCACTGTTGTGATGATGAAGTGCATGTGTCTCACATTATGGGAGAAAAGGGAGTATATAGATGTCTGTTACAACAAATAATATACACTCCTAGCCAACAAAGCCAAGAGGGAAGTGTGATGGGATGTGCTGCCCAAAAGGATCTGGACGGCCACATGTGGCCCAGTTCTGATGTGCAGCCAATAGTGACAGTGGTGGTGATGATGACAATAACATTGTCCCCGGGAGTTATTTCAAAATTCCAGGAGTTATTTCAAATTTACCCCCATGGGGGTAAATACGATGCATGGGACAGAGACTGTCTTGGTAGCTATTACTGACGAAATTCGTCGTCAGTTAGACCAAGGCGGATCAGCGTTATTGGTACTCTTGGACCTCACAGCTGCCTTCAACACCGTGGACCATGACTTGCTGATTCATTGATTGGCTATGTCTGGTGTACGAGGAGGTTTAGCCCTGAAATGGTTCAATGCGTTCCTCCAGGACCGAAGACAGAGGGTGGAGTGGTGAGGCCAAAGCTCTGAAAGCTCCTGCCTTTGCTTTGGAGTGAGTTCCCCAGGGTGCTCTCCTCTCGCCCCGGTTATTTCACATCTATGTCCGACCACTTGCTGGACTGGTGCAGAGCTTTGGCCTAGAGTGCTACCAGTATGCAGATGAGACCCAGCTACGCTTGCGTCTCGAACCTGGGACAACCACCGCGATTCCTGAGAACTTTAGGCTGTGTTTGGAAGCAGTGATGAGTTGGCTGCGAGTGAGCAGACTCAAAGGGAATCCTGCAAAAACTGAGATCCTCTGGCCCGGCCAGCCTCCAGAATTAACCCAGTCTCTGCCTGATTTCGATGGGGAAGCTCTGGTTCCATCTGCCACTGTTCAAAGCCTTGGGGTTGTGTTGGACTCATCGCTGAAGATGGAGACCCAGATCACGGCCATAAGGAAGCAGGCCTTTTTTAATCTTCGCCAGGCAAGGAAATTGGCATCCGACCGTTCAGTAGAAGCATTGGCAACAGTAATCCACGAAACAGTCACCATGAGGTTGGACTATTGCAACGCCTTCTATGCCGGCCTTCTGAAGTCAACGACCCAGAAGATTCGGATGGTCCAAAATGCAGCGGCCAGGCTACTAGCGGGATCATCTCTAAGATCTCATATCACACCGATTCTGCAACAATTACATTGGCTCCCAAGAGAACATTGGATCTCTGACAAGATCCTGATCCTGACATTCAGAGCTCAAAATGGCCAAGGACCTTGATATCTTAGGGACCGCCTCATTCCTCTTTCCCATCCGTGGTCACCTCGATCCACCCAGGAAAATCTCCTCTACATACCGGGCCCGAGCGAGGGAGGGACACCCGGAAGCTACAAGGCATCGGAGAGCTTTCTCGACCTATGCTCCAATTCTGTGGAACTCATTGCCTCCATACATTAGAGCCATGTCGGAGTTGCGACCTTTTGTAAAGGCGCTCAAGACTTGGCTGTTTGGTTGTGCATTTAAGTAATCAGATCTAATTTGCCGAATAGTCACTGTTGAATGTTTTTATGTGGGATGTTTTTATATTGTGTAAATGCTATTTTAGACTGTAAGTCACTCGGAGCACCTGGGTGGAGAGCGACTCATTAAGAAATAAAGTGAAGTGAAGTGAAGTGAACAACCTTCGAAACTATAACAACAACAACAAAACTTTATTTATATACCGCTCTATCTCCCCGAGGGGACTCAGAGTGGTTTCCAAGTAACATCATCAATACATACAAAGAAAACAGCATACAGAAAAGTCAACTTGAGAGACATGTTTACTTTATGCAGTTCAGAACAATCAAAGACTGAAAGAAAAGCGTTACGACACCTTGCTGAATGGACGGTGCCTGCAGCATCTGCTTGTAGTAGGAGTAGTAGAGGCCGCACTCCGTTCTGAAAGAAATCTCTCGCTCAACCTCCTGCAAGGAAACAAACCGGTTGAAAGACTTGCATTCATCAGCTGACTTCCGGTGACCCTCAATGTTTTATTTAGTAAATCTATATAAATAAAAATGTAATGTTCATTTGTGGGATTAACAGAACTCAAAAACCACTGGGGGAATTGACACCAAATTTGGACACAAGACACCTAACCGCCCAATGTCTGTCCTTCACTCAAAAAATGTTGATTTTGTCCTTTGGGAGTTGTAGTTGCTGGGATTTATAGTTCACCTACAACCAAAGAGCATTCTGAACTCCACCAATGATGGAATTGAACCAATCTTGGCAGAGAGGACTCCCATGACCAACAGAAATCACTAGAAGGGTTTGGTGGGCATTGACCTTGAGTTTGGGAGTTGTAGTTCACCTACATCCAGAGAGCACTGTGGACTCAAACTAGGATGGATCTGGACCACACTTGGTACAAATATTCCATATGCCCAAATATGAACACAGATGGAGTTTGGGGAAAATAGACCTTGACATTTGGGAGTTGTAGTTGCTGGGATTTATAGTTTACCTACAATGAAAGAGCATTCTGAACCCCACAAATGACAGAATTGGGGCAAACTTCCCACACAGAACCCCCATGACCAACAGAAAATACTTAAGGCCATTCAGTCCAACTCTCTTCACCAGGGCAAGAAAACATCATCAAAGCCCTCCTGACAAAGAGCCATCCAGCCACAGATACAGATTTGAAAGGGAACCCTAAAGAAGGACAGTGATATGTTGCATATTCCAGAGTAGGCAAACCAGACACTCTCCACATCAACACTGACAAAGAAATAAGAAGAAATATCATTTACCTACAAGCATAAAGGAATTTCATAGATTAGAAACCATTACTTTCTTTTCCAGCACATGAGACTGGGCCACAGCAATGCATGGCAGGGGACAGCTAGTCTATATAAATAAAAATGTAATGTTCATTTGTGGGATTAACAGAACTCAAAAACCACTGGGGGAATTGACACCAAATTTGGACACAAGACACCTAACAACCCAATGTATGTCCTTCACTCAAAACAATGATTCTGTCATTTGGGAGGGACTTTAAAAGCCCCAAAAAGCTAAATGATGAAAAGCTAAATGACAATACAGAAAAAAGGGAAGAAAGAGGGAGGGAAGGGGAGAAAAGAAAGAAAGAAAGAAAGAAAGGGGGAAAGAAAGGAAAGTGGGAGGGAGGAAAGTTGCAAAGGAAAGCAAGGGAGAGAAAGAAAGAAAGAAAGAAAGAAAGAAAGAAAGAAAGAAAGAGAAAAGAAAGAGGGAGGGAAAGAAAGAAGGAAAGGGAGAAGGAAGCATGGAAGCAAAGAGAGAAGGAAGGAAAGAGGTAGAGAAGGAAGAAAGGAGAGAAAGAGGGGGGGAAAGAAAAAGGGGAGGGAGGGAGGAAAGTCAGAGAAGGAAGGAAGGAGAAAGGAAAGAAAAAGGGAAAGAAGGAAGGAAAGAGGGAGCGAAGGAAGGGGGAAGATGTAGAGAAAGAGGGAGGGAAGGAAAGAAGGAAAGAGAGAAGGAAGAAAAGAGACAGCAGAAGAGAAAGAAAAAGGGAAGGAAGGAAAGAGATAGAGAAGGAAGGAAGAAGAGAAGGAAAGACGGGAAGGAAGGAAGGAAGGAAAGAGGGAGCGAAGGAAGGGGGAAGATGTAGAGAAAGAGGGAGGGAAGGAAAGAAGGAAAGAGAGAAGGAAGAAAAGAGAGACAGCAGAAGAGAAAGAAAAAGCGGGAAGGAAGGAAAGACATAGAGAAGGAAGGAAGAAGAGAAGGAAAGAAAAAAGGGAAAGAAGGAAGGAAAGAGGGAGTGAAGGAAGGGGGGAGATGTAGAGAAAGAGGGAGGGAAGGAAAGAAGGAAAGAGAGAAGGAAGAAAAGAGAGACAGCAGAAGAGAAAGAAAAGGGGGAAGGAAGGAAAGTGAGAGAAGAAAGGAAGGAAGGAGAGAAGGAAAAAAAGGGAAAGAAGGAAGGAAAGAGGGAGGGAAGGAAAGAGAGAAGGAAGAAAAGAGAGGAAGAAGAGAAAGAAAAGAAGGGGGAGGAAAGAGGTAGAGAAGGGAAGAAGGAGAGAAGGAAAGAAAAAAGGAAGAAGGAAGGAAAGAGGAGGAGGAAGGGGAGAAGATGTAGAGAAAGAGGGAGGAAGGAAAGAAGGAAAGAGAGAGGAAGAAAAGAGAGAGACAGAGAAGAGAAAGAAAAAGGGGGAAGGAAGAAAGAGATAGAGAAGGAGGAAGGAGAGAAGGAAAGACAGGAAAGAAGGAAGAAAAGAGGGAGTGAAGGAAGGAGGGAAAGAAGGAGAGAAAGAGGACTGGCTACAGCAACGCGTGGCGGGTACAGCTAATAAATAAAAACATGGAAAAAGTTGTATTGTCGAAGGCTTTCATGGCCGGTTGTTGTAGGTTTTTTTGGGCTGTATGGCCATGGTCTAGAGGCATTCTCTCCTGACGTTTTGCCTGCATCTATGGCAAGCATCCCTAGAGGTAGTGAGGTCTGTTGGAACTAGGAAAAATGATGCAGGCGAAACGTCAGGAGAGAATGCCTCTAGACCATGGCCATATAGCCTGAAAAAACCTACAACAACCCATGGAAAAGGTTTATTCAACTGCAAAAACTTTGTGTGGGAGGGACATCATTCTGCAGCACCTTTTGCTCTAGTTTTTCAATGAATATCTCATCATGTCTCAACCAATTCAACATACAGGTAGATTGTGCTAGCCACACAAACGAAATTTCTGGAGTAAAACAACTACTTTCAAAGGAAATACCACTCAATTAAACAGAAAATAACACTTTAAAACCAGGAAGGTATTTTTCCCCCCACATAGTGTAATCAAATATATATAAACACATTGTGAATATGAAGTTTTTGTACTAGAATCCTGCAGGCAGTATGGCTGCTGATCAGATGCCAGCAGGACCACTGACCGACAGGTTGGCAGTTCGAATCCGAGGAGTGGGGTGAGCTCCCATCTCAGCTTTAGCTTCCCATGCGGGGACATGAGGGAAGCCTCTCACAGGATGGCAACACATCAAACATCCGGGCGTCCCCTGGGCAACGTCTTTGCTGACGGCCAACTCTCTCACACCAGAAGCGACTTGCAGTTTCTCAAGTCGCTCCTGGCACACCAAAAAAAGGTGATTGCAGGAGCCGTATTCCAGGAAAGCAACTTTTCCAAACTCCAAATATTAAATGAGGGCTTGAGACAAGCCAAATGAAGTAGAGGGGATGACAGATGGTCCATACCACATCAATTGTGAGCTAATGTTCTGTCGCATACTAAATGGTTTTGGTAGCAGTGCAAGTTCAGTAAAGACTCAGAAATGCTGCAAATATTCCATCCTCGTTTCCCCTGGTTCAGAATGACAGGAAAAAATACCTGATGTCCCCATGTTGGCTTCACATCCTCTGGAATTATTAATTATTAACATATTAAAATGGTTGGTCCCTGAGATGTCTTGGAATTTGGTTTGGAAGACTGGGCATGGAGGGGGATCTCATTAGCAAGGACGTATCACATAGAAATGATTAATTCGGAAGCCTGGCACCAGCTGTTTTCAACCAAATGCCATCTTTTACGAGGCAAACACTACTGTTTTACATCTGTCTCACACTAAGGTAACATCTGCTTTCCTCATACGTAACACATTTCCAGTCTTGTAGAAAATAGTATTTTTCTTATAACCCCATGTTGGTGAAATGGCTATACGTAGCTTTAGGTTAATAGTTTAAGAAAACAATTTAAATAGTATACATTTTATATATGCAATATAGACTATAGAGTATGTATGGGCAAACTTTGGCCCTCCAGGTAGTTTGGACTTCAACTCCCACAATTCCTAGAGGGCCAAAGTTTTAAAGCCCTTTTTATAGGCTGAAAAAGTTCCCCTTGACGTATACTCAGGTCAAGGTTATTTATTATTTTACTCTGTTATTATTATTTTTATTACATGTATTATTTTACTCTATATATTATTATTACATTTATCATTTTACTCTATTATTACATGTATTATTTTACTCTATTTATTATTATTATTATTACATTTACCATTTTACTCTATTATTTTACTTTATTATTGTTGTTATTACATGTACTATTTTATTATTGTTATTATTACATTTATTACTTTAATCTATTTATTAATGTTATTCTACATATATTATTTTACTCTATTTATTATTATTACATTTATCATTTTACTCTATTACATGTATTATTTTATTCTATTTATTATTATTACATTTACCATTTTACTCTATTATTACATATATTATTTTACGCTATTTATTATTACATTTATCATTTTACTCTATTATGGCATGTATCATTTTACTCTATTTATTATTATTGCATTTATCATTTTATTCTATTTTTACATGTATTATTTTACTTTATTATTGTCATTACATGTACTATGTTACTCTATTTATTATTGTTATTATTACATTTATTACTTTAATCTATTTATTATTGTTATTATTACATATATTATTTTACTCTATTTATTATTATTACATTTATCATTTTACTCTATTATTACGTGTATTATTTTACTTTATTATTGTTATTACATGTAGTATGTTACTCTATTTATTATTGTTATTATTACATTTATTACTTTAATCTATTTATTATTCTTATTATTACATATATTATTTTACTCTATTTATTATTATTACATTTACCATTTTACTCTATTATTACATGTATTATTTTACTTTATTATTGTTGTTATTACACGTACTATTTTACTCTATTTATTATTGTTATTATTACATTTATTATTTAATCTATTTATTATTGTTATTATTACATATATTATTATTACATTTATTATTTAATCTATTTATTATTGTTATTATTACATATATTATTTTACTCTATTTATTATTATTACATTTATCATTTTACTCTATTACATGTATTATTTTATTCTATTTATTATTATTACATTTACCATTTTACTCTATTATTACATATATTATTTTACGCTATTTATTATTACATTTATCATTTTACTCTATTATGGCATGTATCATTTTACTCTATTTATTATTATGACTGCATTTATCATTTTATTCTATTTTTACATGTATTATTTTACTTTATTATTGTTATTACATGTACTATGTTACTCTATTTATTATTGTTATTATTACATTTATTACTTTAATCTATTTATTATTGTTATTACTACATATATTATTTTACTCTATTTATTATTATTACATTTATCATTTTACTCTATTATGACATGTATTATTTTACTCTATTTATTATTATTGCATTTATCATTTTATTCTATTATTACGTGTATTATTTTACTTTATTATTGTTATTACATGTAGTATGTTACTCTATTTATTATTGTTATTATTACATTTATTACTTTAATCTATTTATTATTCTTATTATTACATATATTATTTTACTCTATTTATTATTATTACATTTACCATTTTACTCTATTATTACATGTATTATTTTACTTTATTATTGTTGTTATTACACGTACTATTTTACTCTATTTATTATTGTTATTATTACATTTATTATTTAATCTATTTATTATTGTTATTATTACATATATTATTATTACATTTATTATTTAATCTATTTATTATTGTTATTATTACATATATTATTTTACTCTATTTATTATTATATTTATCATTTTACTCTATTACATGTATTATTTTATTCTATTTATTATTATTACATTTACCATTTTACTCTATTATTACATATATTATTTTACGCTATTTATTATTACATTTATCATTTTACTCTATTATGGCATGTATCATTTTACTCTATTTATTATTATTATTGCATTTATCATTTTATTCTATTTTTACATGTATTATTTTACTTTATTATTGTTATTACATGTACTATGTTACTCTATTTATTATTGTTATTATTACATATATTATTTTACTCTATTTATTATTATTACATTTATCATTTTACTCTATTATGACATGTATTATTTTACTTTATTACTGTTGTTATTACATGTACTATTTTACTCTATTATTGTTATTATTACATTTATTATTTAATCTATTTATTATTGTTATTATTACATATATTATTTTACTCTATTTATTATTATTACATTTACCATTTTACTCTATTATTACATGTATTATTTTACTTTATTACTGTTGTTATAACATGTACTATTTTACTCTATGTATTATTGTTATTATTACATTTATTACTTTAATCTATTTATTATTGTTATTATTACATATATTATTTTACTCTATTGTTACTATTATTGTTACATTTCCATTATTTTATTCTATTATTATTATTTTATTTTTATTACATTTATCATGTTACACATAAGGACACATAAGCACATATTTTTATTACATTTATTATGTTACACGTAAGGACACGTAAGCACATTTACATTGAAGAAGGTGAGAATCAGAGAATCAGAGTTGGATAGTCTTATCTTAAATTACAGTGTTATGTAAATATTCGAAAACATTTAACCTTCTGATGCCTCAATTAATGTAATTTTATTGCTATCTGTTTTTCTTTTTAAATTTATCAGTAGCTGCTGCATTTCCCATCCTCGACTTATACTCGAGTCAATACGTTTCCCCAATTTTTGTGGTAAAATTAGGTGTCTCAGTTTATATTCAGGTCGGCTTATACTTGAGTATATACGGTAAATGGATCATAAGCATATTTTTTTCCTACCAAAAGACTGGAGGAAATGCCTGTTTATATCTAGGCATTACAGACTTACAAGAAGCAGGGACAGCATAAAAGTGTGCTTATAATTAGCCCTTTATTTGGTATAAATCATGTTCTTTTCTCTGAGTGGAAAGAGGATGGCTTTAAAGCACCAAGTGATTGACCCAATATTCACTCTTCTCTTGGCAAAGTTTCTAACACCACCCCTGCTCTGATTTATTCTGCAAGACCTGACAATAAATTGCAATTGAGTGGACCCTAATAGCGAGTTAAAGATAAAATAGGTGCTATTAACATGACATCATTCGGTGAAAACACTTTAATGTACCACATCATGAATTGCACTGCTATGGAATTTGATGCTATCCGGCTGCCAAAAAAAACCCCCCACTGGGATATTGGCTGTGGCTACAAAAAGGGGGTGTTTTATAACCAAAGAAATCCACATCATGACTTAGCGTATATACTCAAGTATAAGCAGAGTTTTTCAGCCCTTTTATAAGGTGAAAAAGCCCGCCTTGGCTTGTACTCAAGTCAAGGTTATTTATTATTTTACATAATTATTTTACATAATTATTACATAATTATTTTTATTCTATTTATTATTTTATTCTATTTATTATTATTACATTTATTATTTTACTCTATTTATTATTATCAATATTACATTTATTTTATCTATTTATTATTACATTTATTATTTTACTCTATTTATTATTAATAATATTACATTTATTTTATCTATTTATTATTATTATATTTATTATTTTACTCTATTTATTATTATTACATTTATTATTTTACTCTATTTATTATTATTAATATTACATTTTTATCTATTTATTATTATTACATTTATTATTTTACTCTATTTATTATTATTACATTTATTATTTTACTCTATTTATCATTATTATTACATTTATTATTTTACTTTATTATTGTTATTATTACATTTATTTTACTTTATTTATTATAATTACATTTATTATTTTACTCTATTTATTATTATTATTGCATTTATTAATTTACTCTATTATTATTACAATTATTATTTACTCTATCATTATTATTACATTTATTATTTTACTCTTTTATTAAATTTATTATTATACCGCTCTGGCGGGAAGGTACCGCTCTGTGCTCCATGCAGCCATGCTGGCCGTATGACCTAGAAAGTGTCTACGGACAACACTGGTTCTTTGGCTTAGAAATAGAGATGAGCACCAACCCCCAGAGTCGGACAAAACTGGACTTAACGTCAGAGGAAAACTTTTACCTTTACTCTATTATTATTACATTTATTATTTTTCTCTATTTGTTATTATTACATTTACTGTCTTTATTATTTATTGGAAGGATACATAAGCATATTTACACTGAGAAGGTTAGAATAATGGTTTGTGCCTCCTGAATAGGTTGTCAAGGGGACATCTGATAAAATGATCAGTATAGAAGAAAAAGGTAATGCTATGGTAGATGTGGAAAGATCTGCAGAAAAACACTGACTGCCAAAGCACCATGAAAACAACAAATTCAGCATCATCCACACAGCGATTATAATCATTTCCTTACCTTGATGTTGGAAAACCACAGGTCATTTTCGTGCAATGTAGCAACGTAAACGGAAGTAAGAACTGCGAGGGAAATGCCAATGATTCCACCAACAAGGGGCGAAAGTTTTTTCCAAAGTTTCCCACCTGCAAAAGATTGTTCTTGTTTAACTCCTGAGACTCCATAAATTATTAAAGTTGGGTAAGTTTGGCTAGAACCAGGCCTTTCGAGAAGGCCAGGGCTTGACAACTTAGGCTAGGAAAACCATCATCCCCATTGACATCAGACACAGGCCAAGGAAAACCATCATCCCCATTGACACCAGACACAGGCCCAGGGAAACCATCATCCCCATTGACACCAGACACAGGGCCAGGAAAACCATCATCCCCATTGACATCAGACACAGGCCCAACACAACCATCATCCCCATTGACATCAGACACAGGCCCAGGAAAACCATCACCCCCATTGACACCAGACACAGGGCCAGGAAAACCATCATCCCCATTGACACCAGACACAGGGCCAGGGAAACCATCATCCCCATTGACATCAGACACAGGGCCAGGGAAACCATCATCCCCATTGACATCAGACACAGGGTCAGGAAAACCATCATCCCCATTGACACCAGACACAGGGCCAGGGAAAACCATCATCCCCATTGACATCAGACACAGGGCCAGGAAAACCATCATCCCCATTGACATCAGACACAGGGCCAGGAAAACCATCATCCCCATTGACATCAGACACAGGGCCAGGAAAACCATCATCCCCATTGACATCAGACACAGGGCCAGGAAAACCATCATCCCCATTGACATCAGACACAGGGCCAGGAAAACCATCATCCCCATTGACATCAGACACAGGCCAGGAAAACCATCATCCCCATTGACACCAGACACAGGGCCAGGAAAACCATCATCCCCATTGACACCAGACACAGGGCCAGGAAAACCATCATCCCCATTGACATCAGACACAGGGCCAGGAAAACCATCATCCCCATTGACATCAGACACAGGCCCAACACAACCATCATCCCCATTGACATCAGACACAGGGCCAGGAAAACCATCATCCCCATTGACATCAGACACAGGGCCAGGAAAACCATCATCCCCATTGACACCAGACACAGGCCAGGGAAAACCATCATCCCCATTGACATCAGACACAGGCCAGGGAAAACCATCATCCCCATTGACATCAGACACAGGCCCAACACAACCATCATCCCCATTGACATCAGACACAGGCCCAGGAAAACCATCACCCCCATTGACACCAGACACAGGGCCAGGAAAACCATCATCCCCATTGACATCAGACACAGGGCCAGGAGAAACCATCATCCCCATTGACATCAGACACAGGGCCAGGAAAACCATCATCCCCATTGACATCAGACACAGGGCCAGGAAAACCATCATCCCCATTGACATCAGACACAGGGCCAGGAAAACCATCATCCCCATTGACACCAGACACAGGCCAGGGAAAACCATCATCCCCATTGACATCAGACACAGGGCCAGGAAAACCATCATCCCCATTGACATCAGACACAGGGCCAGGAAAACCATCATCCCCATTGACATCAGACACAGGCCCAACACAACCATCATCCCCATTGACATCAGACACAGGGCCAGGAAAACCATCATCCCCATTGACATCAGACACAGGCCAGGAAAACCATCATCCCCATTGACATCAGACACAGGGCCAGGAAAACCATCATCCCCATTGACACCAGACACAGGGCCAGGAAAACCATCATCCCCATTGACATCAGACACAGGGCCAGGAAAACCATCATCCCCATTGACATCAGACACAGGGCCAGGAAAACCATCATCCCCATTGACACCAGACACAGGCCAGGAAAACCATCATCCCCATTGACATCAGACACAGGCCCAGGAAAACCATCATCCCCATTGACATCAGACACAGGGCCAGGAAAACCATCATCCCCATTGACATCAGACACAGGGCCAGGAAAACCATCATCCCCATTGACATCAGACACAGGGCCAGGAAAACCATCATCCCCATTGACATCAGACACAGGCCAGGGAAAACCATCATCCCCATTGACATCAGACACAGGGCCAGGAAAACCATCATCCCCATTGACATCAGACACAGGCCCAACACAACCATCATCCCCATTGACATCAGACACAGGCCCAGGAAAACCATCACCCCCATTGACACCAGACACAGGGCCAGGAAAACCATCATCCCCATTGACATCAGACACAGGGCCAGGGAAACCATCATCCCCATTGACATCAGACACAGGGTCAGGAAAACCATCATCCCCATTGACATCAGACACAGGGCCAGGAAAACCATCATCCCCATTGACATCAGACACAGGGCCAGGAAAACCATCATCCCCATTGACACCAGACACAGGCCAGGGAAAACCATCATCCCCATTGACATCAGACACAGGCCAGGGAAAACCATCATCCCCATTGACATCAGACACAGGCCCAACACAACCATCATCCCCATTGACATCAGACACAGGCCAGGGAAAACCATCATCCCCATTGACATCAGACACAGGGCCAGGAAAACCATCATCCCCATTGACATCAGACACAGGGCCAGGAAAACCATCATCCCCATTGACATCAGACACAGGGCCAGGGAAACCATCATCCCCATTGACATCAGACACAGGGTCAGGAAAACCATCATCCCCATTGACATCAGACACAGGGCCAGGAAAACCATCATCCCCATTGACATCAGACACAGGGCCAGGAAAACCATCATCCCCATTGACATCAGACACAGGCCAGGGAAAACCATCATCCCCATTGACATCAGACACAGGCCAGGGAAAACCATCATCCCCATTGACATCAGACACAGGCCCAACACAACCATCATCCCCATTGACATCAGACACAGGCCAGGGAAAACCATCATCCCCATTGACATCAGACACAGGGCCAGGAAAACCATCATCCCCATTGACACCAGACACAGGGCCAGGAAAACCATCATCCCCATTGACATCAGACACAGGCCCAACACAACCATCATCCCCATTGACATCAGACACAGGCCAGGGAAAACCATCATCCCCATTGACATCAGACACAGGGCCAGGAAAACCATCATCCCCATTGACATCAGACACAGGGCCAGGAAAACCATCATCCCCATTGACATCAGACTCCACCAACGAGGGGCGAAAGTTTTTTCCAAAGTTTCCCACCTGCAAAAGATTGTTCTTGTTTAACTCCTGAGACTCCATAAATTATTAAAGTTTGTCATGTTGGGTAAGTTTGGCCAGAACCAGGCCTTTCGAGAAGGCCAGGACTTGACAACTCAGGGTAGGAAAACCATCATCCCCATTGACACCGGACACAGGCCCAGGAAAACCATCATCCCCATTGACATCAGACAGAGGGCCAGGAAAACCATCATCCCCATTGACATCAGACACAGGCCAGGGAAAACCATCATCCCCATTGACATCAGACAGGCCCAGGAAAACCATCATCCCCATTGACATCAGACACAGGGCCAGGGAAACCATCATCCCCATTGACATCAGACACAGGGTCAGGAAAACCATCATCCCCATTGACATCAGACACAGGGCCAGGAAAACCATCATCCCCATTGACATCAGACACAGGCCCAACACAACCATCATCCCCATTGACATCAGACACAGGGCCAGGAAAACCATCATCCCCATTGACATCAGACACAGGGACAGGAAAACCATAATCCCCATTGACATCAGACACAGGGCCAGGAAAACCATCATCCCCATTGACATCAGACACAGGCCCAGGAAAACCATCATCCCCATTGACATCAGACACAGGCCCAGGAAAACCATCATCCCCACTGACATCAGACACAGGGCCAGGAAAACCATCATCCCCATTGACATCAGACACAGGGCCAGGAAAACCATCATCCCCATTGACATCAGACACAGGGCCAGGAAAACCATCATCCCCATTGACATCAGACACAGGCCCAACACAACCATCATCCCCATTGACATCAGACACAGGGCCAGGAAAACCATCATCCCCATTGACATCAGACACAGGCCAGGGAAAACCATCATTCCCATTGACATCAGACACAGGCCAGGGAAAACCATCATCCCCATTGACACCAGACACAGGGCCAGGAAAACCATCATCCCCATTGACACCAGACACAGGGCCAGGAAAACCATCATCCCCATTGACATCAGACACAGGCCCAGGAAAACCATCATCCCCATTGACATCAGACACAGGGCCAGGAAAACCATCATCCCCATTGACATCAGACACAGGGCCAGGAAAACCATCATCCCCATTGACATCAGACACAGGGCCAGGAAAACCATCATCCCCATTGACATCAGACACAGGCCAGGGAAAACCATCATCCCCATTGACATCAGACACAGGCCAGGAAAACCATCATCCCCATTGACATCAGACACAGGGCCAGGAAAACCATCATCCCCATTGACATCAGACACAGGCCAGGAAAACCATCATCCCCATTGACATCAGACACAGGCCAAGGAAAACCATCATCCCCATTGACATCAGACACAGGGCCAGGAAAACCATCATCCCCATTGACATCAGACACAGGGCCAGGAAAACCATCATCCCCATTGACATCAGACACAGGGCCAGGAAAACCATCATCCCCATTGACATCAGACACAGGGCCAGGAAAACCATCATCCCCATTGACATCAGACACAGGGCCAGGAAAACCATCATCCCCATTGACATCAGACACAGGGCCAGGAAAACCATCATCCCCATTGACATCAGACACAGGCCCAACACAACCATCATCCCCACTGACATCAGACACAGGGCCAGGAAAACCATCATCCCCATTGACATCAGACACAGGGCCAGGAAAACCATCATCCCAATTGACATCAGACACAGGGCCAGGAAAACCATCATCCCCATTGACATCAGACACAGGCCAGGGAAAACCATCATCCCCATTGACATCAGACACAGGCCAGGGAAAACCATCATCCCCATTGACATCAGACACAGGCCAGGGAAAACCATCATCCCCATTGACATCAGACACAGGGCCAGGAAAACCATCATCCCCATTGACATCAGACACAGGCCCAACACAACCATCATCCCCATTGACATCAGACACAGGCCAGGGAAAACCATCATCCCCATTGACATCAGACACAGGGCCAGGAAACCATCATCCCCATTGACATCAGACACAGGGCCAGGAAAACCATCATCCCCATTGACATCAGACACAGGGCCAGGAAAACCATCATCCCCATTGACATCAGACACAGGCCAGGGAAAACCATCATCCCCATTGACATCAGACACAGGGCCAGGAAAACCATCATCCCCATTGACATCAGACACAGGGCCAGGAAAACCATCATCCCCATTGACATCAGACACAGGGCCAGGAAAACCATCATCCCCATTGACATCAGACACAGGGCCAGGAAAACCATCATCCCCATTGACATCAGACACAGGCCAGGGAAAACCATCATTCCCATTGACATCAGACACAGGGCCAGGAAAACCATCATCCCCATTGACATCAGACACAGGGCCAGGAAAACCATCATCCCCATTGACATCAGACACAGGCCCAACACAACCAACATCCCCACTGACATCAGACACAGGGCCAGGAAAACCATCATCCCCATTGACATCAGACACAGGGCCAGGAAAACCATAATCCCCATTGACATCAGACACAGGGGCAGGAAAACCATCATCCCCATTGACATCAGACACAGGCCCAACACAACCATCATCCCCACTGACATCAGACACAGGGCCAGGAAAACCATCATCCCCATTGACATCAGACACAGGGCCAGGAAAACCATCATCCCCATTGACATCAGACACAGGGCCAGGAAAACCATCATCCCCATTGACATCAGACACAGGCCAGGGAAAACCATCATCCCCATTGACATCAGACACAGGGCCAGGAAAACCATCATCCCCATTGACATCAGACACAGGGCCAGGAAAACCATCATCCCCATTGACATCAGACACAGGGCCAGGAAAACCATCATCCCCATTGACATCAGACACAGGGCCAGGAAAACCATCATCCCCATTGACATCAGACACAGGCCCAACACAACCATCATCCCCACTGACATCAGACACAGGGCCAGGAAAACCATCATCCCCATTGACATCAGACACAGGGCCAGGAAAACCATCATCCCCATTGACATCAGACACAGGGCCAGGAAAACCATCATCCCCATTGACATCAGACACAGGCCAGGGAAAACCATCATCCCCATTGACATCAGACACAGGCCAGGGAAAACCATCATCCCCATTGACATCAGACACAGGGCCAGGAAAACCATCATCCCCATTGACACCAGACACAGGGCCAGGAAAACCATCATCCCCATTGACATCAGACACAGGGCCAGGAAAACCATCATCCCCATTGACATCAGACACAGGGCCAGGAAAACCATCATCCCCATTGACATCAGACACAGGCCAGGGAAAACCATCATTCCCATTGACATCAGACACAGGGCCAGGAAAACCATCATCCCCATTGACATCAGACACAGGGCCAGGAAAACCATCATCCCCATTGACATCAGACACAGGCCCAACACAACCATCATCCCCACTGACATCAGACACAGGGCCAGGAAAACCATCATCCCCATTGACATCAGACACAGGGCCAGGAAAACCATAATCCCCATTGACATCAGACACAGGGGCAGGAAAACCATCATCCCCATTGACATCAGACACAGGCCCAACACAACCATCATCCCCACTGACATCAGACACAGGGCCAGGAAAACCATCATCCCCATTGACATCAGACACAGGGCCAGGAAAACCATCATCCCCATTGACATCAGACACAGGCCCAACACAACCATCATCCCCACTGACATCAGACACAGGCCAGGGAAAACCATCATCCCCATTGACATCAGACACAGGGCCAGGAAAACCATCATCCCCATTGACATCAGACACAGGGCCAGGAAAACCATCATCCCCATTGACATCAGACACAGGGCCAGGAAAACCATCATCCCCATTGACATCAGACACAGGGCCAGGAAAACCATCATCCCCATTGACATCAGACACAGGCCAGGGAAAACCATCATCCCCATTGACATCAGACACAGGCCAGGAAAACCATCATCCCCATTGACACCAGACACAGGGCCAGGAAAACCATCATCCCCATTGACATCAGACACAGGGCCAGGAAAACCATCATCCCCATTGACATCAGACACAGGGCCAGGAAAACCATCATCCCCATTGACATCAGACACAGGGCCAGGAAAACCATCATCCCCATTGACATCAGACACAGGGCCAGGAAAACCATCATCCCCATTGACATCAGACACAGGGCCAGGAAAACCATCATCCCCATTGACATCAGACACAGGCCAGGGAAAACCATCATCCCCATTGACATCAGACACAGGCCAGGGAAAACCATCATCCCCATTGACATCAGACACAGGGCCAGGAAACCATCATCCCCATTGACACCAGACACAGGGCCAGGAAAACCATCATCCCCATTGACACCAGACACAGGGCCAGGAAAACCATCATCCCCATTGACATCAGACACAGGGCCAGGAAAACCATCATCCCCATTGACATCAGACACAGGCCCAACACAACCAACATCCCCACTGACATCAGACACAGGGCCAGGAAAACCATCATCCCCATTGACATCAGACACAGGGCCAGGAAAACCATAATCCCCATTGACATCAGACACAGGGGCAGGAAAACCATCATCCCCATTGACATCAGACACAGGCCCAACACAACCATCATCCCCACTGACATCAGACACAGGGCCAGGAAAACCATCATCCCCATTGACATCAGACACAGGGCCAGGAAAACCATCATCCCCATTGACATCAGACACAGGCCCAACACAACCATCATCCCCACTGACATCAGACACAGGCCAGGGAAAACCATCATCCCCATTGACATCAGACACAGGGCCAGGAAAACCATCATCCCCATTGACATCAGACACAGGGCCAGGAAAACCATCATCCCCATTGACATCAGACACAGGGCCAGGAAAACCATCATCCCCATTGACATCAGACACAGGGCCAGGAAAACCATCATCCCCATTGACATCAGACACAGGCCAGGGAAAACCATCATTCCCATTGACATCAGACACAGGCCAGGGAAAACCATCATCCCCATTGACACCAGACACAGGGCCAGGAAAACCATCATCCCCATTGACACCAGACACAGGGCCAGGAAAACCATCATCCCCATTGACATCAGACACAGGGCCAGGAAAACCATCATCCCCATTGACATCAGACACAGGGCCAGGAAAACCATCATCCCCATTGACATCAGACACAGGGCCAGGAAAACCATCATCCCCATTGACATCAGACACAGGGCCAGGAAAACCATCATCCCCATTGACATCAGACACAGGCCAGGGAAAACCATCATTCCCATTGACATCAGACACAGGGCCAGGAAAACCATCATCCCCATTGACATCAGACACAGGGCCAGGAAAACCATCATCCCCATTGACATCAGACACAGGCCCGGGAAAACCATCATCCCCATTGACATCAGACACAGGCCCAACACAACCATCATCCCCATTGACATCAGACACAGGGCCAGGAAAACCATCATCCCCATTGACATCAGACACAGGGCCAGGAAAACCATCATCCCCATTGACATCAGACACAGGCCCAACACAACCATCATCCCCACTGACATCAGACACAGGGCCAGGAAAACCATCATCCCCATTGACACCAGACACAGGGCCAGGAAAACCATCATCCCCATTGACATCAGACACAGGGCCAGGAAAACCATCATCCCCATTGACACCAGACACAGGGCCAGGAAAACCATCATCCCCATTGACACCAGACACAGGGCCAGGAAAACCATCATCCCCATTGACATCAGACACAGGCCCATCACAACCATCATCCCCATTGACATCAGACACAGGGCCAGGAAAACCATCATCCCCATTGACATCAGACACAGGCCAGGGAAAACCATCATTCCCATTGACATCAGATACAGGCCAGGGAAAACCATCATCCCCATTGACACCAGACACAGGCCCAAAAACCATCATCCCCATTGACATCAGACACAGGACCAGGAAAACCATCATCCCCATTGACATCAGACACAGGGCCAGGAAAACCATCATCCCCATTGACATCAGACACAGGGCCAGGAAAACCATCATCCCCATTGACATCAGACACAGGGCCAGGAAAACCATCATCCCCATTGACATCAGACACAGGCCAGGGAAAACCATCATCCCCATTGACATCAGACACAGGCCAGGGAAAACCATCATCCCCATTGACATCAGACACAGGCCAGGGAAAACCATCATCCCCATTGACATCAGACACAGGCCCGGGAAAACCATCATCCCCATTGACATAAGACACAGGCCAGGGAAAACCATCATCCCCATTGACATCAGACACAGGCCAGGGAAAACCATCATCCCCATTGACATCAGACACAGGCCAGGGAAAACCATCATCCCCATTGACATCAGACACAGGCCCAGGAAAACCATCATCCCCATTGACATCAGACACAGGCCCAGGAAAACCATCATCCCCATTGACATCAGACACAGGGCCAGGAAAACCATCATCCCCATTGACATCAGACACAGGCCAGGGAAAACCATCATTCCCATTGACATCAGACACAGGCCAGGGAAAACCATCATCCCCATTGACATCAGACACAGGCCAGGAAAACCATCATCCCCATTGACATCAGACACAGGGCCAGGAAAACCATCATCCCCATTGACATCAGACACAGGCCCAGGAAAACCATCATCCCCATTGACATCAGACACAGGGCCAGGAAAACCATCATCCCCATTGACATCAGACACAGGGCCAGGAAAACCATCATCCCCATTGACATCAGACACAGGGCCAGGAAAACCATCATCCCCATTGACATCAGACACAGGGCCAGGAAAACCATCATCCCCATTGACATCAGACACAGGGCCAGGAAAACCATCATCCCCATTGACATCAGACACAGGGCCAGGAAAACCATCATCCCCATTGACATCAGACACAGGCCAGGAAAACCATCATCCCCATTGACATCAGACACAGGGCCAGGAAAACCATCATCCCCATTGACATCAGACACAGGGCCAGGAAAACCATCATCCCCATTGACATCAGACACAGGCCAGGGAAAACCATCATCCCCATTGACATCAGACACAGGGCCAGGAAAACCATCATCCCCATTGACACCAGACACAGGGCCAGGAAAACCATCATCCCCATTGACATCAGACACAATCACAGGTTGAACTACAACATATAAACACAGAGAAAAGGTTTATTAAACTGTGCAAACTTTGTTTTTGTGGGAAGGACATCCTGCAGCAGCACATCATTCTCTGATTTTGCTCTCGTTTCTCAATAAATATCTCCTCTTTGAGTCTTGACCAATTGAACATAGTTTGTGGCAGCCACAAAAACAAAGTTTCTGGAGTAGAACAACTATTTTCAAAGTAAATACCACACAATTAAACAGGAAATAACACTTTCAAACCAGGAACAGAACATTTTTCAAATTTTGTAACATAGTGTTATTGGAAGGATAGGATTCAGCACCTTGGATAGCTCCGGACAAGGATTCCATCTTTGCTCCAAATGTATTTTTAATGTCTCCTCCCAAGTGAATTTATTGTCACTGTGCCTAGCACAAGCTCTGGATTATATATATATCATCCTTTTGTCTCCAAGCATATTCACCAGCCACTTAATTTGTCACATTCTGACATTATTTTTTTCTGCCAAAATGTTTTAGTCTACTTGCTCTCTCTTGATATCAACTTTACAGATAAAGAAACTATAGCGTCACCAACAGCCACACTGGCGGAGCTTATGTAGCACAGAAATTCCAGACAGGTAACAATCAGGGCCAGCTAACACCTTCCAACAAAGGATTCCCCAGGCAGCAAGCAGTCTGGCTTTGAAGCTGCAAGCGTACCTGTCCGAACGTATCTCCTTCTACGTCCCACCTCGGAGTTTAAGATCTGCTGAGGGTGCCCTGCTCTCGGCCCCACCTTTATCACAAGCGAAACTGGTGGGGACGAGGGACAGGGCCTTCTCGGTGGTGGCCCCTTGCCTGTGGAATGCACTCACAGTGGAGATTAGGTCATCAACATCCCTCCTCTCTTTCAGAAGGAAGCTAAAAACCTGGATGTGGGACCAGGCCTTTGGGTAAGCTGGCAGATGGACAAAGACAACTAATGACGACCAGAGTAGGAAAGGACAATGACGATGCTAGATGGATTATGGATTTATGAATTGATGAACATTGACCACAAGATGATTTTATTGCTGCTAGTATACTGTTTGTTTGTTTTAATTAGTTATAACTGTTGACATTTGTAAGGAAGCGTAATCCCACCTAAATGGGATTACCAAAATTAAGTAAATATGTATGATAATCCACCTAATTTCAGCATAAATTATAAGGAAGTCCCAAAACTGCTTGATTACACTGCCACCATTATATATATATAGAGACGTTGGAATTGAAGTCTCTGTTTATCCCTATCTGCGTTGTGAGGCAACTTTGGTAGAGTGGATTGCACCAAATGTAAAATCAATGGAGGAGGCAGATTTATAACACAGAGAGAACAAGTTTATTGTTAACAGAGCGTAATTGTTGCAATACTAAGATGTTGAACTTGGCACAAGCTTGATGGTTACAATATGGCTTGGTAGAGATACATTCAGGCTTCTGATGTTACAATCCTTTAAACTCCTTCTTCAGTGAAGTACTTTATTATTTCAGTGTTCCCTGTTGTGAATATTCACTCTGTTTGTCCTATACCGGATCAAACCACCGATCTCCAGTCTTTCACTACTGGGATCCCTAAAACCCCCTTTGTTAGATTCTTTTTAACACAAGCAATCTAACAAGGTTTCACCTTCAGCTCCCTTGCTGAAGAAATATTCACAAATGCTAAGAACTAACTGAATTTATACTGCTTCAACACACAGAGCCCTAACTGACTCCGCTCCTCTTCTCAGGGTCTCATCCTCCTGACTGAATATTAACTGTTACTTTCAAACCTTTTTCTCCTTAAGCTCCGCCCACCTTCTCTTCTGCCTTGTCACCATGGCAACCTATCTCTCACAGCTAGGCCATGGCCACGCATGTAAAACATAAATACAGTTTAAACACAGTACAATAAACCCTTTATAATAAACACTTCTCTACAACATTATATGGTAAATTTGTGTATTGTATATTGTATTGTATTTTGTGAATTGTTAGGCATCAAAT
Source organism: Anolis sagrei ordinatus (assembly GCF_025583915.1). Lineage (NCBI taxonomy): Eukaryota > Metazoa > Chordata > Lepidosauria > Squamata > Anolidae > Anolis > Anolis sagrei. Next base: position 42,692,195 of record NW_026847993.1, read on the forward strand.
TGTGCCTTTTGTAAGCCACCCTGAGTCCCCCCTAGGGGGTTGAGAATTGTGTTACATTTGTGTATTGTATATCACATTGTATGTTGTAATTGTTAGGCATCAAATTGTGCCTTTTGTAAGCCACCCTGAGTCCCCCCTAGGGGGTTGAGAAGGGCGGGGTAGAAGCACCCCAAATAAATAAATATTCAATGCTACTCAAGGTAATCAATTGCAACATTCACACTTGCCTCAAACAGACAAAAGAGTTCTTTCTCCCACCCTGGACACCATTCCACAGATATATAAACCCCATTTGCCTAGTCTCTGTTGCATCCCAGATCAAGAAACGAGACCATAAGATTAAATCTACCACACTGGACTGTAGGGAAAACAATCCTTGTTTATTGATGAAAAATTGGTTACAAAAGAAAGGTAAATGCAAAGTCAAAAAGCCACAACAGAAACACAGCAGTCAGTAGAATCTCTGAACTTGAGCAAAATTCCAAAAAACACAAGACAAGAACCAGGAACCTGTTAGCCTCTCGCTAACCATGAACTTGAAAACTAGAAGCCTCTGGGATTACCGGCCATGGAACACAGGAATTCTGCCAAGGCACAGCCACAGTCCCAAACGTTGCTTGATCTAAAGAGACACCTGGCAGGAGGCCCCTTAAACCAAAGAAGATATTCTTTGAAACGCCCCTTGACTTTGAAGCCTGGGCCTGTCTCTCCTGTAAACGATTTGACCTTCGTCGAAACTGTGAAACATTTGTCTCTAACTATCTGTTCTCTTCGGTCCCCATTAAAAAACCCAGGTGGAGAGATATCACGGCTAGCTTCCAAAACATTTTCCTCCAGCTGTTCAGTTTCACTATCCTCGCCGCTGACCTCAGCATCAACAACAGATTCCACACTGTCAGGGAGAGCTTGCTCAGTTGGAAAAACTATCAGAGAATCCGGTTCACACAGATCAGGATCAGGCTGAACCCCAACAGTCTCCGACAAACCTCACAACCTTGCACCGGGACTGTGGCGCAGCTGGCTGGGAATCAGCTGCATTAAGATCACTACTGACCGAAAGGTCATGAGTTCGAAGCCAGCCCAGGTCAGAGTGAGCTTCCGACCAATTTGTGTAGCTTGCTGTCAACCTTTGCAGCCCAAAAGACAGTTGCATCTGTCAGGTAGGAAATTTAGGTACCGCTTATGTGGAGAGACTAATTTAACTAATTTATGAGGCCATAAAAATCTTCAGCAAGCATGCAAAGAATGAGGAAGTACTTCATCAGTGTCATAAACGGACGGTGAAGCAACAGTTCCCGTGGTGGCCAGAAGCCAAAATGTTAAATAGCCTCTGAGTGTCTGTCTATATATGTTGTGTGTGAGTGGCATTGAATGTTTGCCATGTATATGTACATTGTAATCTGCCCTGAGTCCCCTGCGGGGTGAGAAGGCCCGAATATAAATATTGTAAATAAATAAATAAATAAACCTCTGAGAATGCCTGCCATAGATGTGGGCAAATGTCAGGAGAGAATGCTTCTGGAACATGGCCAGACAGTCCGGAAAACACATAACAACTCAGTGATTCCAGCCATGAAAGCCTTCGACAATACACTGAACATCTCTATGGGGTGATTCCCCAGGCAGCAAGCAGTCAGGTTTTGAAGCTGCAAGGCTATTCAATGCTAATCAAGACAGCCAATTGCAACATTGACACCTGCCTCAAACAGATAAGAGTTATCTCTCCCACCCAGGACATCATTCCACAGATACATAAACCCCAAGTGCCTAGCTTCCAACAGACCTCACAACCTCTGAGGCGGCCTGCCAGAGATGTGGGTGAAATATCAGGAGAAAATGCTACTAGAACATTGCCATATAGCCCAGAAAAACACACAACACCCTCATTATTTGGAAGCCTCATTTTCGGCTGCACCCCAAATATAAAAACAGCTATAATATTGGGTTGTTGTAGGTTTTTTTGGGCTATAGAGACCTCACAAACTCTGAGGATGCCTCCCAGAGATGCGGGTGAAACATCAGGAGATAATGCTGCTAGAATACGGCCATACAGCCCAGAAAAACACACAACACCCTCATTGTTTGGAAGCCTCATTTTCGGCTGCACCCCAACTATAAAAACAGCTATAATATGGGGTTGTTGTAGGTTTTTTGGGCTATAGAGACCTCACAACCTCTGAGGGTACCTGTCAGAGATGTGGGTGAAACATCAGGAGAAAATGCTGCCAGAACACGGCCATACAACCCAGAAAAACACACAACACCCTCATTATTTGGAAGCCTCATTTTCGGCTGCACCCCAACTATAAATACAGCTATAATATTTTTTAAAGTTATTTCTTCACAAGTCTGTGTAATTTTGCAGCTTATTATATTATTTTTCTTCTGATTATCAGTTTCAGCTAATTTTCTCATTGGGGATGCCGAATGTTGAAAGTGAGAAAGTGCTCTTTCTTATCCTTATGATGATTTCTGCGCATTGCTTGTGTGCTCACTCCGACATTTATGATTAAACTGCTTTATCCTGTGACCTTTCCCCAATAAGAGTTTAGTAAAACTGTACGGAACCTTAAAGTAATCTTGAGAACCATCCCTTATCTGAAAATCCTTTGGAACATTGCATGTGTCATGCTTCCTAATCTAGCGATGGTTCTGTTGAATATTCAGTAGTCTGATCATCTACACGTCCTCTTAAGTTGGCGGATCAAGGCACTCTCTCACCATAATACCCAATTACAAGTGATGAATTTCTGACACTGAAATAGCAAAACTATACACAGTTGATGAACAAGAGAAGGTGAATCATCATTTTCTATATTTAGACATGAAAACTACATTCATTTGGAATAATTATATAATTAATTAAATAAACATATAACTTCTGGAACTATATAACGGACATCAAATTAAAACTAATGTGGAATACTGATTAGGAAGGACTTACTTCAACCATGATTAATATTGGCATTAATGTAACGAAATTTCAAGAAATAATCCTGAAACTATCTTTTCAGGATTATCTTAACACCTCTCAACAAAAGATTTCCCCAGGCTCAGCCAGGCCTTCAAATGCTAATGAAGGTGGTCAGTTGAAACATTCACACCTAGCTCCAGCAGAGAAGAGCTCTTTGCCCCACCCTGGTCATTCCACAGATATATAAACCCATTTTCCTATTTCCAACAGACCTCACTACCTCTGAGGATGCTTGCCATAGATGCAGGCGAAATGTCAGGAGAAATGCCTCTAGAACAGGGCCATATAGCCCGAAAAAACCCACAAGAACCTAGTGATTCCAGCCATGAAAGCCTTCGACAATACTATCTTTTCTATTTTCTAAAAACTTATATCATACTTTTAGTCAAAAACCATCTACAAGCTATTCACTGTAAACAAAAAACAAACAAAAAATTAATACCTACCAGGGACAATTTTCCCATTAAGTTTCCAGTTCTTCTCTTGTGATTGACATTCTTCTGCAACTTCTGTGGATTTTGTTCCCTTTCTCTGCCGAATCGTTGTCATGATGTCACTAACCTTCACGTGTTAAACTTCAAGCTTGTTCCTAAATGCACATATGCAAAATAATATGGAAGTTAATGTATCCATTTGTTTAACAGCCTGTTAATTGTACCACTCTCCTTTAAATGTAGGGATGAAGACGCAGAAATATAATTATGAAACTGAGGAGGAGCAGGTAAAGGTAGTCATGATTAAGTGGGCTAAAATGATAGGACACAGAATCACCATGTCAGAGTGGGAGGAGATATGGACAAATTTATTTATTGTTTATTTATTTATTTACTATTCTTGTATACTGCTGTATCTCAAGCCCGAGGGCGACTCACAGCGGTTTCCAGACAGCAAACAACAAAGACAATAAAAACAGCAATAATTAATATACTATAACAGTTAAATTACACATTTCCATTACTAGCTAATAAACAAACATCAATACACAGTTATCACAAAACCCACCCCCGATTGCCTCATCATCCAAGCGTGATCCAAATTCGACGTCCATTGTTCCGTTCCTATGTTCAAATTACCAGAATTGCATTGAATTACTCAAACGCCTGCACAAACATCCAGGTCTTCAACTTTCTACGGAATGTCATGAGAGATGGTGCCAGCCTAACATCTACAGGAAGGGCGTTCCACAGCCGAGGAGCCACCACCGAGAAGGCCCTATCTCTCGTCCCCGCCAACCGTGCTTGAGAGGCTGGCGGGATCGAGAGCAGGGCCTCCCTGGAAGATCTCAAAGTCCTCGTGGGCTCATAGGCCGAGAGGCGGTTAGTTAGGTATCTTGGGCCGGAACCGTTTAGGGCTTTATAGGCCATTGCCAGCACCTTGAATTGAGCCCGGTAGCAGATCGGCAGCCAGTGGAGCTGGTGCAACAGGGGGGTTGTGTGCTCCCTGCGCTCCGCTCCTGTTAGAATCATGGCTGCCGCGCATTGGACTAGTTGCAGCTTCCGGGCCGTCTTCAGGGGCAGCCCCACGTAGAGAGTGTTGCAGTAGTCTAGGCGGGATGTGACAAGAGTGTGTACCACCGTGGCCAAGTCAGACTTCCCAAGATACGGGCGCAGCTGGCGCACGAGCCTGAGCTGTGCAAATGAAACTGAAATATGCGTACGCCACAGAGATAAAAGAGAACTGGGTAAAGATGTTCTACCTGTGGTACCAAACTCCAGAAAAATTAGCCAAGTACAGTAAGGGGAGGATTGATAAAAAGTGAGAGCCATTCAGCAGTGGAACTCCCTGCCCCGGAGTGTGGTGGAGGCTCCTTCTTTGGTGATTTGAATGGGATTTTCCTGCTTCTTGGCAGAATGGGGTTGGACTGGGTGGCCCACCAGGATTCTATGATAGTATGACTGTGAGAAGGGCTGTTCAGCAGTGGAACTCCCTGCCCCAGGAGGGTGGTGGAAAGAGGCTCCTTCTTTGGAGGCTTTGAAGCAGAGGCTGGCTGGCCATCTGTCGGGGGTGATTTGAAGGCGATTTTCCTGCTTCTGGGCAGAATGGGGTTGGACTGGATGGCAGGAATATTGCATTCAAATCACCCCTGACAGATGGCCCTCCAGCCTCTGTTTCAAAGCTTCCAAAGGGCTGTTCAGCAGTGGATTCCATAGAATGAAGGCCCCCCGAGGCCTGCCTCTCCCTCAGGACCTTCTTGGGAGGATTTGGGGGCTTCGAGGGAGAATGGACGCCGCCATGGGAGAGAAGAGGAGGAGGAGGAGGAGGGGAGGAGTGGGGCAGGGCCTAAGCCGCCATGGAGCCCCTTCCTCCTCCTCCTCCTCCTCCTCGTCCTCCTTCGAGGCCTGGCCTGCCCTCCCGCCTGCCTTCCTTCCCCTTGAGGCCTTTCTTTACCTCTCTGTGTGTCCTGAGGGAAGAAGAGGAAGAAGGAGGAGGAGGAGAGGGCACCACCACCACCACCGCCATCCGAAGGAAGAAGAAGCAGGAAGGATGCTTGGGCGCCGCCTCCCATTGGCCCCAATGAAGGGAGGGGGCGGGGCCAGGAGGAGGAGGAGGAGGAGCCATTGGCACTGATTGACCAGGCTAGCCACGCGTTGCTCTGGGAAACCTTCCCTCCCTCTTTCCTTCCCTTTCCCTTCCTCCCTCCCTCCCTCCCTTCCTTCCTCTTCCTTCCTTCCTTCCTTCCTTCCTTCCTTCCTTCCTTCCTTCCTTCCTTCCATTCCTTCCTTCTGTCCTTCCTCCTTCCTTTCCTTCCTTCCTCCTCCTTCTTCCTCTCCTTCCTTCCTCCTTTCTCTCCGCCTTCCTTCCTCTTCCCTTTCTCTTCCTTCTCTTCCTCCTTCCTTCTTCCTTCTTCTTCCTTCCTTCTTCCTCTTCTCTCCTCCTTCCTCCTCCTCCTTCCTTCCTTCCTCCTTCCTCCCTCCCTCCATCCTTCCTTCCTGCCTTCCTTCCTTCCCCCTCCTTCCTTCTTCCTTCTTCCTCTTTTCTCCTCCATCCTTCCTTCCTTCCTTCTTCCTTCCTCCCTTCCTTCCTTTCCTTCCTTTCCTTCCTTCCTTCCTCCTCCTTCCTTCCTCTCCTTCCTCCCTCCCTCCTTCTTCCTCTTCCTCTTTCTCTCCTTCCTTCCTTCCCTTCCTTCCTCCTTCCTTCCTCTTCCTTCTCCTTCCTTCCCTCCCCTTCCTTCCTCCTCCCTTCCTCCCTCCTTCCCTCCCCTTCCTTCCTTCCTTCCTTCTCCCTTCCTCTTCCTTTCCTTCCTTCCCCTTTCCTTCCTTCCTTCCCCTTCCTTCCTTCCCTCTTTCCTTTCCTTTCCTTTCCTTCCCCCTCTTTCCTTTCCTTCCTTCCTACCTTCCTCCCTCCCTCCATCCTTCCTACCTTCCTTCTTTCCTCCTTCCTCCCTTCCTCCCCCTCCTTCCTTCCTCCCTTCCTCCTTCCTTCCTCCATCCTTCTTTCCTCCCTCCCTCCCTCCCTTCTGCATAGGCATCATGAATAGAATCATAGAATCCTAGAATCTTAGAGTTGGAAGAGACCTCATGGGCCATCCAGTCCAACCCCATTCTGCCCAGAAGCAGGAATATTGCATTCAAAGCACCCCTGACAGATGGCCATCCAGCCTCTGTTTCAAAGACCCCAAAGAAGGAGCCTCCACCATACTCCAGGGCAGAGAGTTCCACTGCTGAACGGCTCTCACAGTCAGGAAGTTCATGTTAGAGTTGAAAGAGACCTCCTGGGCCATCCAGTCCAACCCCATTCTGCCAAGAAGCAGGAATATTGCATTCAAAGCACCCCCGACAGTTGGCCATCCAGCCTCTGTTTAAAAACCTCCAAAGAAGGGGCCTCCACCACACTCCCTCCGGGGCAGAGAGTGTTGGCACAGATGTTTTCTGTTGGCTGTAGGGGTTCTGTGTGGGAAGATTGATCCAAACCTCTTGGTGATGGGATTCAGAATGCTCTGATTGTAGGCTATAAATCCCACCAACTACAACTCCCAAATGTCAAATTCCATTTTCCCCAAACTCCACCAGTCTTCACATTTGGGCATATTGAGTATTCGTGCCAAGTTTGCTCCAGATCCATCATTGTTTGAGTCCACAGTGATCTCTGGATGTAGGTGAACTACAACTCCAAAACTTAAGGCCAACGCCCTCCTGACACTTCCAGTATTTTCTGTTGGTCATGGGAGTTCTGTGTGCCAAGCTGAGTTCAACTGCAACGTTGATGGAGTTCTAAATGCTCTTTGATTGTAGGTGAACTATAAATCCCTGCAACCACATTTCCCAAATGTCAAAGTCTATTTCCCCAAACCACCAGTGTTCACATTTGGGCATATGAAGTATTGGTGCCATGTTTGGTCCAGATCCATCATTGTTTGAATCCATACTGCTCCCTGGATGTAGGTGAACTACAACTCCCAAACTCAAGGTCAATACTCACTAGACTATTCCAGTATGTCTGTTGTTCAAAACAAAACTGAAGCGTCTTATGGAATTTTGAAGACTGATATCCAAATCTATCCAATAAAGTGGGATAGAGTCAGGAAAAGCTTTCACAAAATAAAATGTACTTTATAACATTTATTAATTTGCCAAATCCAGTTTTCAGGAGTTTTTAAGACCCGGAACGTCTGCTCAGAGGATCCGGCTTCCTTTGTGCTTTTAATCCTCCGAGACCAATCCAGGTCCTTTGGATCAAATGCCTTTTAGATGAGAAATCTCCGAAAATGTCGGCCTCGTAGTAAGAGACAGAGACGGCAGCAATGCACTCATAGGTATCAAAGCATTCAGGTGTACGGTATATCTAAAACCTAAAGAGTTCCATAGTATGATCACTATAATTCATTTTATAATAATTTTATATGCCTGTTTTAGAGGATAGTAAGACAGTCGTTTAGACTTCCAATCACAACTTGCTGATTGGAAAGTTGGCCATTCGAATCCGTGGACGAGGTGAGCTCCCATTGTTAGCCCCAGCTTCTGCCAACCTAGCAGTTTGAAAACATTCAAATGTGAGAAGATCAATAGGTATTGCTTCTGTGGGAAGCTAGTGGCGCTCCATGCAGTCGTGCCAGTATAGTAATCTATAATACTAATATTGGGCGATGCTAATAATATAATGTATTGTATGTACATATAATATTGATCATAATATAAAACATAATACTAATAAAACAATATAATAATATAAAATAGTTTAACATTTGTTTATTACATGTAATAATACTAATAATATTGCAATATAGTGGTATAGTACAATATAGTAATCTATAATACTAATATTGGGCGATGCTAATAATGTATTGTATGTACATATAATATTGATCATAACATAATATACAATATAATGCTAATAATACAATATAATAATACGTAATAATATAATAATTGTACAATACAGTAATATAATAATACTAATATTGGGCTATGCTAATAATATAATGCATTGTATGTACATATAATATTGATCAAAATATAATGTACAATATAATACTAATAAAAATATAATATAATATTTGTATATTACATATAATATTACTAATAATATTGCAATATAGTGGTATATTACAATATAGTAATCTATAATACTAATATTGGGCTATGCTAATAATATAATGCATTGTATGTACATATAATATTGATCATAATATAATATACAATATAATACTAATAAAACAATATAATAATATATAATACTAATATAATATTTGTATATTACTAATAGTATTGCAATACAGTCGTATAGTACAATATAATAATAATAATAATAATAATAATCTATAATACTAATATTGGGCTATGCTAATAATATAATGTATTGTATGTACATATAATATTGGTCATAATATACAATATAATACTAATAAAACAATATAATAATATATAATAATATAATATTTGTATACTACTAATAGCATTGCAATGCAGTGGTATAGTACAATATAATAATAATAATAGTAATAGTAATCTATAATACTAATATTGGGCTATGCTAATAATATGATGTATTGTATGTACATATAACATTGATCATAATATACAATATAATACTAATAAAACAATATAATAATATATAATAATATAATATTTGTATATTACTAATAGTATTGCAATGCAGTGGTATAGTACAATATAATAATAATAATAATAGTAATAGTAATAGTGATCTATAATACTAATATTGGGCTATGCTAATAATATAATGTATTGTATGTACATATAATATTTGTATATTACTAATAGCATTGCAATGCAGTGGTATAGTACAATATAATAATAATAATAGTAATAGTAATCTATAATACTAATATTGGGCTATGCTAATAATATGATGTATTGTATGTACATATAACATTGATCATAATATACAATATAATACTAATAAAACAATATAATAATATAATATTTGTATATTACTAATAGTATTGCAATATAGTGGTATAGTACAATATAGTAATCTATAATAGTAATATTGGGCTATGCTAATAATATGATGTATTGTATGTACATAAAATATTGATCATAATATACAATATAATACTAATAAAACAATATGGTTGGAAACCGGTCTGAGTCCCCCAAAAGAGGTGAGAAGGTCGGTATATAAAACTCTGAAATAAATAATAATAATAATAAATATAATAATATATAATAATAATATAATATTTGTATATTACTAATAGTATTGCAATACAGTGGTATAGTACAATATAGTACAATACTAATATTGGGCTATGCTAATAATATAATGTATTGTATGTATAATATCTACAGAAAACGCCAGTATCCCTACATTAGATGCACTTCGAAAACGTATCCCATACAATTGAGGACACACACAGTTTTGATGTGTTCAACAAAGGCGTTTATTACCAAAATACAATTAGTCAATACGTGACAAAAACTTCTGTAAAGTAAAATAAATTATTCCAACCATGTACAGTATTTCAGAAGGTAGTCAAAGTCGACCTACAAAGGTTGCTTCTGTAGTTTTCCAAACACGACAATCCTGGTGAGAGCGTAAGGCATGCAGCTTAATGTGTGGAAAAAGGGTCTTTATATATAAAAGAAGCCGTCCCATGGAGAAGATGCAACAAGAGGTGATATCTGCAATATTATTATTATTTTACATGTCAGTTTTCTAAAAGTTTTATACTTTGGCTATTACAAAAAGCAGCGCCGCGGTATTACAATTCCTTTTCTTAAAAAAATATATGTACCCATGCCCTTGGATATCAAATGCAAAAGTCTATTAAATATAGCTTAATGTTTACCTTAAGCACCGACTGTACATTCTGAAGGATTAAATAAGTGCTTTACGTTGCAGTTCACTGGCTGAATCCCACAAATGCCTTTCGGGTTGGGAACGACGCGCGCCGTTGCGAGAAGAAACAGGTTCCGTTGGCAAAGCTGTCGAAATAATACTAAATCCCATTGATTTTAACAGCGCATTTCCAAGTAGGCCTTTCATAATCAACAAACTGGTTGAGTCAAGGCTTGGTTGAACTTCCTGGAGGAAAGTACTGGTAACTTAAAGAAGGTATCAATAGATTTGGATGCAATCTTTGCTTGGACTCAGTCTATAAAGGTCCAGTTTGCAAGGGATCGTTTCCTAGAAAAAGCACATTGTTTTGACTGGATTATTTGTTATATTCCTTGGCAATCAGGGCTTGCAATTAGCAGAAAACCAGTGGATCTGAAAGCAGGATAAGGCAAAGGCAAGCAAGCATCGTTCTGCTCGTCCTAAACTTCAAATGGATCTCTAACAAGTGCAGCATACACTCCAATTTTGAACATTGCACTATAAGGTTGCAATCTATATCACGTCTGTTTCAGTCAATCTCAACGAAAGCTAACCTCGAATACAGACAAGAGGAGGAACGGAAACTTTATCCATAATGCAACTTGCAAGAGCTAAGAGCAACGGAAGAAATTATAACTCAGAGCATCAAAAGTAATCCTACTGAAATTAAATAAGACAAAAACACCCCATCGTTAGCAGTATGCGCCCATGCGTGTCCTCCTAAACAGAATGGGAAGGCGTGCGTCATGTCCCCAGCGTGCTCCGACTTCCCAAATGGTTCACACTCCAACTTTCCAAAACTGTCAACATGATCATGAAAATAATTTCAGGCTGAATACTTCAATGGGATAAATACACGGATTTTGTATAGCAAAATAATAAAATAATAATACAAAATGTCAGTATGAAGATGACCCGTTCTCTGTGCATCTTAAAGGTTGAGTAATGAGTCTGTAAATATTTTTTTAAAGTACTATTTAATAGTAAAACTTAATGGAAAAAATCCATGTACACAATGCCCTTTTATTATTTCTCCCATATTAAGAACGTCCCTCTTTCATAAACTCCTATTTTTGCAATCAGCCTGTAGTGTAATGAATAGGCATGATCCACTATGGGAAAAAAATGTATATATAAATGTGTGTGTGTGTGTGTGTGTGTGTGTATATGTGTATATATATATATATATATATATATATATATATATATATATATATATATATACATACACACACACACACACACACATATATATGTGTGTGTATATATATATAAATATATATATAAATATATGTGTATATATATAAATATATATGTGTATATATTTAAATATATATATATGTGTGTGTGTATATTTAAATATATATGTGTATATATAAATATATATATATAAATATATATACGTATATATATATATATGCATATATATATAAATATATGCGTGTATATATTTAAATATATGTGTGTGTATATATATATATTTATATATACACATATATATTTAAATATATACGTGTATATATATAAATATATAAATATATATGTGTGTATATATAAATATATATATGTATATATTTATATATATGTGTGTGTATATTTAAATATATATGTATATATATATAAATATATGTGTGTGTGTATGTGTGTGTGTATGTATATATATATATATTAAATTAAACAGATTGCATAAGTATTTTAAACCAAACTTTACATTAAGCCGTCCTAAACAGAAGCTACAAAACAGCAGTGGGAAATTAATAGTTCAATTTCAAGGTCTTAAAACGAGAAACTATTTTGGATTTTGTTTCAAATACTTTGGATGGAGTTTTTAGGGACCTGAACAAAGGGGCAACTTCTAGTTTTCTATTTCTCAGCACATCAGAAGTCTATAAGTATGGCGACATCATACTTATATTAAAAAATGAATATAGAATGCAACAACCCGATGCACTTGTCAATTTTTTTGTGTTAATGGATGCTCATTCCGATCAAGCTTCAATTCAAAACAATGCTGTAAAATACAGCATCCTTCATATTCAGCCTCTCCTCTCAATTTTTCCTGTTGGTTATTTTTTCAATATAAAAATCTCTGCAATCTAAATCCTATTTTCAATATATCTGAAATATTTTTGTAAACTCTAGGCTGTACGCTAGGACATTTTTTTTTACCATATTGTTGCATAGAATTTAGAAATAGATGAAATAATAATCCAAACTGGAGACATCTTAGCTTAGGTCGCCTTGCGGAATGCCTCCTTGAACAACTTCTGTATTAAGTATTTAAAACTCAAACATTGTATACAATTTTATTTCCGGGTTGTTGTAGGTTTTGTCGGGCTATATGGCCGTGTTCTAGAGAGGCATTCTCTCCTGACATTTCACCTGCATCTATGGCAAGCATCCTCAGAGGTTGTGAGGTCTGTTGGAACTAGGAAAAAGGGTTTATATATCTGTAGAATGACCAGAGTGGGACAAAGAACTCTTGTCTGATGGAGAAAGGTGTGAATGGTTCAACTGGCCACCTTGATTAGCATTTGAGTGCCTGGAAGTTTTTTTGATGCGGCTTGTTAGTGCCTGGGGAAATCTTTTGTTGTTGAAATGAACAAAATGAACAAAATCTAGCTTTGGCAACAGTTATTATTCTATGTATTGTCAAAGGCTTTCATGGCCGGAATCACTGGGTTGTTGTAGGTTTTTTCAGGCTATATGGCCATGTTCCAGTAGCATTCTCTCTTGATATTTCACCTGCATCTGTGGCTGGCATCTTCAGAAGTCTGTAGGAAGTTACAACAGCAAAACAACAGCAAAACAAGCATTTCTGTGTTCTCAAATAACATGCTGTGTCCAGGTTGGTTCCTCAGGTGCTCTGCTATGGCTGACTTCTCTGGTTCAAGTAGTCTGCAGTGCCTTTCACGTTCCTTGATGCGTGTTTGGACATGGCTGCATTTGGTGGTCCCTCTGTAGACTTCTTGTCCACAGCTGCATGGCATATGGTAGACTCCTGCAGAAGCGAGAGGATCCCTCTTGTCCTTTGCTGAATGGAGCATTTGTAGCACCTGATGAGCCAACCTGGACACAGCAGATGATTGGAGAACACAGAAATGCTGGACCACTCTCACAACCACCATGTCAGACTACACAGAGAAGCCACTGAAATCCACAAGAAGCATGTGGACAATTTCAACAGAAAGGAGGAAACCATGAAAATGAACAAAATCTGGCTACCAGTATTAAAATACTCTAAAATTACAACAGCACAACAACAGAGAGGAAACAATCAGGGACATCTAATCACCTCTCAACAAAAGTTTGCTCTAGGCACTGTCAGCCCATTGTATGCTAATCAAGGTGGTCAGTTGAAACATTCACACCTGGCTCCAGCAGACAAGAGTCCTTTGTCCCACTCTAGTCATTCCACAGATATATAAACCCTTTTTCCTAGTTCCAACAGACCTCACTACCTCTGAGGATGCTTGCCATAGATGCAGGCGAAACGTCAGGAGAGAATGCCTCTAGTGGATTTGTGTTTGTTGTGAAAGAGAGTATTTAACACACTATCTTTTACATTGCCCACTGTATAATGACCCTGGAAACAATCTTCTTTTGGAAGAAAGGGCAGCATGGCAACAGTCAGCAGCTACCTGTGACTTGTTAGCAGATTATTCCAAAAATATAACATTAAAGGTGGCCACATTTGCAGTCGCGGCCCCAAAAAAATCCGGGCCCAACTAGTCAAGTCCACAGCAGAAGCCAGAAATGGAAATGGAGATATTTTGGGAGGATACAAAATCAGACTTTTGTCATTGTTATCATGTCACTACTACTATAATTTTAAAGAGCCAGTATACAGAACAGGTTTTAATATTTATATTTATTTATTTACATTATTTCTATACTGCCCTGAGTCGCCTTCAGGCTGAAATGGGGGGGGGGGGGGAGGGGGGATAGAAATAATGTAAATAAATAAATAAATAAAAGTGCTTATTGTACTTTGAAAGGTTGTATATTTTATGTCATGGCCTACGTCTAGTACAATAAACAATTGAATTCAACCCATGTATGTTATGGCATCTTGAGGGACTGGAACTCAATCATACCACTCCTTAAATGCTTGCTGATATACGTATTTTAAAAAGACCCAATTAGATAAGCATCCTATTATAACATCTCATACTGGAGGGGGGAAAAAAACCCACCCAACGCATACCTTGCCAGCGAAGTAATTTGTGAGACGCCAACTTGTTTCATGCTGTTTGTATCAGAGAGGGATCGTTCTCTTCTGCAGAAGAAGCAATTGGGCTCAAAGCATGGCTTGGTCTTCTCTTTCACTCTCTGCTTCATGAACCTATAGTTGTTCACATTGAGATTAATGTATATATATATCTCTGAAATGAATTCGACACCCTTAAGATAAGTTTCAAGGCATGGAGTTTAAACCCCTTTGAGTTAACACCTTAGTGTGGATTTCCTATGATAATACTATGCTTTGGATTAGCAATAGGCATTGAAAAGGTCTCTGTCAGCAGGGATAACAGTCTCAGTGGCCCATTGCCATCAATATTTACTATTCGGTTGCGTTAAGAGCTTATGAAATAATCGGCTTTCCCGTGGACACAAAGACTTGCGAAGTTGGGCACATGGATGCCTTTGTTACGGGTCTTCTCTTTAGCGAGGTCTTCAGGAAAGGATTGACAGGGTGTTTCCTCCTCTTAGCTGATGCTCTGAGCCGCAGCGTGGTCCTTGTTCAGGATGATGTTGATGATTTCGCCTTCGTGCTCCTTCATGTGATCCAACAAATGTTCTTTGTTGGTGGATTCAAATCCACAGATGCAGCAGCAGAAGAGGAGGACGCAGTATTCTGCGCCCAAGTTAGTGTTTTTTTCTGAGCTGGACGAGGTATTGGTTGTAGAAGGAGCAGCGGGGTTTTGGTTTTCGTCGGAATTCATGGTTTTGACGGCAATCTCTTCGGAGGAGTCCGGCAACGTCAAGCCCTCCGAGTTCCCTGTCGGGGGAACTGCGCTCTCGTCAGAGCTTTCAATGATCATCTTCCCAGGAAGCTGAGCTGGAAACCTAAGAAATGCAGAAACTGGTTTAGTGATAACTAGCTGTACCCGCCACACGTTGCTGTAGCCAACCTTCCCTCCCTCTTTCTCTCTTTTCTTTCTCTCCTTCCTTCCCTCCCTCTTTCCTTCCTTCTTTCCCTCTTTTTCTTTCCCTTCTTCTTTCTTCCTTCTCTACTTGTTTCTTTTCTCACTTCCTTTGCTCTTCTCTTCCTTCCTTCCCTCTCTTTCTCTTTCTTCCTTCTCTACTTCCTTCCCTCTTTCATCTTTTCCTTCTCTCCTTTCTTCCTTCTCTACCTTTCTTTCCTTCCCTCACTCTTTCTCTCTTTCCTTCCCTCCCTCTTTTCTTCCTTCCCTCTTTTTCTTTCCCGTCTTTTTTCTTCCTTCTATACTTGTTTCCTTTGCTCTTTGGTTCCATCCTTCCTTCCCTCCCTCTTTCTCTCCTTCTTTCTTTATCTCCTTCCTTCCCTCCCTCGTTCCTTCCTTCCTCCCCTCTTTTTCTTTCCCTTCTTCTTCCTTCCTTCTCTACTTGTTTCTTTCTTCACTTCCTTTGCTCTTTGGTTCCATCCTTCCTTGTTTCTTCTCTTCCTTCCTTCCCTCCCTCTTTCTCTTTTTCATTCCTTCTCTCCTTCCTTCCCTCTTTCACCTTTTCCTTCTCTCCTTTCTTTCCTTCCCTCACTCTTTCTCTCCTTCCTTCCCTCTTTTTCTTTCCCTTCTATTTTCTCTACTTGTTTCTTTTCTCACTTCCTTTGCTCTTTGGGTCCATCCTTCCTTCTCTCTTTCTTTCCTTCCCTCCCTCTTTCTCTCCTTCTTTCTTTCTCTCCTTCCTTCCCTCTTTTTCTTTCCCTTCTTCTTTCTTCTTTCTATACTTGTTTCCTTTGCTCTTTGGTTCCATCCTTCCTTGTCTCTTTCCTTCCTTCCCTCCATCTTTCTCGCCTTCTTTCCCTCCCTCTTTTCTTCCTTCCTTCCCTCTTTTTATTTCCCTTCTATTTTCTTCCTTCTCTACTTGTTTCTTTTCTCACTTCCTTTGCTCTTTGGTTCCATCCTTCCTTGCCCCTTTCCTTCCTTCCATCCTTCCTTCCCTCCCTCTTTCTCTCTTTCATTCCTTCTCTCATTCCTTCTTTCACTTTTTTATTTCCTTCTCTCCTCCCTCCCTTCCTTCTTGACCTTTCTTTCTTTCTTTCCTTCTTTCCCTCCTTCTCTCCTTCCCCTTTTCTGTGTATGTGTTTTGTGTGTGCATATGTGTGTAATTATTTCTGTATATATTTGTGTATATGTGTATATTTGTGTGTGTATATATGTGGTTTTGCGCATGCATTGCTTTTGAAGTCTCTTCTGCTGTGTTTTTCAGTGTTTTTATGAGTGATGGTCCCTCGTTGACCAAATTTGGTGTCAATTCGTCCAGTAGTTTTTGAGTTATGTTTATCCCACAAACAAACATTAAATTTATACACACACACACACCTCTATATGTTGTCTGTATAACTGGTACTAAATGTTTGCCATATACGTGTTCTGTGATCTGGGGTGAACAGGGCGAAATATGAATACTGTAAATAAATAAATAAACGAATAAATAAGGTTGCCATAAGTCAAAGTTAATGTGATGGCAGTGAAGGTGACCAAGTTATTTGTGCGTTGTCGTTGTTTGCAGTGTCTCCCTGTATTAGAAATTCCAAATACTCCAAAACACACACCTACCTGCCGCTTTGTGAAATCGCATCATTAATAGCTTTGTTCACTTGTTCGTAGTTGTAATTTTGGTCACTTGCGTGTTTCCACATGTGGGATTTCAATGAAGGAGGATGACTACACACATATCCGCACAAAGAACACCTGGAACAACAAAGGAGAGGAGACAGAATGAGAATAGTATCAAACCAGGAAGCCTTCTCCAAAATTGAGTCCACTCAAAGACATTCTACACGCGTTCCACTTCTATCCTGACCTGCTTCAACCAGGAACTCATTTTGCGCACTATTTGTTAAAGATCACACACATTTGACATATTTACCTAACAGATAATTCTTTCAAATGTGGAACATAAAGACGAATACATAGTTTAATCCCTAGGAAATTTCAAGCATTATATATAAACTACTAGCCTTGTGTTTTGTGTGTGTTTTGTGTGTGTACATGTGTGTATATATTCGTATATATATGTGTTTGCATATGTATATATATATATCTATATAAGTAAAAATGTAATGTTGGTTTGTGGGATTAACAGAACTCAAAAACCACTGGACGAATTGATACCAAATTTGGACACAAGACACCTAACAACCCAATGTATGTCCTTCACTAAAAAAAAAAAATGATTTTGTCATTTGGGAGTTGTAGTTGCTGGGATTTATAGTTCACCTACAATCAAAGAACCTTCTGAACCCCACCAACGATGGAATTGCACCAAACTTGGCACACAGTTCTCCCATGACCAACAGAAAATACTGGAAGGGTTTGGTGGGCAGTGTCCTTTGGTTTTGGAGTTGTAGTTCACCTACATCCAGAGAACACTGTGGACTGAAACAATGATGGATCTGGACCAAACTCTACACAAATACTCAATATGCCCAAATGTGAACACTGGTGGAGTTTGGGGAAAATAGAATCTTGACATTTGGGAGTTGTAGTTGCTGGGATTTGTAGTTCACCTACAATCACAGAGCATTCTGAACCCCGCCAATGATAGAATTGGGCCAAACTTCCCAAGCAGAACCCCCATGATCACCAGAGTGGGCCACAGCAATGCGTGGCAGGGGACGGCTAGTGTGTGTGTGTGTATATATATATATGCGCATGTGTTGTAATGTGTTTTTTAATTTTTTTGGCTTTTTAAGTGTCTTCTGCTGTGTTTTTCAGTGTTTTTATGAGTAATGGTCACTCGTTGGCCTGAGGGGTGTCTTGTGTGTCCAAATATGGTGTCAATTCACCCAGTGGTTTTTGAATTATGCTAATCCCACAAGCAAACATTACATTTTTATTTATATAGACTGGTTATACCCACAACACATTGCTGTGGCCAATCTTCCCTCCCTTTTTCTCTCCTCCTTTCTTTCTCTCCTTCCTTCCCTTTTTTATTTCCTTCTCTCCTTCCTTCTCTTCTTCTTCCCTTCCTTCCCCCCTCCTTTTCTTTCACTTCCTCTTTCTCTCCTTTCCTCCTTTTCTACCAATTCAGGACTGCAACTCCCATTGGTCCTCCTGATCGATGTACCTACCTATCTATCTCTATCTAATCTATCTATCAGGAGGATTGTTGGGAGTGCAACCCCGTCCAGTACAGGTTGACACCCTATAACTCGATCTGGTTTACGATCGGCCAGGAGGACCTCTGTCTTGTCGGGATTGATCCTCAGCTTGTTCCTCCTCGTCCAGATAGCCATAGTGGCCAGGCACTCATCCAGCACCCGAGGGGCTTCCTTGGAGTTAGGTGGAAAAGAGTAGTAGTTGTGTGTCATCTGCATAGAGATGGCACCCAACTCCAAAACTCCGGATGACCTCTCCCATATAATATAATATATTGTATGCAGGGCCGTAGCCCTGCATACAATTTCAGGAGGAGTTGAAATTTGGGAGGGGGGGGGGGTTGAAAATTTCGTGGGGGGGTGTTGAAACCTGCCTCCTAGCTCACGCTGAAGCCAAGAGCATAGCAGGGGGCAGAGCAGCCTTCCATAGCCTGCAGCTCCGCCCCTGTCAACCACCTCCACCAAGTCTGGCCTCCTTAATGAGAGCATTCAACACACACATCCCCCAACTTGGTTGCTTCACTACATCGGTTATTGCTGCAAGTAATGACAGTGTGAATAAATTGTCAATATTTGCTTGAGATAGTGCTTACAGTTCTGGAGGGACTCTTAATTTTTTGCATCTCATAGACTTAGCATGGGGATTTGGTTAACCAGTTAAAATTCATGAGTAAACCAGGTTTTTTAAAAAAAATCTGAAACATTTCGGGGGGGGGGTTGAACCCCTAAAACCACCCCCTCGCTACAGGCCTGCTGGTGATGTATCTAATCCAACATGAGTCCCCTGTGGGGTGAGAAGGGTGGCATATAAACGCCATAAATAAATAAATAAATATAAATATAAAGTTACAGTGAGAGGTGTTGTTATAATGGTGTGGAAAGAATTACTGTAGATAGAATTGATATCAGGAGAGAGCGAGTAGACGAAAACAATTTGGCAGGAAAAAAAATATCAGGCTGTGACAAATTAAGTAGCTGGTGAATATGCTTGGAGACAAAAGGATGGTGAATATATGTAGTTTAGACCAAACTCTAAACGAATACTCAATATGCCCAAATGTGAACACTGGTGGAGTTTGGGGAAAATAGAATCTTGACATTTGGGAGTTGTAGTTGCTGGGATTTGTAGTTCACCTACAATCACAGAGCATTCTGAACCCCACCAATGATAGAATTGGGCCAAACTTCCCACACAGAACCCCCATGACCACCAGAGTGGGCCACAGTAATGCGTGGCAGGGGACGGCTAGTGTGTGTGTGTGTGTGTGTATGTATACATATATATATATTATTATTTTGGCTTTTTAAGTGTCTTCTGCTGTGTTTTTCAGTGTTTTTATGAGTGATGGTCACTCGTTGGCTTGAGAGGTGTCTTGTGTGTCCAAATTTGGTGTCAATTCACCCAGTGGTTTTTGAATTATGCTAATCCCACAAGCAAACATTACATTTGTATTTATATAGACTAGCTGTACCCACAACACGTTGCTGTGGCCAATCTTCCCTCCCTTTTTCTCTCCTCCTTTCTTTCTCCCCTTCCTTCCTTTCCTTCCTTCCCTTTTTTATTTCCTTCTCTCCTTCCTTCTCTTCTTCTTCCCTCCCTCCCCCCCCCCGCTTTTCTTTCACTTCCTCTTTCTCTCTTTTCTTCCTTCTCTACCAATTATTGGACTGCAACTCCCAGTGGTCCTCCTGATCGATCTACCTACCTATCTATTAGGCTTGGGCGGTTTCATTCGTTAATTTCGTAATTCGTAATTAATCCGTATTTAAATTAGCTTACGATCCAATATTGAGGCATGCAGGACTACTGTGAGGAGTAATTAAAAATCGAAACAATTTTTCCAATTTATTTCGTATTGTTTCGTAATTGGTTCAAAATTGTTTCTAAATTGTTTCGTAATTATTTCCGTATGTCTGGTGCAAGTTTTATAGTTGTTGGTTTTATCAGTGATAAAAAATAAATTATCACACCAACAGTCAACAACAGAGGGAGAGGGAAGCTTCAGAAGTTCCCCCTCTCCCATTTGGAGGGGTTTTTAGCATATTGCGCAATCACGTCCGCCATTAACAAATCGATTCGTAATTTTACGAAATTTCGTATCTTTCGAACTTTTTTAAAGGAAAATTTCGGAATTCTTTAAAAAAACGAAACGCAAGGCCCCCCTAAAAACGAATCGAGTTTAGAACCAAATTTTTCTGTAATTACCCAAGCCTACTATCTATCTCTATCTAATCTATCTATCAGGAGGATTGTTGGGAGTGCAACCCCATCCAATACAGGTTGCCACCCTATAACTCGATCTAGTTTACGATCAACCAGGAGGACCTCTGTCTTGTCGGGATTGATCCTCAGCTTGTTTCTCCTCATTCAGACAGCCACAGCGGTCTGCATAGAGATGGCACCCAACTCAAAAACTCCGGATGACCTCTCCTATATAATATAATATATTGTATGTATATATATCTTGTAAGCCACGCTGAGTCCCCTGAGGGGTGAGAAGGGTGGCATATAAATGCCATAAATAAATAAATCTGTATATAAATTAAGTTACAGTGAGAGGTGTTGTTATAATGGTGTGGAAAGAATTACTGTAGATAGAATTAAAGTGTAAAGTTGATATCAGGAGAGAGCGAGTAGACTAAAATTATTTGGCAGGGAAAAAATGTCAGACTGTGACAAATTAAGCGGCTGGTGAATATGCTTGGAGACAAAAGGATGGTGTATATATATATATATATATATAGTTGTTGCACAATCCAGAGCTTGTGCAACAACAAATTCACTGGGGAGGGGAGGTTAAAAATACATTTGGGGGTGGAATCCTTGTATGGAGCTATCCAAGGTGCTGAATCCTATCCTTCCAATAACACTCTGTTACAAAATTTGGAAAATGTTCCGTTCCTGTTTTGAAAGTGTTATTTCCTGATTAATGGTGCAGTCCTTACTTTGAAATGAGATGTTATACTCCAGAAACTTTATTTTTGTGGCTGCCACAAACTACGTTGAATTGGTTGAGACTCGATGAGATATTGAAAAACTAGAGCAAAATGTGTTGCAGGATGGCCCTTCTGCCAAAACAAAGGGTTTTTTTTTTTGCAGTTCAATAAACTTTTTCCATTTTTTCATGATAGAACCACTTAGGAAATGACATATGTAACCCAAGAACAAAAACCGTGTTACATAGTATAACGAAAGAGAGACAATTGAAAACTGTTAACAAGTGTTAAAAGTGCTTGAAAGAGTTGAATTTAGTACAACACTAAATATAACATTCTGTGTTGTCTATATAAACAAAAATGTAATGTTCGTTTGTGGGATTAACATAACTCAAGAACCACTGGGAGAATTGACACTGAATTTGGACACAAGACACGTACTAACCCAAGAAGTGACCATCACTCAAATAAATTGATTTTGTCATTTGAGAGTTGTAGTTGCTGGGATTTATAGTTAACCTACAATGAAAGAGCATTCAGAACTCCACCAATGATGGAATTGGACCAACCTTGGCACACAGAACTGCCATGACCAACAGGAAATACTGGAAGGGTCTGGTGGGCATTGACCTTTAGTTTTGGAGTTGTAGTTCACCTACCTCCAGAAAGCACTGTGGACTCAAACAATGATGGATCTGGACCAAACTTGGCACAAATATTCAATATGCCCAAATGTGAACACTGGGGGAGTTTAGGGAAAATAAACCCTGACATTTGGGAGTTGTAGCTACTGGGATTTATTGACAATGAGTTTCGGAGTTGTAGTTCACCTACCTCCAGAAAGCACTGTGGACTCAAACAGTGATGGATCTGGACCAAACTTGGCGTGAATATTCCATATGCCCAAATATGAACAGGGATGGAGATTAGGGAAAATAGACCTTGACATTTGGGAGTTGTAGTTACTGGGATTTATAACTGACCTACAATCAAAGAGCATTCTGAACACCAAAAATGAAAGAATTGGACCAAACTTTCCACACAGAACCGCCATGACCAACTGCAAATACTGTGGTTTCTGGTGGTCCTTGACTACCCTTCTAACATCCTAAGGATGCTTGCCATGGATGCAGGCAAAAACTTCAGGAGAGAATGTTTCTAGCGCATGACCATATATCCCAAAAAACCTACAACAACCCAAAATTCCACATTCTCTGCTTTGAACTGGAATATATGGCAGTGTGGACTCAGATAACCCAGTTCAAAACAGATATTGTGGAATTTCCTGCTTCGATACTCTGGGTTATATGACTATGTGGAAGACCCTTAGTGTGTCAAGGCAGCACTGTACAAAGAAAAAAAAAGATGCTCCCTTATCTGAAAAATGTAAAACTATTGAGAAGATGTATATAGTTCCTTAAGGAATCAATAGGTGAGGAGATCTCTAAGAAAACCCAAGTTTTTTTCCCTCAAGCCACAACTCTTTATGTGTAACAAATTGCTGCTTCCTTTGCAGGGAATCAAGATATGTATGTATTTATTTATTTGCTGTACTTGTATACCCCTCTCAGCCTGGAGGCGACTCGAAGCGGTTTACATTTGGCAATCAATGCCCCACAAGATAAAAAACAGTAAAAAACAATTACATATAGTATAAACCGTATAAAAACAATAACAATAAGCAATTACTTGAATTGCTCCATCAGCTGAACGGCCTGGTGCTCCTGCGGATGGCGCCTCATATGGCATTTCAGGCTATTCATATTAGTCGTTGCAAAGTCACACACGCGACATCTGAAGGAAAGAAAGAAGTGGTGAGTCCACAGATATATAAACCTTCCACAGATATATAAGGATGCCGTTCTGGTCCTGTCATCAGAAACTGACTGGATGAGGGTCAACAAGCTGAAACTAAATCCAGACAAGACAGAGGTACTCTGGGTCAGTCGTAAGGCAGATCAGGGTGTGGGATTACAGCCTGAGTTGGACAGGGTACACTCCCCCTGAAGACACAGGTCCGCTGTCTGGGGGGTGATCCTGGACTCATCACTGACCCTTGAACCCCAGGTGTCAGCAGTGGCCAGGAGCGCCTTCGCACAGTTAAAACTTGTGTGCCAGCTGCACGTTTGTGGGATTAACATAACTCAAAAACCACTGGGCTAATTGACACCAAATTTGAACACAAGACACCTCTCATGCCAATGAGTGACCATCACTCATAAAAACACTGAAAATCACAGCAGAAGAGACTTAAAAGACCAAAAAAGTAAAAAAAAAATCATTACAACGCATGCACAAACTACATATAGACACATATACATGTATATACACACACAAAACACATATACACAGACTGGGCCACACCAACGCATGGCAGGGGATGGCTAGTAATCTATATTTAGAATGGGTGACCAAAAGAAAAGGTTTCTTAAGTTCTAGGAAAAGAAAACAGTGAGATACCTACCTGTATGGCTTATCAGAGTTGTGAATCCGCCTATGATTCCGTACACCGACATACGTTGTGCTCGTATAATCACAGATATCACACCGATACAGTTTCTGGACGGAAACCCTATCTCCTGCATGACAAGGGCACAAAAAGACAATGGATTAGACCAGGGATTGTTACATTATTATTATTACTACTGTTTGATACATAAGAAGATTGATATACAGCAAACAAAGTCACTCTGCTGGCTATTGTATGAGACCCCACATCAGACACTTCCCAAGTGTTTAGGACTGTGTGATGTATTGGCGAATAATGCGTGCAGATCCCAGTAAGGTGGCCTTTTGCAGCTGGCCGATGGTAATCTTGTCAGCGCCGATTGTATTTAAGTGCAGACCAAGGTCTTGAGGCACTGCACCCAGTGTGCCAATCACCATTGGGTCCACTTTGACTGGCTTGTGCCAGAGTCTTTGCAGTTCGATCTTGAAATCCTCATATCGTGTCAGCTTTTCCAGTTGTTTCTCTGCAATCCTGCTGTCACCTGGGATTGCAACATCCACGATCTATACTTTGCTTTTTAACACGGTCGTGAGGTCCGGAGTATTGTGCTCCAAAACTCTGTCTGTCTGAATCCAGAAGTCCCAGAGGAGTTTGCCGTGTTCATTCTCTGTAACTCTTTCCAGCTTGTGATTCCACCAGTTCTTTGTTGCAGGCAGATGATGTTTGTGGCACAAGTTCCAATGAATCACCTGAGCAATGTGTTGTGCCTCTGCTTGTAGTCTGTCTGCACGATCTTCTTACAGCAACTGAGTATGTGATGACTTTTCAATTCTGCCTGATGGCCTTGGTTTGAATGGCTTGTTCTTGGGCTGCCAGAATCAGGCCCTCCTCCTTTGTCTCCTTTTTCAGAGTCCCATTTGTGAGCCGCAACCATGTTTTTTCTTTGTCCATTTGGCTCTCAATTTTCCCCAGGGACTGTCCATGGAGAGAGAGCCTTCTTTGGCCAGTTTTCTCTTCTGCTCTGGATTGTGTTTTTACAGTATTCCCTCTTTGTCTTTTGCACTTTAAGCAGATTATTATTATTATTGTTGTTCATACCCCACTTTTTCTCTCCTTTTGGACAGATGGTGACTAGAATGATACAGAACACGCAAAACAAATTTAAGAGGTGGGTTTAATCCACAAATTTTTTTAATGAAGAATGCTCTGGTTTATCTTTGTTAGGTTGTAACCTCCCAAAACGAACGCTGAGGAATCTTCTATACTATTACACCTTTAAGGCTGAAGCCTAGGACCCCAAGTTATTTTGGAAAGTTAAGACTTTCCTTAATTGGGAGTCACAGTGATGCAACGGGTTAAACCCTTGTGCCATCTGAACTGCTGACTTGAAGGCTGGCGGTTCAAATCCATGAGACAGGGTGAGCTCCCAACTGTCAGCTCCAGCTTCCCATACAGGGGGGGACGAGAGAAGCCTCCTACAGGATAGTAACACATCTGGACATTTTTCTTTTCAGCCATCTTGCTCTTTTTTATTATTATTTAATTTATTTATTATTATTATTATTTTAATTTAATTTATTATTTTAATTTAATTTATTATTATTATTATTATTATTATTATTATTATTATTATTATACTGTGTATAATTGTGTTGCATTGTTTTTATCTGATGTTTTTAATTGGTAAGTGTTTTAATTGTTTTTTGGGCTTGTCCCTTGTAAGCCGCCCCGAGTCCCCTCGGGGAGATGATTGACGGGGTATAAAAATAAAGTTATCATCATCATCATCATCATCATCATCATCTCCTGGGCAACGGCCCTGCAAACAGCCAATTCTCTCACACTAGAAGTGACTTGCAGTTTCTCAAGTCGCTTCTGACATGTTACAAAAATTGGATTATATAGCAAGGAATGAAATAGTGCCCATTGGCAAATCAAAGTATACTGCCTAGAGATAAACATCAAACCACAACCCCTAATTTCCATCATATTTTGCCCATAATTATGTCCCTAGCTCAGACTTTTCATTTTGCAATAATCAGAACTCTCTTACCCAGATTCTGGAAACTGAGCGGATCCCTGGAATATATGTGTGTGAAGGGAGGGGGAAGCCACGAAGATAGATAAAGGTATATGATGAAGTGACCGATTTCAATCTAGCACCAAAAGCAGGTGTTTCTATAATGTACATTATTGCAACAAGCCCACATTATCAGGCATTTACAATCACAAGATCCCTTCAACTCCGTAGCGCAGCCATGATCAAGGGAAGTGCCGACAATTTCGTAAACATGAAAGGAATGTTCTTGCACATAAACAGATGCTACGCCATAAACGTCTCGTGTTCGGGCTGTTTTTATAGAGGCGGCATCTGCCCGACAAGAGGGCCTCCTTCCTCCTGCAACGGAGCCTTCATATGACTGCAAGGAGTTTTCAAAATACCCTAGAAAGCTTACATTCTCGTGTGATGAATGCTTTTAAGAAGGAGAACATTTTCAGTCAAGTCATTCTTCCAACTCGAGGTTTTGAAATGAAAAAGAAGCACATTAAGAATCAATGCAAGGCTTGTGTGTCATATCTGCAGAAATGAGGGAGGAGGAAAGAAGGGAAGCATCACATTGAATCATTACTGTCATCTCTTAATTCCAGAGTCTTCCAGTTAAAGACAACTAAAACCAACTGGCTTCTCTAAGGATCTGTAGGCAGTAGCAAAGAAAGTATAAGATAGATACTTTCCGGTCCTGAACCAGTGCTTGGCCGCTGTGACGGACTGGATGAGGGACAACAGATTGAACTAAACTAAATCCAGACAAGACAGAGGTACACCTGGTCAGTCAAAAGGCCGAACAGGGCATAGGGTGACAGCCTGTGCTGGACAGGGTTCCACTCCCCCTAAAAGCACAGGTTCGCAGTCTGGGAGTTCTCCTAGATTCATCGCTGAGCCTGGAGTCCCAGGTTTCGGAGGTGGTCAGGGGAGCCTTTGCACAATTAAAACTTGTGCGCCAGCTGCGCCCGTACCTTGGGAAGTCTGACTTGGCCACGGTGGTCCACGCTTTGGTTACATCCCGTTTAGACTACTGCAATGCTCTCTACGTGGGGTTGCCCTTGAAGACTGCTCGGAAGCTTCAAATGGTCCAGCTTTCGACAGCCAGGTTACTAACGGGTGCTGGGTACAGGGAGCACACCACTCCGCTGTTACACCAGCTCCACTGGCTGCCAATTAGCTTTCGAGCACAATTCAAAGTGCTGGTGTTGACCTATAAAGCCCTAAACGACTCCGGCCCTGTTTACCTCTCCGAACGTATTCTCCCCTATGAACCATCAAGATTATTAAGATCGTCTGGAGAGGCCCTGCTCTCGGTCCCACCGGCCTCGCAAGCGCGCCTGGTGGGGGACGAGGGACAGGGCCTTCTCGGTGGTGGCCCCTCAACTCTGGAACTCTCTCCCACTGGAGATCAGAACCGCCCCTCCTATCCTGACATTTAGGAAACAGGTGAAGACGTGGTTATGGAGACAGGCATTCGACGAGTGAGCCAACACCCTGAGTTATGGATGGAGGATGATGAGCAACGATTTTAGTGTGACGACTGATCATTGTAGTTATTGAATGTAATTGTTGTTTTAATGTTTTACTGTAATATGAATTATGATGTTTTATTGATTGTATGTGATATTATGGTTGGAAACTGGTCTGTGTCCCTCAAGAGAGGTGAGGAGGCCGGTATATAAAACTTTTAAAATAAATAAATAAATAAATAAATAAATAAATAAATAAATAAATAGATCTATTTATTGATGAGTCCACTGACTGTATCTATATAAATAAAAATGTAATGTTCGTTTGTGGGATTAACAGAACTCAAAAACCACTGGGGGAATTGATACCAAATTTGGACACAAGACACCTGACAACCCAATGTATGTCCTTCACTCATAAAAACATTGAAAAACACAGCAGAAGGGACTTTAAAAGCCCAAAAAGGTAAATGACGAAAAGCTAAATGACAATACAGAAAAAGGGAAGAAAGAGGGAAGGAAGGGGAAAAAGAAAGAAAGAAAAGAGGGAGAGAAAGAAAGAAGGAAAGGGAGAAGGAAGCATGGAAGCAAAGGGAGAAGGAAGGAAGGAAAGAGGTAGAAAAGGAAGAAAGTAGAGAAAGAGGGAGGGAAAATTAGAGAAGGAAGGAAGGAGAGAAGGAAAGAAAAAAGGGAAAGAAGGAAGGAAAGGGAGTGAAGGAAGGGGGCAAGATGTAGAGAAAGAGGGAGGGAAGGAAAGGGAGAAGGAAGAGAGCAGAAGAGAAAGAAAAAGGGGGAAGGAAGGAAAGAGATATAGAAGGAAGGAAAAAGAGAAGGAAAGACGGGAAGGAAGAAGGACAGAGGGAGTGAAGGAAGGAGAGAAAGAGGGAAGGTTGGCCACAGCAATGCATGGCAGGGGAGCTAGTCTATATAAATAAAAATGTAATGTTCGTTTGTGGGATTAACATAACTCAAAAACCACTGAGGGAATTGACACCAAATTTGGGCACAAGACACCTATTAGGCCAACGAGCGACCATCACTCATAAAAACATTGGAAAATACAGCAGAAGAGACTTAAAGAGCCAAAAAACAAAAAATACATTACAACGAATGCACAAAACCACATATGTACACAAACACACATACACATATACACAAATATATACACACATATATGCACATGCAAAACACAAACACAGAAATAAGGAAGGAAGGAAGGAAGGAGGGAAGGAAGGAGAGAAGGAAGGAGAGAAAGAGGGAAAGAAGGAGAGAAGGATAGAAAGAAAGGTAGAGAAGGAAGGAGGAAGGAAAGAGAGAAAGAGGGAGGGAAGGAAGGAAAGAGACAAGGAAGGATGGAACCAAAGAGCAAAGGAAGCGAGAAACGAAAAAGGTAGAGAAGGAAGAAAGAAGAAGGGAACTGAAAAGTGGAAAGGAAGAAAAGAGGGAGGGAAGAAAGGAGAGAAAGAACAAAAAGAGGAAGAGAAGGAAGGAAGGAAGGAAGGAAGGAAGGAGAGAAAGAAAGAAAGAAAGAAAGAAAGAAAGAAAGAAAGAAAGAAAGAAAGAAAGAAAGAAAGAGGGAAGGTTGGCCACAGCAATGTGCGTGGTGGGTACAGCTAGTCAACAATAAAAGATGAAGATACAGTGACAAATAGACACCAATCACAATCCCAAAATTCCTGCAATAGCAACTAAAATAAATTACAACACAACAAAACTTGGTTAAATAGTAAGGTTGGAAAAATGGGATTAAATTGGAAGATGAAAGCAAGGAGAGTAGAGTGATGAGTGTAAAAGAATCAGTTGGAGAATTTAGACAAGTTCCTCACCATGACAAGGGACATTTTGTGAGATAATGAATGTGGCTCTGCAGCTGATTCCGCACAGAAAGAAAACAGGACAGTTTGGGAATTGATCTCAGTAGGTTGTTCTAACCGAGTGGTTCCCAGCCTGTGGTGCGTGGACCACCAGTGGTCCGCAAGAACGAAAGTATGGTCCGCGGCCTCACTATTACTCCACTGTTGCCTCAAAACCATGTGGCAACACACTGCATTGGTGCTAAAGCCCTCTTATAGCACCAAGGCAATGGGGTTGTCTGAAGGGTTCCACTCCTGTCCTGTAGTTTGAAGCCATTGCGTCCTAGTCTCCAGGGCAGCAGAAAACAAGCTTGCTCCCTCCTCTCTATGACTTCCCCTCACATATTTCATAGAATCCTAGAGTTGGAAGAGACCTCATGGGCCATCCAGTCCAACCCCATTCTGCCAAGAAGCAGGAAAATCAAATTCAAAGCACCCCCGACAGATGGCCACCCAGCCTCTGTTTCAAAGCCTCCAAAGAAGGAGCCTCCACCACACTCTGTGGCAGAGAGTTCCACTGCTGAACAGCTCTCACAGTCAGGAAGTTCTTCCTCATATGCAGGTGGAATCTCCTTTCCTGTACTTTGAAGCCATTGCTCCATTGCGACCTAGTCTCTAGGGCAACAGAAAACAAGCTTGCTCCCTCCTCCCTAGGACTTCCTCTCACAGTTTGAGGGACTGTGACCTGGCCCTCTGTTTAAAAAGTTTGAGGACCCTTGATCTAAGTCATTAATAAAGATATTGTGAACCCTACTAAAAAGTCTTCCCCTCTTGTTATTTTCCAGGGAGTAAGTGTAACATGTCAAAGCTTCCCTGGCATGCTGTCTTAGCTGTAAATAGAATATCTCTACAACGATGTTGCCAAAGTGTGCATTTAACACACTAGGAAGTAACACAGTGGCCACAGTCAATTTTATTTTTGATGCAACGAGCAAAGTCTTTGCTTATTGGTAAATAAAGACTTGCCATGGGAAGACATTCCACAAGGATAGCATATAGATAAATAACAAAATATCAAAAGAATGATGAGTAACATAATAGATTACTTTTGCACTTCCCCAATGTAACAATTAACAGAAACAAGTTACTTTTAAACAGGAGCACTTCAAGCTGTGTACATTGCTAGCAATGGCGGCATTCTTGCTCAGGTATTAGGAACAAGCAAATGAAAAAGGGATACAGTACCAACTCTTTCATCCACTTCACTGCAAGTTATCAGGCTGTCAGTTGAGGCCGCTGAGTAAATCTCTTGCAGGCTGTGTTGCTCTCTTTCATGGTTTCGCAGCTGACTCTGGAACACAAAAAAGTCACATCGTTTTGAAAACTGTAAACATGACACTGTCTATTCCTGATACTCAACACTTGCTTTCATACTTATGAAGGTGCCAGGAAGTTATAATTAAAATACATTGTAAAGCAAGCTTGAATTATGCAGGGCATTAAGCATCTAGTTCAGTGTTTCTCAACCAAATATGAATATGGCGTTGTGGACTCAGGGCCCTTCCACACTGCCCTATATACCAGGATCTGATCCCAGATTATCTGCTTTAAACTGGAATATATGAGGGCTCTCCCAGACAGGCCTTATATACCAGGATCTGATCCCAGGTTTTCCGCTTTAAACTGGATGTTATGAGTCCGCACTGTCAGATAATCTGGGATAAACAGAAAACCTGGGATCAGGTCCTGGGATATAGGGCCTGTCTGGAAGGGCCCTGAGTCTGCGCTGCCAGATAAGCTGGGATAATAATATGAGTCAGATCTTGGGATAAATGGGCAGCATGGAAGGGCCCTTAGTTAATCCAATTCAGAGCAGATGTTGTGGATTATTTGCCTTGATATTCTGGGTTATATGGCTGTGTGGAAGGATCCTTAATCTACACTGCCATATAATATAATCCAATTCAAAGCAGACAATCTGGATTTTATACAGCTGTGTAGAAGGGGTCTAAGTTTTTTGGAGTATAACAACCACTTTCAAAGTAAGAATTAATCTATATAAATAAAGATGTAATGTTCGTTTGTGGGAGTAACATAGCTCAAAAACCAATGGGCCAATTGACACCAAATTTGGACACAATGCACCTACCATAGTGGAAGAAACTTAAAGAGCCAAAAATTAAAAATTACATTACAACGCATGCGAGAAACCACACATATAATAATAACAATAATACTTTATTTGTACCCCGCTACCATCTCCCCAAGGGACTCGGTGCGGCTTACATGAGGCCGAGCCCACAATACAACAATAAACAATAGCAACAATAATACAAAACAATAAATAAACTGGGTTGTTGTAGGTTTTTTCAGGCTATATGGCCATGGTCTAGAAGCATTCTCTCCTGACATTTCACCTGCATCTACGGCAAGCATCCTCAGAGGTAGTGGGGATGCTTGCCATAGATGCAGGCGAAACGTCAGGAGAGAATGCCTCTAAAACATGGCCATATAGCCCGAAAAATCCTACAACAACCCAGTGATTCCGGCCATGAAAGCCTTCCACCATACAATAAATAAACTCATACTCAGTTCTTGTGGGTTTTTTTTCGGGCTATAGGGCCATGTTCTAGAGGCGTTTCTCCTGACGTTTTGCCTGCATCTATGGCAAGCATCCTCAGGGGTGAGGTCTGAAACTCATAAGCAAAAAATAAGCAATAAACATTAACAATAACACGACACGTTTAAAAACCTATGGTTGGGCCAGATATAATAATTAAATTTTTTTTTAAAAAAAATGCTGGGCATGACAAGGTGACATGTAACTGGGATAGAAGTTTTGGAGAGGGATGAAATGTGCAGACAACCTTAGATCACTAATAAAGTGCGTTTAGGGACATATTGCTGGGAGTTTCCTTATTCTGGAAATATATAAACAAACACACACACACACACACACATATACACAAATATATACACACACAAAACACATATACACACAGACTGGGCCACAACATTTTAAAACCAGGAATAAACTTTTTTTTCAAATGCTGTTACGTGTTTTCTGAGAGCCAGTGAAATCTTTGCTACCTTCCTATTTATATTTGTGATGCAAGTAAGAAAGGCTTTCACACATCTTGGTCCCTTCCAGACAGGCCCTATATCCCAGGATCTGAAGCCAGGTTTCTGCTTTAAACTTAATAATATAAGTCTCCACTACCGGGATTGTGCCACAGCTGGCTGAGTGTCAGCTGCATTAAGATCACTCTGACCAAAAGGTCATGAGTTCGAAGCCAGCCCAGGTTGGAGTGGGTTTCCAACCAGTTGTGTGTAGCGTGTTGTCGACCTTTGCAACCTGAAAGACAATTGCATCTGTCAAGTAGGAAAATAAGGTACCACCTTAAAGTGTGGGGAGGCAACATTAACTGATTTATGAGGCCATAAAGAAGATTCCAGCAAAGCATTCCAGCGGGGAAGCATGCGGGGAATGCGGAAGTGCTTCATCAGCGTTGCAGATGGATGATGAAAGCGATAGCTCCCCTGGCGGTCAGAAAAAGTTAAATAGCCTCTGTGTATGTCTGTATATGTTTGTATGTCAAAATTGGCATTGAATGTTTGCCGTATATGTGTACACTGTAATCCGCCTGAGTCCCCTGCGGGGTGAGAAGGGCGGAATATAAAAAGCTGTAAATAAAAAAAAATAAATAAATACCAGATAATCTGGGATTATTGGAAAACCTGGGATCAGATCCTGGGATATAGGATCTATCTGAAAGAGCCCTTAGTCCACAGCAACAAGGATTGCCATTCTGAACATGCTGATAGAAAACACAAGGCCCTGGACATTATTCACCTTGTAATGAAAGGACTCCTCACACTGTTTGCACTGGTACATCCGGGTTTTGCAGTGGTTGATCATATGGCTCTCCAAATCCTTGCTGTTGTCCGCAATGTGCTCGCAGATGGGGCACTGATAGGGCTGCCTCTGGCGGTGAACGCGCAGGTGCTGCTTGATGTACCCCTTGTTGCCACTGCTGTAGTGACACAAGCGGCACCGAAAGGGACGGTCGTCGTTGGGGAGATATTCCACCAGGCTGCTCCCGAGGACACTGGCATTGTTGGCCGGTTGGCACTGGACGTTGTCTTGCAACTCCTTCAGAATGTCGTCGTCAGAGGCGTTCTGGTCAGTCCTTTCTTTCAGTTTTTCGATGACGGTGAGCAGTGACATGCTGATGCCCATTTTCATGGGGCCTTCGGTCAACTCCGGCTTGTCCTTCTGAATTTCCACGAGAGCACACTCCGTTTGGTTTAGGCTGGTCAGTTCGTCAGTTTCAAGGGACGCTGCCAGTTTAGAATGAGCTTCGGTTTGCTTTTGCCCAACCTCTGAACCAAAGGCATTGACTTCGGCGACAGCCCGGAGGCCGGATCGAGCGAGCTCTGCCGCTCGGATTGGCATCGTCACAAGGGCTTCGGCGGCAAGCGAATGCAGCCTCAAGGACTCCGAATTGGTTCTTCTCCTCGCGGGAGGGGCGTTCTCATCCGCTTCTTTGGCTCTGGCAGGATTTACGTCCCCCTCTCTCTTTTCGGTGCTGCTCCACCCAATAATAACCTCTTCAAGCTCAACAGAGTTTTTATCCATGTGATAAATGTCCCCGGGTCCGTCCCGAGCGAGGGTGGCCTGCTCAGAAATGACCTTTTTCTCAGCCTCCATTTCCGCCTCCATCGAGTAAGGCTTCTGCAGGACAGGTTCCTCGGCGCTTGGCAAACGTTCCACGATGACATTAACGTGGCCCTTTTTATTGGGGCTGCAGCTAATGATTTTCTGGGCTGAGGAAAGTAAACTGTCACTTGCCACACTATCTTGCTCGAAATCTGCCTCCTCCAACAGCTTTCCACTTGACTGACTTATGGCGGCCTCTTCTTTCACAGGTTCTTCAGTTGGCAAGGGTTTGTAAGTCATTTGCTCAGGACTGCAAATGTGGAGCTGAACAGCCCGGTCGTCGCAGAGACCCAGGTCATTATTTTCCAATGCAAGGACAACCGTGTCCAAGCTGTGAGGGACGCTTAAAGCAACAGAATCTGACAACGGTGCTTGCTCGTTTTCTTCCTCAAAGATGGGATAAGAGCAATCCACTTCACCTGCATGTTTCCAGGCGTGGGTTTTCAACATTCTTTGCTGGCCACAAGTGTAACTGCAAATCAGGCAGCGGTACATGCCATACTGTTCGTACGTATACCATTTTCGCCGCTCTTTCGCAGCGACGTGAGGCTGAAGCTGCGCCACCAGATCAGTGCCAACTTTGACAACGCTTTCGACCGGTCCCTGCAAAGTAGTGCTTGGCAGACCTAAACACTGCTGCTCCTTTGATGGCGTGTGAGTTTTGTCACCAGTCTCCGGGTGATGCCGGACATGAGCCTCAAACTCTTCAAGACTTCTGGTTGCAAAACTGCACACGGAACACATAAGTATCACCTCGTTCTGCTGGCCGTGTTGTTTGATGTGTTCTTTTAATAAGGGAAGCGTGGGAGACAAAGATTTACAGAGGCTGCACTGGTAACAAATCACCTTCCTTTTGCTCACTGGAGGACTGTCTGTTACATAATAATCCTCGATATTAATGGTGCCTAAAGCGGGCAGTTCAAGGGTTTTGGGTGGAATCTCGAGGAGGTTCTGTGGCTCAAGTGACAGCAGCGACGTGTCGGGATGCAAGCGCTTTTTCCCTATCAAAAGGCATTTCTGAGATTTGTCGCTCTCAACAATCTTGCTTAGCTTCTGAATGACTTGGATGAGCGGGTCAGGGTTACACTTCTGCTCCTCGCCACTTTCTGAGCTTGGGCTTAAGGCTGCTTCAGAGATGAGGACCGCTTCTTGCTCCCCGATATTTGAGATGAGTGCTGTAATATTGTTGCTGGCTTCCATAATATCTGAAATTTTAAAAATAAATATAATATAATAATATAACGTATATACATATAATATTTATAATGTTATAATGTAATGTAAAGGTCTATGTTTCAATTGTTCTATATTATTATTATTATGAAGCAGGGGCAGGGCAGCCATCTGTCAGGAGGGCTTTGCTGGTGTCTTCCTGCCTGACAGAATGGGGTTGGACTGGATGGCTCTTGGAGGTCTGTTCCAGATCTATGTTTCAATTGTTCTATATTATTATTATTATTATTATTAAGCAGGGGCTGGATGGCCATCTGTCGGGAGGGCTTTGCTGGTGTCTTCCTGCCTGACAGAAAGGGTTTGAACTGGATGGCCCTTGGGGGTCCCTTCCAGGTCTATGTTTCAATGGTTCTATATTATTATTATTATTATTATGAAGCAGGGGCAGGGCGGCCATCTGTCAGGAGGGCTTTGCTGTTGTCTTCCTGTCTGGCAGAATGGGGTTGGACTGGATGGCCCTTGGAGGGTCCCTTCCAGGTCTATGTTTCAATTGTTCTATATTATTATCATTATTAAGCAGGGGGTGGACAGCCATCTGTCGGGAGGGTTTTGCTGGTGTCTTCCTACCTGGCAGAGAAGGTTGGACTGGATGGCATTTGGGGGTCCCTTTCAAGTCTATGTTATTATTATTAAGCAGGGGCTGGATGGCCATCTGTCAAGACAGCTTTGCTGCTGTCTTCCTGCCTGGCAGAAAGAGATTGGATGGCTCTTGGGGTTCCTTCCAGGTCTATGAATAGATGGTTATATTATTATTATTATTATTATTATTATTATTAAGCAGGGACTGGATGGTCATCTGTCAGGAGGGCTTTGCTGGTGTCTCCTTGCCTGACAGAATGGGGTTTGACTGGATAGCCCTTGGGGGTCCCTTCCAGGTGTATGTTTCAATGGTTCTATATTATTATTGTTATTATTAAGCAGGGGCTGGATGGCCACCTATCAAGAGGGCTTTGCTGGTGTCTTTCTGCCTGACAGAATGGGAGGGGCTGGATGGTCATCTGTTTGGAGGGCTTTGCTGGTGTCTTCCTGCCTGACAGAATGGGATTAGACTGGATGGCCCCTGGGGGTCCCTTCTAGGTTTATGATTCTCTGGTTCTATATCATTATGAAGCAGGGGCTGGATGGTCATCTGTTGGGAGAGCTTTGCTGGTGTCTTCCTACATAGTAGAATGAGGTTGGACTGGATGGTCATCTGTTGGGAGGGCTTTGCTGGTGTCTTCCTGCCTGACAGAATGGGGTTGGACTGGATGGCCCTTGGAGGTCCCTTCTAGGTTCATGATTCTCTGCTTCTATATTATAATGAAGCAGGGGCTGGGCGGCCATCTGTCGGGAGGGCTTTGCTGGTGTCTCCCTGGCAGGCAGAATGGGTCTGGAGGGGCCGGCCCTCTTTGGGGGTCTCTCCCGCCCAGGGGGCTCTTTCTACCCGGGCCCAGAGGGGGCTGCGGGCCTTACCTTCCCGGGAGGAGTGTCCCTCCGGCACCCGCGCCCGCCTCCGCCTCCCCTCCTTCCCTTCTCTCTTCAGAGGCACCGCTTCAAAATGGCGACGATGGGCACGGGATCACGTGACTCCCGGGCCCGGATCAGGTGACCAGAGAGTGAAAGTCTCCTCCCGCTTTCTCTCCCCGGAGCCCCGCCCACCTGTTGCCATGGCGACTCCAAGGCACGGCCTGGGCCTACTTGGGCCTTCCCTCCCTCCAGCTGTTTTGGACTCCAACTCCCACCATTCCTCACCGCCTCAGGCCCCTTCCTTTTCCCCCTCAGCCGCTTAAGCTTCGGCTGAGGGGGAAAAGGAAGGGGCCTGAGGCGGTGAGGAATGGTGGGAGTTGGAGTCCAAAACAGCTGGAGGGAGGGAAGGCCCAACTAGGCCCATGCCTGATCTAGAGGCACATCCCTGATCTATATGTTCCAGGTGTTTTGGACTCCAACTCCCACCATTCCTAACAGCCTCAGGCCCTTTCCTTTTGGAAAGGGCCTGAGATTGTTAGGAATGGTGGGAGTTGGAGTCCAAAACACCTGGAACATAGAAATCAGGGATGTGCCTCTAGATCAGGCCTGGGCAAACTTGGGCTGTCTGGGTGTTTTGGACTCCAACTCCCACCATTCCTCACAGCCTCAGGCTGAGGGAGAAAAGGAAAGGGCCTGAGGCTGTTAGGAATGGTGGGAGTTGGAGTCCAAAACACCTGGAACATATAGATCAGGCCTGGTCAAACTTGGGCTGTCTGGGTGTTTTGGACTCCAACTCCCACCATTCCTAACAGCCTCAGGCTGAGGGAGAAAAGGAAAGGGCCTGAGGCTGTTAGGAATGGTGGGAGTTGGAGTCCAAAACACCTGGAACATATAGATCAGGCCTGGTCAAACTTGGGCTGTCTGGGTGTTTTGGACTCCAACTCCCACCATTCCTAACAGCCTCAGGCTGAGGGGGAAAGGAAAGGGCCTGAGGCTGTTGGGAATGGTGGGAGTTGGAGTCCAAAACACCTGGAAGGCCCAAGTTGGCCCAGGCCTGTGAGAAAGGATGATGGGAATTGAAATCCAGCCGCATGGGGAGAGTTGCATGAGTCTGAATGGGTTATTGTTAATTATTAGTGTTTATGTTTTACGTCTCTCTCTGTGTGTGTATGGTGTGTGTGTGTGTATATATATATATATATATACACACACACACATACACACACATGCATATATACTGAGTCTGTTAGGAGTGGTGGGAGTTGGAGTCCAAAACACCTGGAAGGCCCAAGTTGGCCCAGGTCTGTGAGAGAGGATAATGGGAGTTGAAATCCAGCCACATCGGGAGGGTTGCCTGAGTCTGAATGGGTTATTATTAATTATTAGTGTTTATGTGTTTACGTCTGTGTGTTTGTGTATGGAGTGTGTGTGTATGTATATATATATATATATATATATATATATATATATGTATGTATGTATGTATGTATATATATACATACACACACACATACATGCATATATACTGAGTCTGTTAGGAATTGTGGGAGTTGAAGTACAAAACACCTGGAGGGAAGGCCCAAGTTTCCCCATGCCTGTGAGAGAGGATGATGGGAGTTGAAATCCAACCTCATCGGGAGGGTTGCCTGAGTCTGAATGGGTTATTATTAATTATTAGTGTTTATATGTTTACCTCTGTATGGTGGCTCACACAGCTATGCACACACACACACACATACATACATATATATTGAGGCTGTTAGGAATTGTGGGAGTTGAAACACCTGGAGGGAGGGCCCAAGTTGGCCCAGGCCTGTGAGAGAGGATGATGGGAGTTGAAATCCAGCCGCATTGGGAGACTTGCATGAGTCTGAATGGGTTATTATTAATTATTAGTGTTTATATGTTTACGTCTGTGTGTGTGTGTCTGTGTATGGTGGCTCACACAGCTATACACACACACATGCATGCATATATACTGAGGTTGTTAGGAATGGTGGGATTTGGAGTCCAAAACACCTGAAAGGCCCAAGTTGGCCCATGCCTGTGAGAGAGGATGATGGGAGTTGAAATCCAGCCACACCGGGAGAATTGCATGAGTCTGAATGGGTGATTATTAATTATTAGTGTTAATTAATTATTACCTCTGTGTGTGTTTGTGTATGGTATACACACACACACACACACACACACACATGCGTATATACTGAGCCTGTTAGGAATTGTGGGAGTTAAATTCCAAAACACCTGGAGGGAGGGCCCAGATTTGCCTAGGCCTGTGAGACAGGATGATGGGTGTTGAAATCCAGCCGCATTGGGAGAGTTGCATGAGTCTGAATGGGTTATTATTTATTATTAGTGTTTATGTGTTTACATCTCTCTCTGTGTGTGTATGGAGGTGCACTCTCTCTCTCTCTCTATATATATATATATATAATCCATTGCGCCACAGGGGCTCCAACAGATGCAGGTGAAACGTCAAGAGAGAATGCTACTGGAACATGGCCACACAGCCTGAAAAACTCACAGCAACCGGAACAATGACTGTTTCTGACAAATAGCATTCCCAAATACCTGACTCAGGCAACACCTGGTACCTAAGCTTGTGTGTGTGTGAAATACACACACACACACACACACACACGTATACTCTCTCTGTGTGTGTTTGTGTGTGTGTGTGTATGGAGAGAGAGAGAGAGAACGAATTATTAGGAACCCTTCCCTATTAGAAGCCAAGTACTCCAAGTCCTTGGTGATAAACAGTGGATCCCTGACCCCACTTAAGTCAATTGGAGTCCTGCTTTTGACCCCGAGGAAGCCAAGCTCTCTCCCACAGTGTCGACGTCTTCTTTGTGTCCCAGGTTCAAAGCATTTTTCAGTCATTAAGATGAATGGAATGCCTTAGCGTTATTAACGAGTTAAGTAGCAGTGAGTTCCTCAAGAAACACAAGATGAAAGAACGTATGTTTTATGTATGGGTTGGAGCCATAAATTTCCCCGGCCCCATCATGCCTTTTCTGCGCTCGGGGACGGGAGAGTACCGGAACCCCTTCCTATACTTTATAACTAGGCACTTTATTATAAGTGTAACACCTAATTGGGGTCCCAACAATCGTAAATTTGCTGCGCAGAATATTCTATATCTAGGATGGCATGCTGCAAGGAAATGGCCACAGCGGTTGAGTGCATGGCGCTCTGGTTTTCAGGCTGTGGCAAAACCCAACGATGGAGGCAGAAGTTCAGAAGACTTTGGATGAAGGGTAGGTGTCTCTCACAGTACTGCCCTTCAAACTTTTTCGTCTCTTGTTGCAGGACTGAGCAGAAGTAGAATGCAAAACAGATCTAAACTGGAGTTGTTATCATACTATGGTTATTGAGGAGACTTTTTAATGCCAGGGCTTGCATGTCTGATAATAATGATCCAGATGCAGAGCGGCAGAATTTGGTTTATCATGAAGGGTAACAAACTTATCCTTGTGTTTTACTGCTAGAGTTTCTGGTCGCTTCTGCCCGGTGTGGAACACATCTCACCACGCCAAAACAGTGGATGTGGCTCTTAATGAGACCTGCCGCATTATCACGGGGTGCCTGCGCCCTACACCACTGGAGAAATTACACTGTCTAGCCGGTATTGCACCACCTGATGTCCGCCGGGAAGTAGCAGCCAATAGTGAAAGGACCAAGGCAGTGACATCTCCAGCTCATCCCCTGTTTGGGTATCAGCCAGCACGTCAACGACTTAAATCTAGAAATAGTTTTTTATGATTTACAGAGACACTCGCTGGAACACCTCAGCAAGCGAGAGTTCAAAAGTGGCAGGCTCAAACCCAGCACCTCAATCCGTGGGTGATACCAGATGAGAGACTCCCCCCTGGGCACACGGAAAACTGGGCGACTTGGAAGGCGCTGAACAGACTGCGCTTTGGCACCACGAGATGCAGAGCCAATCTTAAGAAATGGGGCCACAAAGTGGAATCCACAACATGCAAACCACTGACCACCTGCTGCAATGCACCCTGAGCCCTGCCACATGCACAATGGAGGACCTTCTTGCGGCAACACCAGAGGCACTCCAAGGGGCCAGAGACTGGTCAAAGGGCATTTAATCAACTACCAAGTTTGCAAAATTTGTGGGTTTTTTATCTGCTTGTTTGTTTTGTTCTGTTAAGTCAATTGTTAACCTTTGACTTGTGGGGTTCCACAGGGTTCCATACTGTCCCCCA
The DNA here is from genome assembly GCF_025583915.1 of Anolis sagrei ordinatus. Lineage (NCBI taxonomy): Eukaryota > Metazoa > Chordata > Lepidosauria > Squamata > Anolidae > Anolis > Anolis sagrei. The sequence continues at coordinate 42,733,069 of NW_026847993.1, forward strand.
TGCTGTTTAATATCTACATGAAGCCGCTGGGTGAGATCATCCGGAGTTTCGGGGTGCGGTGTCATCTGTACGCAGATGATGTCCAACTCTGTCACTCCTTTCCACCTGCTACTAAGGAGGCTGTCGAGGTCCTAAACCGGTGCCTGGCCGCTGTAACGGTCTGGATGAGGGCGAACAAATTGAAATTGAATCCAGACAAGACAGAGGTACTCCTGGTCAGTCGCAAGGCCGAACGGGGTATAGGGTTACAGCCTGTGCTGGATGGGGTCGCACTCCCCTTGAAGGCGCAGGTTCGCAGCTTGGGTGTGACCCTGGATTCATCTTTGAGCCTGGATCCCCAGGTGTCAGCGGTGACCAGGGGAGCATTTGCACAGCTTAGGCTCGTGCGCCAGCTGCGCCCGTATCTCGGGAAGTCTGACTTGGCCACGGTGGTACACGCTCTGGTCACATCCCGCCTGGACTACTGCAACGCTCTCTACGTGGGGCTGCCCTTGAAGACGGCCCGGAAGCTTCAGCTGGTTCAGCGCGCGGCAGCCATGTTACTAACTGGAGTGGGGGGCAGGGAGCGTACAACGCCCTTGTTGTCCCAGCTCCATTGGCTGCCGATTTGCTACCGGACCCAATTTAAGGTGCTGGTTTTGGCCTACAAAGCCCTAAACGGTTCCGGCCCAAAATACCTTTCGGACCGCATCTTGGCCTATGAGCCCACGAGGACCTTGAGATCGTCTGGGGAGGCCCTTCTCTCGATCCCGCCTGCCTCACAGGCACGCCTGGCGGGGACTAGGGAGAGGGCCTTCTCGGTGGTGGCCCCCCGGCTGTGGAACACCCTCCCTGTGGACATCAGACTGGCGCCTTCCCTCATGTCCTTCCGAAAAAGCCTCAAGACCTGGCTGTTCGAGAGGGCATTTAATTAAGTGCTATAATAATGTGGTAAAGATGATTGGAATGGAATAAGGAATATGAGATTGGTTATGATTCCACTATGAGACGAAGCGGACTTTTAGTGTAGTTTTGTAATTGTTATGTAGTTTATAGGTTGTGTAATTGCCTTTTGTAAATTGTCTTTTATATGTGTGTACACCGCCATGAGTCGCCCTAAAGGGCTGAGAATGGCGGTTAACAAATGCATCAAATAAATAAATAATAAATAAATAAATAAATTAAGAAATGTAATACAATAGTATGGTTGCTGATGACATGATCAATAAATAAATAAATAAATCCTGACTCATGGATTTTGCTGCATGGTGCAAATCAGCCCCCTAATTTAGTAACCTCACAACATATTACAGACATTTGTGGCACATCAATGGCCTCAAAGAGGAGAAAGAGCGAGAGAAAAAGTGAGCATCATACTATATAACACGATTTTTGTTGCTGAGCTATAAATGTCTTTTTCTAATTGGTTCTATCCTAAAAACATCAACAAAGTTTATTAAACTGCGAAAGCTTTGTTTTGGCAGGAGGGACATCATCCTGCAGCACAATTTGCTCTAGTTTTTCAAGGAATCTCTCATTGAGTCTCAACCAATTCAACCAAGTTTGTGGCATCCCCCAAAGACGAAGTTTCTGGAGTTTAGCATCTACTTTCAAAGTAAGCACTGCACCATTAAACAGGAAATAACACTTTCAAACAAGGAACGGATTTTTTTTCCATTTTGTTACATAGTGTATGACATTCTTCCCCCCTTTTTCTCTCTCTTTGGAATCTCTCTGTATCATCAGCACTTTATCTAATTCTTTCTACACCATTATAACAACACATCTCACTGTAATTTTCTCAGCTATTTGTCATCCATATAAAAAATATATAACTACATAACAAAAGATTCCCCCAGGCAGGAAGCAGCCAGGCTTTGAAGCTGCAAGGCCATTCAGTGTTAATTAAGGTGGCCAATTGCAACATTCACACTTGCCTCAAGCAGACAAGAATTCTTTCTTCCACCTTGGATATTCCATGGATATATAAACCCAATTTTCTAAGTTTCCAACAAACCTCATAACCTCTGAAGATGCCTGCCACAGATGCAGGCAAAACGTCAGGAGAGAATGCTTCTGGAACATGGCCATGCAGCACGGAAAACTCGCAACAACCCATTGATTCTGGCCATGAAAGCCTTCAACAATACAATGAACATCTCTACGGGGTGGAATTGTTCCAAGACACATGGAAAAATGCTAATCAAGGTGGCCAATTGCAACATTCACACCTACCTGCCATAGATATGGGCGAAACGTCAGGAGAGAATGCTTCTGGGGCAGGGCCAGACAGCCCAGAAAACTCACAGCAGCCCATTGATTCTGGCCATGAAAGCCTTTGACAATACAATGAACATCTCTACGGGGTGGAAGTGTTTCAAGACACATGAAAACATGCTAATCCAGATGGTCAATCGGAACATTCACACCTACCTCCAACAGACAAGAGTTATCTCGCCTACCCTGGACCTTCCACAGATATATAAACCTCACTTGCCTAGTTTCCAACAGATCTCACAACTTTAGAGGATGCCTGTCATAGATATGGGTGAAACGTCAGGAGAGAATGCTTCTGGAACATGGCCATGCAGCCCGGAAAACTCACAACAACTCATTGATTCTGGCGATGAAAGCCTTCGGCAATACAATGAACATCTCTAGGAAGTGGAAGTATTCCAAGACACATGGAAAAATGCTAATCAAGGTAGCCAATTGCAACATTCACAACTACCTGCCATAGATATGGGTGAAACGTCAGGAGACAATGCTTCTGGGGCAGGGCCAGACACAACAACCCATTGATTCTGGCCATGAAAGCCTTCGACAATACAATTAACATCTCTACGAGGTGGAAGTGTTCCAAGACACATGGAAAAATGCTAATCAAGGTGGTCAATTGCAACATTCACACCTACCTGCCATTGATATGGGTAAGACGTCAGGAGAGAATGCTTCTAGAACATGGCCAGACAGCCCAGAAAACTCACAACAACCCATCTCTACGGGGTGGAAGTGTTCCAAGACACATGGAAAAATGCTAATCAAGGTGGCCAATTGCAACATTCACACCTACTTGCCATAGATATTAGGCTTGGGTAACCATGGAAAAATTTGGTTCTAAACTCGTTTTGTTTTTAGGGGGCCCTTGCGTTTCGTTTTTTTTAATAATTCCGAAATTTTCTTTTAAAAATTTTTGAAATTTACGAAATTTCGTAAAATTACGAATCGATTTGTTAATGGCGGACGAGATTGCGCAATATGCTAAAAAAAACCTGGCTGGTGGTTGGTGGGGACGAGAGACAGGGCCTTCTAAGTGGTGGCCCCTCGGCTGTGGAACGCCCTTCCCGCAGACATTAGATTGGCCCCCTCCCTGCTGGCGTTCAGGAGAAGAGTAAAGACCTGGCTCTTTGAACAGGCGTTTAATTAAGCAGTGCAACCAATTGATTGATCTTGGAACTTGGAATAATGGACGAGGAAATTCAGATTATGACTTTACTGATGAGACGTGATGGATTAGTTATATGGATGTATTGCTGTTATATTGATGTATTGATGTATTGTTATATTGATGTAGTTGATGTAGTTGCCTTAGTTACTATTTTAAATGCTAGTGTTGTGCACTTTGTATATTGACCTGGCTGTAAACCGCACTGAGTCACCTACGGGCTGAGAGAATGCGGTATACAAATAAAGTAAATAAATAATAATAAATAAACCTCCAAACGGGACAGGAGGAACTTCTGAAGCTTCCCTCTCCCTCTGTTGTTGACTGTTGGTGTGATAAAACAAACAACAACTATAAAACTTGCACCAGACATGCGAAAATAATTACGAAATAATTTCGAAATAATTACGAAATAAATTGAAAAAATTGTTTCGAATCTTTATTACTCCTCACACAATTCCTGCATGGCTCAATATTGGATCGCAAGCTAATTTAAATACAAATTAATAACGAATTACGAAATTAACGAACAAAACCACCCAAGCCTAATAGATATGGGTGAAACGTCAGGAGGGAATGCTTCTGGAACATGGCCAGACAGCCCAGAAAACTCACAACAACCCATCTCTACGGGGTGGAAGTGTTCCAAGACACATGGAAAATTCTAATCAAGGTGGCCAATTGCAACATTCACACCTACCTGCCATAGATATGGGTGAAACATTAGGAGAGAATGCTTCTGGAACATGGCCAGACAGCCCGGAAAACTCACAACAACCCTATTACTACATAACTACAATCCAAAGGCATTGTGGCAACAGTCAGTATGCAAATGGGATCTTGTGTGCATTTTTCAAATTTTGTTACATCACGTAATTGTCCTTGGGTTTAATAAAATGCACACTTTGGGTTAATTGGAGGCGATTTCTACTTACTGCACATGACCAGCTGATTTTCAAAAACTAATACAATTGCAGTTTTAAAATAATATAATACACAACACGCTGCTGCAAGTCTCTGAACTCTTACTGTTTGCATTTGTGCATTTGTACACAATCATTCCCAGGTTAACAAAGCAAGATATCTTTATTCAGATCCTCAGCATGCGCATCTAATCCCGGTTAGAGAGAGACCAATGGCAAAGGAGCCTTCCGTTTTTCTACAGAGACCTTCAGGTGGCAGCAACACTACACTCAACGCCCGCCCGCCGTATGTTCAAAGTGTGAATTTCTGCAAAACGCACTAAATCAAAACGATCCTGTTTGTTATCATTTTACAGCCTAAGCATTAAGTCAATAAAACTTATCTAGAATGTCATTTGCATTGTATACAATTTTTACTAGTTTATCAACTATGTTTTAAAACCCCGTTTAAAACAGCTAAATGAAAAAAAAAAACCCTCAGTGATGAACGGTTGGGAAGCCAAGAATTTCTCTAATGCCGTAGTAAAACTCAAAAGTCTTTTTTGGAGAGCCCTGTTCTGAAACATTTCCCTCCCCCTCCGGAGCGCATTTGATAGCGCAATAATGTTTTGTGTCTTGACTAACTGTAGTTAATGCCCAAACGCCTGCTGGAAATATTTCCCCGTTCCTTGTCAGTCTCTTTTTATTCATGACGATATGCGAGAAGGTCATCTAATTCTATGGCTTCCTTTCAGCAAAGGAGAACGTGTTTGTTTCTTTTAGTAATGAGGAATAATGGAACTTATTTACGCAGGAGTCAGAGGAATTTATTGAAGAATTACCACTTGACTAATGTGAAAATTAATAATAATAATAATAATAATAAAGTTTTAATGGCGTACGCATTACTACAAAGCTTGCCGGTGATGAAGAGTTGTAAGGAAGTCCAAGCCTGACGTGATGTGATAATGCTTAGAAGGGTTCCAGCACTTGATTACGAGGCATTTTTGTTGCTTGTCGATTATTATCAGATTAGCCGTTTCTAATTAGATAATTATTTAAGGAGGAAGGGGACTATTAAATAATGTTTTTAAGCATTTTTTTTAAAAAAATCATAGGATGAGGAAGGCTGTAATTTGTTGCTGACGTGACATTTGTGTGTCAGGAGGACACATCATTAATCGTGCCCCTCCTGCTACTTTTACAATTCAGCAATTTGGATTAAAGGACAAGGGAGAGTTTGGTTCAAACTATCGCAAGCTAGTTGAGGAAACTAAGCAATGCAGTCTTTCAAAGTATATTCCAGCAATGATGGAATTGAACCAAACATGGCACACAGGACTCCCATGACCAACAGAAAATACTAGAAGGGTTTGGTGGGCATTGACCTTGAGTTTGGGAGTTGTAGTTCAACCTACATCCAGAGAGCACTGTGGACTCAAACCATGATGGATCTGGACTAAACTTGGCACGAATATTCCATATGCCCAAATATGAACACAGATGGAGTTTGGGGGAAATAGACTTTGACATTTGGGAGTTGTAGTTACTGGGATTTATAGTTCACCTATAATCAAAGAATGTTCTGAATCTCACCAGTGATAGAATTGGGGCAAACTTCCCACACAGAACCCCCATGACCAACAGAAAAATACTTAAGGCCATCCAGTACAAGTCCCTTTACCGGGGCAAGAAAACATAATCAAAGCCCTACTGACAAAGAGCCATCCAACCATAGATAGATAGATAGATAGATAGATAGATAGATAGAGATAGATAGATATGATTCACACACACAGAGATATATATCATAGATCTGAAAGGACAATGATTGTGTTGTCGCACCTGGGGGCTATAACTAGTGAAAGAGGCATGAACGTAACATCTTTTCCCCAAGGGATTGCTTCTTGACCTCCTTTTGGAAAACTGGAACTCCCAAAGACCAAAACACTGTAGATAACTCAAAATAGGTTTTATTGTTCACAAAGAGTTATCCCTTTAAGGCAATAACCTGGAAGTTTCGAAGGAGTAAAGGAAAATTTACATGACAACCTCTGGTTGTCTTGGGCCCAAGGAGTTTTGCAGCTGAGAAGCCTTTGCAGGTCCCTCTTTCTCAATGGCTGTGAATGCCGGAGCAATCCACAACCCCAGTCCAAATGGCCTATGTTTGAAGACACAAAGTTTTCCTCTGGTGCCAAAGAACTGGTTTGATGGTGCTTGAGACTTCCTAACGTCGTCCAGGTTGATCTGAACATGAAGCATAAGTCTCAAGGGTAAGAACCTTAGAATTGGTGCTGAGAGGTAACTTAATCAAGGGCTTTTAGAGCCAAGTCTCTTTCTCACATCCATCTGATAGAAAGTTTGATGGTGGAATGGAAAAGGAAGCACTGTCCTGCTCTCTAGGAAGAGGTGGGGTCAAACAATTGAGCAGGAGGAGCAGTTCAACTGGTGCAAACAACATTGATTGACAGCTATAAATAACTAATCAATCCAACTATACATTTACAGGGTAAAAAGGCAAAATCAGGCATCATACAACAATTCAAATCTTGCAACTTACAGTTCTACATATAGGTGGCACCACTCGCGCCATCACAATGATATGTTGCCTGTTCCTGAGTGGGCCAACCAGACAATCTCCACATCAACATTGACAAAGAAACAGCAAGAAATACCTTTTACCCACAAGCATGAAGAAATCAGAGCCCCCGGTGGCGCAGTGGGTTAAAGCACTGAGTTGCTGAGATTGTTGATCGAAAGGTCGCAGGTTCGATTCTGGGGAGCGGCGTGAGCTTCCGCTGTCAGCCCTAGCTTCTGCCAACCTAGCAGTTCGAAAACATGCAAATGTGAGTAGATCAACAGTTACCGCTCCGGCGGGAAGGTAAGGGCGCTCCATGCAGTCATGCCGGCCACATGACCTTGGAGGTGTCTATGGACAATGCCGGCTCTTCGGCTTAGAAATGGAGATGAGCACCAGAGTCCCAGAGTCAGACATGACTGGACTTAATGTCAGGGGACTACCTTTACTATGAAGAAATTTCATATATTAGAAACCAATACTTTCTCATTATTTTCCAGATCACCAGACTGGGCCACAGCAATGCGGGGCAGGGGATGGCTAGTAGTATAAATATGGTGTTAAGTTTTTTAAACTTTGTGTTTTTAAATGCATTACAACTGTACCCTCGGTTTGCTTCTGATAACGATAAATAAAAATGATAAATAAATTGTAAAACTAAAGCAAAATGTGCAGAGGAATGTCCCGCAAGAACAAAAAGTTTGCAGCTTAATAACATTTGCTATGTTTTGATAATGGAACCCATTAGGAAACGATGTTTATAACCCAGGGACAAAAATCGTGAAGGAATATCTTTATGCCTTTAACCAAAAGTACGATTCTGCTTTGCTTCGATTCCGGTTAATCTTTGTTGTGTCAGCTGCCTTTTCCCCTGCTAGCTATAAAAATTAATGAGTACTTTTTTGTTTATTAAGAAACACTTTTATTTAGCAAATTATAGGGTGGGATCTCTGCTGCTATTCTTCTTCTTCCGTGGAAATTGCCTTGCAAGTGTAAACATGCTTCTGTTAACATTGTGAGTAACTATATTGGGAAAATTGGGTCTTCTTTATTTGGATGACTTCAAACTTGTTGGTTGCAAATAATACAACTCGTTTTTCATTTATTCTGGGCAAAAAAATTGCACTGTCCATCAGATACAGTTGATTGACAGTTTTCGTATTTATGGGAATTCTTATACAAATGCAAATTCATTGAATTCTTACGCGTGCTGTATGTTTTCTCTCCACTTTTTCCTTTTTTAGTACTTCATTGGGGAAATCTCAGAATAGAGTCAGAAATAAGCCAGAGGTAAATACACCACAATCCTATGTACACCCAAATATATGCCTCCATGTTTTCAAAAACAAAACCCACCAAAGGAAGAGATCCAAAAACTAAATTAGCTTCAGTATCAAAATTCTAGGAGCTCTCGGTGGTGCAGCAGATTGAACTGCTTGCCAACTGAAAGGTCGGCGGTTCGAATCCGAGGAGTGGGGTGAGCTACCACTGTTAGCCCCAGCTTCTGCCAACCTAGCAGTTCAAAAACATGCAAATGTACTCATATGTAGAGGACTGGGCAGCATATGCATTTAGATTGGTAGACTGTCAGCGTTGTTACAGTAAGTCGTAACAGGATCAAGTATGTGTGTGTGTTAAAGCAAACCTTATGGTGTTAATTATTATGAGCAGCTGCTAATGTGGGTCAACTAGTAAGTTTGGACTACACCCAGTTCATCTTTTGCTCTGAGGAGCCTTTGCTCAGGCATTTTGCTCAACCATTTCTATTGCTCTCTCATTTGGATGAAGATGAAGAAGCCTTGTTCTGTATTGTCGAAGGCTTTCATGGCCAGAATCACTGGGTTGCTGTAGGTTTTTTAGGGCTACTCTGCTTGGTAAGGGTCACTCGCGAAAGCCAGACGCAGTTGGTACCGGGTGCAGGGGCTCCACGCCAACAGAGGCAAAGACAGACTACCCAGATTAGAAGTTAAGGATTTCCCCGTTAGTTACAGTTATGAAGATAGTGCCTGTTCCCTGTGGACAAGATTGAGAGATTGCTAATAGACTGTTAAGAAAGCCTTAAAGTACCTGTTTGTTTTCATCAATAAAGAACTTTGTTGAACCTTTAAGCAATCTAAAGACTCTGTGTTTTATGGAAACCCAAAGGCCTTTAATCTGAGGCAGCCCCAGCGTCCCATTGGGCACACAGAATTTATGTCCTGTCTACAGTCTTATGCACAGGCCCAGCGTGCGACAGCACATTGATGGTTCATATTTAAAAACTTGTGCGCCAGCTGCGCCCGTACCTTGGGAAGTTGGACTTGGCCACGGTGGTCCACGCTCTTGTTACATCCCGATTGGATTATTGCAACGCACTCTACGTGGGGTTGCCTTTGAAGACTGCTCGGAAACTCCAACTGGTCCAGCGAGAGGCAGCCAGATTGCTCACCGGAGCGACATACAGGGAGCACACCACCCCCCGTTGTGTCAGCTCCACTGGCTGCCGATCCAATTCCGAGCACAATTCAAAGTGCTGGTTTTGACCTACAAAACCCTATACGGTTCCGGCCCAGTGTATCTGTCCGAACGGATCTCCTTCTACGTCCCACCTCAGAACCTAAGATCCTCTGGGGAGGCCCTGCTCTCAACCCCGCCTCTATCACAAGTGAGATTGGCGGGGAGGAGGAGCAGGGCCTTCTTGGTGGTGGCTCCCCACCTGTGGAATTCACTCCCCAGGGAGATTAGATCGGCAACATCCCTTCTTTCATTTAGGAAAAAGTTGAAAACCTGGATATGGGACCAGGCATTTGGACATTCTGGCAGCTAAAGAAAGATCTGATGACGAGCTGGAATTTGACGAGACGGAATGGATTTACGGAACTCCGAACGCTGAGCTCAGGATTAGCCTACTACTGTGGTTATTGTACTGTTTTGTATTGATGATTTAATTTTTAATTTGTAACTGTTTTAATTGCTTTTATATATGTATGTATATGTGATAAAGGCATCGAATTGTGCCTTCCTCTGTAAGCCGCCCTGAGTCCCCCCTCGGGGGTGAGAAGGGCGGGGTAAAAGTGACGGAAATAATAAATTTAGGGCTTTATAGGCCAAAGCCAGCATTTTCAATTGTGCCCGGTAGCAAACTGGCAGCCAGTGGAGCTGGCTTAACATGGGAGTTGTATGCTCCCCTGTATGCCGCCCCAGTTATTAACGTGGCTGCCTCTCATTGGACTATTTGAAGCTTCCGAGCAGTCTTCAAAGGCAACCCCATGTAGAGTGCATTGCAGAACTCTATCCTGGATGTAACGAGAGCATGGACCACCTTGGCCAAGTCTGACTTCCCAAAGTACGGGTGCAGCTGGCGCACTAAGAGCCTCATCCACTGTTTCAGTGTGGTGAGATGTGTTCCACCCTGGGCATGCATACTCAGCAGCAGAATAGCCAAGCGCAAGGGCAGGTGTCTTCACGGAATCTCCTCCTGGAGAGGTAAAGCAACGTGCATTCTGTTAAGAGGGAATCTATTACAACCGCCCTCCCCTCTAAAATCCTTTAACCAGTCTTCAATGCAGCAGTGTCCTGTGACATCAGCTCTCTCTCCTCTCAATGCTTTTGGACTGCCGATAAAACTAAGTGCACCATTTCAACAAAGTGATGACTTGGATTTGTGTTGGCTTTCAACTCAGGCCAACAGGCATTTCATATTTATTTTTTGTTGTAAAAACGAGGGAGAAAAAGAGCCATCTGGTACTTTGTTTTGAGATAACAGAGGCAGCGCGGTGTCCGACTGTAAGATCCCACTGTTTGGTTATGTACGGCACTAATTTGTTCTGTGATATCAATGAATCAGAGGAGAGTTGCTGAAAGGAGGGAATCAAAGAGGGAATTAATCTCCCCTTGATAGCCAGAATAATTTCAAAAGCAGACCCATTTTGCTGAATTATCCATATCTGTCTATAAAAAGAGCAGCGTTGGTGCGATTCTTCAGATCAATACTACAGTTGCTGCACAAATGCATTGTATGAAAGTTAAGGCCAATGTCGCTCAATAGCCAATCAGAAGTGGCATTAACAGAGTGATTTGGAGAGGGCGGGGGGAGTCAATTCAACCTTCCTGATAAGAAAATTTTTATGGGGTGCAAGGCATGTGAATGTTGCAACCCAGATCAGGAAACAAGACCATAAGATATTAATTATTTATTTATTTATTATTTATTATTTGCACTTGTTAACCGCCACTCTCAGCCCGAAGGCGACTCGTGGCGGTGTACAGAACATAGAACATAAAGACAACAATTACAATAGATCAGGGTCATAACACACATCTTACTAAACACAACAGCTAACTAAACTAAAAATCCGCTTCGTCTTATTTGGGTCATAGTCAATCTCATGGTCATAATCCATTCCGGTGGTCATTCCAAAAAACATAGCACTTAGTTAAAGGCCTTTTCAAAGAGCCAGGTTTTCAGGCCCCTACGGAATCCACCACACTTGACTGTAGGAAAAAAACAATCCTTTTTTATTGATGAAAAATGGTTACAAAATAGAGGAAAATACAAAGTCCAAAAAGCCACAGTATAATTCAGCAGTCAGGAATATCTATGAACTAGATCACAGTTCCAAAACCAACACTATAAAAACCTGGAACCTATTAGCATTTCACTAACCGTACTTGGAAACTAGAAGCCTCTGGGAATGCAGGCCATGGGAACCGGGAAATCTGCCAAGGTAATGCCTCAGTCTAAACGATGCTTGATCTAACGAGAGAGCACGGGGAGATACACTTAAAACTAAAGAAACTGTTTCGGGACACGCCTCCAGGCTTTGAAGCCTGTGCCTCCCTTTCCTTTAATCTGCTTGACCTTCGCAGACTCTGCGATTCACTCCTGTTTTTCCAAATCTGTCCTTTTCTATCCTCATTAAAAAAAAAGGCAGATGCTAGCTCCTCTGGAGAGCTATCACTGCTTGATTCAGAAACATTCCCATCGGGATGCGTAGTTTCACTTTCCAAGCCACTGACCTCAGAATCAACAGTTTCCAAACCATCAGGGACAAATTCATGTTCAGTAGCCTGTACAGTTGCGTCAGGAAATACAATCAGAGAATCAGGTTCAGGTTCACACGCAGGCTGAACCCCAACAGTGAAGAACTGAAGATACACAAATGTTTGTGTGGTTAGGACGGGTGTTGTTGCCTCCTATTTGGCTCAGTCCTTTGCCTCTTTTGATCATAGTTCTCTTCTCAGCTGCCTGGATTTATTTATTTATTTATTTATTTATTTATTTATTTACAGTATTTATATTCCACCCTTCTCACCTGTCGCAACTCAGAATAGATTCACCTTGCTCCAAACACCACCACGCACCAAGGCTGTAGGTTTTGTAGTTTATTGAAGAAAAAGCAAAATCATAAACATAGAAATAAGGTTGCAAAAGTCCAATAGCCAAAACAGAGTCTTAAATGCAAAGGCAGAGTTTCCAAGGTCCAAAGGCAAATAATATGAAGTCTAATCCACAAGCATGGGTCAAACAAGAATCCATGGCAGCATGACAAAGTCCACAGAAACCAGGATCAAAACCAAAGTCCCCAAGAGCCAAAAGCTTTTCCCAAAAGCCGAGGCAATTCCAGAGAAGTTAACAGGGTGTGAGCAAAGCTGCACTGACAAAGGGTTGACTACAATCAGATCGTTAAATATGTTTTCCTAGCATGAAAGCATTACGTTGACCTCTAACTTCCCGTTTGTTAGCAAGTCGAGCACTTTGGCGTACCCTTAATTGCAAACGGTCCTCCCTAACCAGATCCCCATCACCTTCAAGGCCGAATAACTCATTATCCTGGGACTGGCCAGCCTGGGAATCGAGAGGCACTGAGCTCACAGATGGAGTGGTCGACTCCTCCACCTGCATCTGTGAAGTTTCACTCAAATCATGACCATCTTCTAACACAACATTCCTTTCTCTGGGAAACAGAAACGCCGCCTCGTTTTCAGTATCAACACTGTCTGCATCAACAACAGGGACATGTTCAGAAATCTGTAACCCATCATTCTCCTTGTCCTGAGGAAACTCGGGCTCAGAAAACTCAGGCTCAGACTGAGCCACAACATCACCCCACAGGGGACTCAGGGTGGATCACAATGTACATATACATGGCAAACATTCAATAACATTGACACGCAACATATATAGACAGAGACACAGAGGCTATTTAACCTTCCAGCTTCATGAGGGTGTGCTTTTTGAATTCCGGCCACCGGGGGAGCTGTCACTTCACCATCCATTTGTGACACCAATGGAGTACTTCCTCATTCTTTTGCACGCTACCGGAGAATTTTTTTATGGTGTCGTAAATTAGTTAAATTAGCCTCCTCGCATAAGCGGTATCTGAATTTCCTACTTGACAGATGCAACTGTCTTTCAGGTTGCAAAGGTCGAAAGCAAGCTAGACAAATGGCCGGAAGCTCACTCTGTCCCGAGCTGGCTTCGAACTCATGACCTTTTAGTCAATAGTGATTTTAATGCAGCTAACTCCCAACCAGCTGTGATACAACCCGGAAGTAAAGGATCTAGATTTCTACTTACACCGGTGTTTCTCAACCTTCCTAATGCCGTGACCCCTTAATACAGTTCCTTATATTGTGGTGACCCCAAATCATAAAATTATTTGCGTTGTTACTTCTTAATTGTAATCTTACTCCAATTAAGAAACATAATGTAAATATCTGACATGCAGGATGTATTTTCATTCACTGGACCAAATTTAGCACAAATATCCAATACGCCCAAATTTGGATACCAATGGGGTGGGGAGGGATTGATTTTGTCATCTGGGAGTTGTAGTTCATGGGATGTATAGTTCACCTACAATCAAAGACCATTCCGAACTCCACCAGTGATGGAATTGAAGCAAACTTGGCACACAGAACTCCCATGACCGACAGAAAATACTGGAAGGGTTTGGTGGGCATTGACCTTGAGTTTTGGAGTTGTAGTTCACTTACATCCAGAAAGCACTGTGGACTCAAACAATGATGGGTCAGGACCAAACTTGGCACAAATACAAAATATGCCCAAATGTGAACACTGCTGGAGTTTGGGGGAAATAGACCTTGACATTTGGGAGTTGTTGTTGCTGGGATGTATAGTTCACCTGCAATCAAAGAGCATTCTGAACCCCACCAGTTATAGAATTGGGCCAAACTTCCCACACAGAAGCCCCATGACCAACAGAAAATACAATGTTTTCTGATGGTGTCTGGTGACCCCTCTGACTCCCCCTCGTGACCTCCCTCCAGGGGTCCTGACCCCCAGGTTGAGAAACACTGACTTACACAGTCGCATTAGCTTCTGGTAGGGAGACCCGGTAGTGTAGAGGATTCAATACTTGTGCCGGCAGGACTGGTCGCAGGTTCGAATCTGAGGAGAGTGCAGATGAGCTCCCTTTGTCAGTTCCAGCTCCCCTTGCGGGGACATGTGAGAAGCCTCCCAAAAGGGCAACGTCCCGTGGGCAATGTCCTTGCAGATAGTCAATTCTCTCAAACCAGAAGTAACTTGCAATTCCTGTCACAGAACAAAATAGCTTCTGGTACACCCTGCCTTTCCTTTCTCTGCAACGCTTGCGAGTATTGAGGTTTAGTGGCATGTTATGGCTTCAATATCATTGCACCTACCCTGTGTTTCCATCTGAAGCTTTGATGAAGGTTTTGAAGACAGAATCTAGCTCCTTGAAAACCTTCAAAGTCCAGGATAAAACCCAGACATGGGAAATGACCAGCTATCCCTGTTTTGTTTTGATTTTACCCAGAGCTTGAAAAAGTCACCTTTTTGCACTGCAATGTCCAATATGGCCTCCCAATATGACCACTGGCCTTGCTAGTTTGGGAATCAGTCCAAAGCAAGTATTCATGTCATATCAAATTTTGATGATTTTTGTCTGTGCACGATATGTGAGGGGAGCAATCCACTCAAAAAGCCAGATTAGGCGAAACACTTTCTTTCCTGAAAGGTTTGGGTTGGGGAAAACCACAAAGGCGAATGCCTGTGCCATGGCTATTTGTTTGCCAGCATACCATGTGCTTTCTTTCGTACATTCTTTCAAGCTAATAATTCTTATAAAGACACAACATGCGGAGCTGCCGATGGAGCCCAACAGAGAGAGGTGCAATTAAGAGTGTCATGTAATAATGCATTCTTGTCCTTCGGCACAGCATGTCTGGGGGCTTCCAAAACGCAGCAGCCCAGAATGCTGAGCTTTGTAGTTTCCTTTCTTCCCTCCCGCCTTTCTCCCTCCCGCCCCCTCCTTTTTGGAAACACGCAGGCAGCGGAGGGAGAGTGGAAATGTTTTTAGTCCAAATAGAAAGAAAGAAACCCTGAAATAATATAAATGCAAAAAGAGGCTAATTATGTTTAACTAGCCATCCCCTGCCATGCGTTGGTGTGGCCTCGTCTAGGTATATGTGCTTTGTGTGTGTATATATATTTCTGTATATGTGTATATATGTGTGTATGTGTTTATATGTGTGGTTTTGCGCATGTGTTGTAATGTATTTTTTGTTTTTTGGCTTCTAAAGTCTATTCTGCTGTGTTTCCCCTGTTTTTTTGAGTGAAGGACATACATTGGGTTGTTAGGTGTCTTGTGTCCAAATTTGGTGTCAATTCCCCCAGTGGTTTTTGAATTGTGTTAATCCCACAAACGAACATTACATTTTTATTTATATAGATAACTAGCCATCCCCTGCCACGCGTTGCTGTGGCCCACATGGGGGTTCTGTGTGGGAGATTTGGCCCAATTGTATCATTGGTGGGGTTCAGAATGCTCTGTGATTGTAGATGAACTATAAATCCCAGCAACGACAATTCCCAAATGTCAAGATTCTATTTTCCCCAAACTCCATCAGTGTTCACATTTGGGCATATTGAAGATTTGTGTAGAGTTTAATCCAGATCCATCATTGTTTGAGTCCATGGTAGTCTCTGGATGTAGGTGAACTACAACTCCAAAAACAAAGGATACTGCCCACCAAACCCTTCCAGTATTTTCTGTTGTTCGTGGGAGTTCTGTCTGCGAAGTTTGGTTCAATTCCATCATTGGAGGAGTTCAGAATGCTCTTTGACTGTTGGTGAACTATAAATCCCAGCAACTACAGCTTCCAAATGACAACTCCCAAACCAATCCCCCCAATCCCATCAGCATTCAAATGTGGGTGTATTTGGTATTTGTGCCAAATGTGGTCCAGTAAATGATAATACATCCAGCATATCAGATATTGACGTTACAATTGATAACAGTAGCAAAATTGCAGTTAGGAAGTAGCAATGAAAATAATGTGATGGTTGGGGGTCACTACAACATGAGGAACTGTATTAAGGGCTCACAGCATTGGGAAGGCTGGGTGAAATGGCAGGGAGAAGGTTTCAGGAAAAAAGACAAAGAGAGGTCCGGAGGTCTCAAAAGCATGGATTTTATTTCCAGCTGGGACTCTGGTGAGGAGTTCTGTCCAAAAAGCACCAGAGCAATGATATAGGTGTGGACTATGCCTTTTATAGCCTTCAAATGCAAGCAAACAAAGAACATGCGTCTACATACATTGACCTCATTTACTACGTCATCTTAGCATCATAAGAATATCAAGTTCTATTTTCCAACATGCAAAAGGCATGTCTTTGTGTATTTCTTTCTAGCAGCAGCTTACATTCATCAATCAAGGGGCCTAACTTTGACCTGTCAGGAGGGAGAGGGGGGCTCCTTTTAGAGCCCAGTTGTACCAGTCTGTTGCCACTAGGACAGTCTTATCTCTCTCCTGGAACGTATAGATAACATGCCCCCTCTTCAGCCCCTCTCTTGCTGTGCCTGGACAGCAGCTTTCTTGTCTGTTAGCATTCTTTCTATACAGAGAGAACTTGATTTTTCTATACATTTCAGTGCTTGTAAATGTTGGGGTTCAGCCTCCTCCGTATGAACCTGAGCCTCAATCTCTGTGTGAACCTGATTCACTGATTGTATTTCCTGATGCAACTGAGCAAGTTACTGAACATGTATCTTTCCCTGATAGTGTTGAAGCGGTTGGTGCTGAGGTCAGTGGCGGGGAAAGTGAAACTAAATATCCTGATGAGAATGTTTTAGAATCAAGCTGTGATAGCTCTCCAGAGGGAATCACACCTGGGTTTTTTAATGAGGACCGGAGAGAACAGATTTGGAAAGACAGGAGTGAATCACAGTTTCTACGAAGGTCAAATAGATTACGGGAGAGGGAGGCTTCAAAGTCTGGAGGCGTTTCAAGAAATAGTTTCTTTAGTTTAAGGGGCCTCCCCCCGGATGTCTCGTTAGATCAAGCAACGTTTTAGACTGAGGCAGCACCTTGGCAGTTTTCCTGTGTTCCATGGCCTGCATTCCCAGAGGCTTCTAGTTTTCAAGTACAGTTAGTGAGATGCTAACAGGTTTCTGGTTTTTGTATTGTTGTTTTTGGAATTTTGCTCAAGTTCAGAGATTTTTCCTGACTGCTGAGTTTCTACTGTGGCATTTTGACTTTGCATTTACCTTTCTTTTGTAACCATTTTTCATCATTAAAAAAGGATTGTTTTTCCCACAGTCCAGTGTGGTGGATTTAATCTTATGGTCTCGTTTCCTGATCTGGGATGCAACAATAAAGTACATACAATTTATACATAAATAAATATCTATATTTCCAATATCTCCTCATCACTAGAGCATGGCCACACAGCCTGGAAACCACACAGCCACCCAGTGCCATCCTGTTGTTTGTACGTCTTGCTTTCTGTACACACACGCCTAATTATTGTAGTTTGTAACCAACATGTACAGTTGGATAAACTGTTTAACTATTCATGAGTATTTTTATGGGATGGAAAATGGAACATAAGTGCACCCAGATGGATAATGTGCCTGACTCCCTTTGGGTTTCCGTTAGCTGGGGCACTTGTGGGGTCGGCGAGATCTCTTTTGGGGAAGAAGCCATGGAAGGCTATCACAGCTGCAAAGAAGCGCATGAATCACAAGTGTAGCATGCTTCACCTGTTTTGTTGCTAGCTTTATGATTTCATGCTGCCTTAAGCATTATGATTTTGTGATTGAACTGTCCGTTTCCTGCCTCTGCCCTGGAATAAGATGACAGTGAGGAAGGCTTTCCCCTTCTTGGCTTAGAGCAAATCCTGAATAGATCAACATTGCAGTCCCTGGAGCCTCGCGTCAAAGGATGCCGCAGGACTCACACCCAACGCCTTTTGTCAACTTCCCTGCTTTGCAGGTCCATTTATTTTATTCAGTGGGAGCCCATCCTTCTCTTGGTTTTGAAAGGGAAAACGCCATTGCTCTTTCAGCTCAAAATGCTTGAGGAAAACAGTCATCCTAGAAGAATGCTTTTGGTTCAAATGATACCTTAGCAGCTGCCATGTTTGAATTGGCTGACTCTAGGTCTTTTCCCCTTTTGCTCATAGGTTTGCATTTACAGGCATGTGTGCTAGAAATGGTAGAAGAATAAGACAGCTTTGGAAGGGGATCTCAAAGATCATCTAGTCTAACCCCCATAAGATGATCCCTCATAAATAGCCATCTAGCTTTCTCTTAAAAGCCTCTTATGATGATGATGATGATGATGAAGCCACCATCTTATATACTTACTAGCTGTGCCCTGCCACGCGTTGCTGTGGCCTAGAGTAAGAATTTTCCAAGTAGAGGTAGATATCTGGACTATTATTGTGCAGGTACAGCTGTACCAGGATCTCCAATTTTGTTTGCTTTGCATTGAATGTTTGTTGTAGTCCTACGTTTCAGGGCTCTGCAGATAGGTGGCTTCTTTTGGCTGCAATTATTGGGCAAGCCACCTGTCAATTATCGTTAGGTTCCCTGGTCCCGCCCCTTTTTGAGTTTTGGAGGGAATAGGAGCCATTTTGGCTCAGTCCACACAGAGAAGCTTTCCATGCAGGACATAATACCAAGAGCTCCTGTAGAAAGCTTCGTCTTCTATGGCTTGGCCGGGGAGAAAAGGCCCCACAGCTTGGCTGAGGATTTTGCAGCCTCACAGCTCCTTTGCTGAGGGAATCCGGTCCCACAGCACTTCAGCCAGCCATCACTGAAACCTGAACTCCTTCTTTTCCCCTGGAAGTCTACAAAGCTCTGCTTGGTAAGGGTCATTCGCGGAAGCCAGAAGTAGTTGGTACCGGGTGCAGGGGCTCCACGCCAACAGAGGCAAAGACAGACTGCCCAGATTAGAAGTTAAGGATTTCCCCATTAGTTACAGTTAAGAAGATAGTGCCTGTTCCCTGTGGACAAGATTGAGAGAGCGCCAATAGACTGTTAAGAAAGCTTTAAAGTACCTGTTTGTTTTCATTAATAAAGAACTTTGTTGGACTTACTTTAAGCCTCTATAAAACTTTGTGTAAGGAAATCCAAAGGCCTTTAATCTGAGGCAGCCCCGGCGTCCCGTTGGGCACACAGAATTTATGTCCTGTCTACAGTCTTATGCACAGGCCCAGCGTGCGACAGCACAATTATGAAAGAGAGGTACCTACCTATTCCTTCCCCCCCTTTTTCCTCCGCTTTCTCTCCTTTCTTCCTTCTCTATCTCTTTTTTTCATTCCTTCTTTTGCTTTTTGGTTTCATACTTCTCTCTCTCTTTCCTTCCTTCCCTCTCCCTTTCTCTACTTCTTCCTTTGTCTCCTTTCTTCCCTCCCTGTTTCCTTCCTTCTTTCACTTTTTATTTCCTTTTCTCTTTCCTTCCTTCTTTACCTCTTTCTTGCCTTTCCTCCCCTTTTTCTTTCCTTTCTACTTTCTCTTCTTCCTTCCTTCGTATTCTCTTTCTTTCCTTCCTTCCTTCCTTCCTTCCTTTTTTCCTTCCTTCCTTCCTTCCTTCCTTCCTTCCTTCCTTCCTTCCTTTCCTTCCTTCCTTCCTTCCTTCCTTCCTTCCCTCCCTCCCTACATTCCTTCCCTTTTTCTCTTTCTCCTTTCTTCTCTCCTTCCTTCCTGTCTGTTCTCCCGCAATACTATGGTAGAGTCCCTTCTAACTCTATTCTATGAGTCTATTTAATATAGTAATATTTTGAATTTAAAGTATTTTTGTGGGGGTTTTTTTCCAGTGATGGTCATTCCTTGGATTGTGAGGAGTTTTGTTGCCAAATTTGGGGTCATTTGGCCCAGTAATTTTTGTTTTGTTTTTAAGGTACTCATTACGCACAGAGCATATATATATGTGATCGGAGGTGACCCCCCTCAGGGCAGAGCACAGCATAAACACAGCAAACATTCAATGCCGGGACACAGATTCACATACAATACATAAACATTAAAAAACATTTATCAAAATATTACAATACACCATTTAAAACCGTCCTAGTCATCCACGTCAAATCTAATTGGCCTGGTCATCTTTCTATTGCCTCTTTATTGCCCTGTCCCGAAAGCTTGGTCCCACAGCCAAGTTTTGACCATCCTTCTAAAGGACAGGAGGGGGCTGACCTGATCTCACCAGGAAGGGAGTTCCATAGCCGGGGAGCAATCACCGAGAAGGCCCTGTCTCTCGTCCCCACAATGGCGGGACGGAAAGCAGGGCCTCCCCAGAGGATCTTAATCTCCGCGATGGTTCATAGGGGGTGATGCACCGGGATTGTGGTGCACCTGGCTGAGTGTCAGCTGCATTAAGATCACTCTGACCAAAAGGTCATGAGTTTGAAGCCAGCCTGGGTTGGAGTGGGTTTCCAACCATTGTGTAGCCCGTTGTCGACCTTTGCAACCCGAAAGACAGTTGCGTCTGTCAAGTAGGAAAATAAGGTACCACCTTAAAAAGTGTGGGGAGGCTAAAATTAACTAATTTATTAGGCCATAAAGAAGAACTCCAGCGGGGAATCATGCGAAAAATGCGGTAGTGCTTCATCAGTGTCGCAGATGGACGATGAAAGCGACAGCTCCCCTGGCGGCCAGAAAAAGTTAAATAGCCTCTGTCTATGTCTGTATATGTTGTACGTCAAAATTGGCATTGAATGTTTGCCATGTATGTGTACACTGTAATCTGCCCTGAGTCCCCTGCGGGGTGGGAAGGGCAGAATATAAAAGCTGTAAATAAATAAGTAAATGAATGCGTTTGGACAGGTAAACGGAGCTGGGGCTGTTCAGGGCTTGATAGGTCAAAGCCAGCACTTTGAATTGTGTCCGGTAGCAAACTGGCAGCCAGTGGAGCTGGCGTAACATGGGAATTGTGCGCTCCCTGTATGCCGCCCCAGTTATTAACCTGGCTGCCTCTCGTTGGACTATTTGACGCTTCCGAACAGTCTTCAAAGGCAGCCCCACGTAGAGTGCGTTGCAGTAGTCTATCCTAGATGTAATGAGAGCGTGGACCACCATGGCCAAGTCTGACTTCCCAAGGTATGGGCACAGCTGGCACACAAGTTTTAATTGTGCGAACGCTCCCCTGGCCACCACTGCCACCTGGGATTCCAGGCTCAGGGATGAATCCAGGAAGAACCCCCAAGCTTGAACAATGACTTTGCAGCCAGCGAAGTCACCCAGATTCATGTGCCAGTCCTGACTTTCCCTCCGCTACAGAAGCACTGATACGATAATTATACTTTGATATCAGCAACAACCTCTATATACGCAGCTACTCTTCTGTATGATTGGAAAAAAGGAAAGAAGGCAAGACAAAAGAATCAGCCGCTGCTTCCAGAATGAAAGATGATGGCTTCCCTTTTTTGCAAAATATAAAACTTGATGCGATCAGGTCATTGCATGGCAAACGCTATCAGAATGCGATCTGTTCTCCGTCATTATGAAAACGCCAACACCCTGGAACCTCTTTATGCCGCCCAGTTCATATTTATCTTCCCAGCCCTGCCTTCAATGGGTATCACATTTGTATTGATAAATGGTCGGGATCGGGAGATGTATTGATGGGAAGGAGACAGTTCCAAATGCAGAAAGCTGTGGCTTTGCATATCATTACACCCGGCTTGCTCTTTTGCCTCTTGAATGCTGTCGATTCGGGCATTATTGCTATTCAGGCTGATAGATGACAGTAATTGTTCTTAAGTTGAAGAGCTGCCTTTAATGTGCTGATTTGCTTGGGAATTCTGAGCACCGGGGTTAAACTAGTGCTTGGCTGCTTCGCACAAAATGGTCTTTTCCAGCTCAGAATAGATACTTAATTAAATTACTTTGCATGCATTTCATAGCAAGGCACTTGGGAAAGTGTGTGGGGGGGGGGGGGAGGGAGGGGGGGTAGCTGGGGAAAAAATCATAACAAGATCAGGGAATTCACAGCAGTTCATGAGAAGGAAGGCGGTGCTCTCACTTCAAAGCCCCCAACTAGGCTGGGGCAACAGGGATATCTCTAATCTATCTATCTGACCATACAAGCTGTTCAACAGTGGAACTCTCTGCCTTGGAGTGTAATGGAAGCTCCTTCCTTTTAAACAGAGGTTGGATGGACATCTGTCAGGGATATTTTGATTGTGCTTTTCCTGCACGACAGGGGGTTAGACTAGATGGCCCACATGGTCTCTTCCAACTCTAATATTCTCTCTCTCTCTCTCTCTCTCTAGTATATTATCTATCTTTCTATCATCTATTTCTGTCTATCTTTCTGTCTGTCTGTCTAAGTCGTCTCTGAGTCTCTCTCTCTCTCTCTTTAATCTATCCGAGTTTATCTATCTATCTTGAGTCTATCTATCTATCTATCTATCTAAAGTTCTCTCTGCGTCTCTCTCTCTATCTATAATCTGAGTCTCTCTCTCTCTATCAATCATCTCTATCTAATCAATCTATCTATCTATCTATCTATCTATCTATCGTCTATTAACTTTCTATCATCTATTTGAGTCTATCTATCTGTCTGTCTAAGTCCTCTCTAAGCCCCCCCCAATATATCCAAGTCTATCTATCTTGAGTCTATCTGTCTGTCTGTCTGTCAGTCTGTCTATCTATCTATCTATCTATCTATCTATCTATCTATCTATCTATCTATCATATATCTACCTATCTTCTATCTGTTTCTATCTGTCTGTCTCTCTCTCTCTCTCTCTCTCTAAGTTCTCTCTGAGTCTCTCTCTATCTATCTATAATCTGAGTGTCTCTCTCTCTATCAATCATCTCTATCAATCATCTCTATCTCTATCTATCTATCTATCTATCTATCTATCTATCTATCTATCTAGTCTATTAACTATCTTTCTATCATCTATTTGAGTCATCTATCTGTCTGTCTAAGTCCTCTCTAAGTCCCCCCCTTTCTCTAATCTATCCAAGTCTATCTATCTATCATCTATCTATCATCTATCTATCTATCTATCTATCTATCTATCTGTTCCTGTCTATCTCTCTATCTCTATCTATCTATCTATCTATCTATCTATCTATCTATCTATCTAGTTCTCCCTGAGACTCTCTCTATAATTTATCTGAGTCTCTCTCTCTCTCAATCATCCCTATCTATCTATCTATCTATCTATCTATCTATCTATCTAGTCTATTATCTATCTATCATCTATTTGAGTCTGTCTGTCTGTCTAAGTCCCCCCCTCTCTCTCATCTATCCAAGTCTATCTATCTATCTTGAGTCTATCTGTCTATCTGTTCCTGTCTATCTCTATCTATCTATCTATCTATCTATCTATCTATCTATCTATCTCTCTATCTACCAGTTCTCTCTGAGTCTCTCTCTATCTATAATCTATCTGAGTCTCTCTCTCTCTCTTGAGTCTATCTATCTATCTATCTATCTATCTATCTAATCTATTATCTATCTTTCTATCATCTATCTATCTATCTATCTATCTATCTATCTATCTATCTATCTGAGTAGGAACTAGGCACTTGAAACCATGAAACTAGACAGGAGGAAAATTCCCATAGACAAAATGGGAGCTTGGCAAGAACTTGGTACATGAAGCTAAAAGCACTTGAAAACAATTCCCCCAAAATCTGTGGATAAGTGAAAATTTCCGAAATTTGGTGGGCAAAGAGTGGTAAATGTGTTCCACCGCTGTAATGAGATTCACCCCAATAGCTGTAAAAATTAGAGTGAAAGGATCCCCCGAAGTTTCCCCAATTATAGCAATTCTGTGCAATTACTATAACAAAATAGTAACAAAATTTTGTTGCTTTCGTTACAGTAATGAACTTTTCACTATACTTTAGAAAAACTTTAGAAACGAAATGCCAGCACCCTCCAGTTTTGTAATGACTTTTGAACTTTTTGTATTGGATTGCACATTTTATCTATCTATCTATCTATCTATCTACCTACCTACCTACCTATCTATTCTGAGTTCTGAGAGTGCCTTGGACTGCGAGAAGATCCAACCAGTCCATCCTCCAGGAAATAAAGCCTGACTGCTCACTGGAGGGAAGGATACTAGAGACACAGTTGAAGTACTTTGGCCACATCATGAGGAGACAGCAAAGCCTGGAGAAGACAATTATGTTGGGGAAAGTGGAAGGCAAAAGGAAGAGGGGCCGACCAAGGGCAAGGTGGATGGATGGTGTAAAGATCCCTTACCTTGCCATCCAGGGTGGCAGGGCCCCAGGAGAAAGTCAGGCTAGGTAGTTTAGCTTGGAAGGCCTGGCAGAGTGCTGCTGGAGCCATTTTAGAGTAGGGAAAAGCTCCAGGGCAGAAGGGGGAGTGGCTGAGGCCTGTGCCAGCCCAGCAACAGCTAGGATTGGTTTAGAGAATAGGGGCGGAGTTAGGCAGAAGGAGGGAAAGAGAACAGTGAGATTTGACAGTTTTAGAGTTAGTTCAGCTGAGTTCTGAGAAGAGTAGAGAGCAGTTTTAGTTCTGAGAGAGATTAGAGTAGGAGTTGGATTGTTTAGGAGTCTCTGTTTAGAATAGGCAGCTTGCCTGTAGTTTGCACAGCACATTAGGCTGTGGCAGACTGAGTTACAGCTATTTTGAGAAAGAAAATAGCTGGGTTTTTTTGTTTTAAGTAATAGTAACAAAGGAAAGAACATTCTCTCAAGTAACCATTACGCTTCTAAGAAACAAGAACACTTTCATTTGTAACCGCTAAGCCTCTGAACCTGCATTCACGTGTTATTCTGAATTTGTAATCAATAAACTCTTTCTTGTTATTTTTAAACTTAAAGCCTGAGTCAAGTGCTATTTTTGGTTTTGAGTCCCTTTCTTTTTAAATCAACCTCTCCTGTTTTCCCCTCAGAGAAAGCCCTTGGTTATATACAGCAATTGGTGGAGTAAAGCCTTGTGGTAATACTAAACAGCCTATTAACAGACTAATAGCTAGAGGGTTCGTGATTTCTTTAGTTTGGTGGCAGCGAAAGTTTTACACAACGTGACATCCCCTCAAACCCTACAAAAGCCTCTTTTTGAGTTATTATAATTGGTAGTGTCAGAGGTGGGATATTGATTTATCACCCATACCTCTAAAGATCCTTTATAATTGGTGGGGCAGCGGTGGGATTGTTTGCCCCTGCCCAGACGGCCAATTAAGGAAAGAAGATCCTTGATAGATGGCATCCTTGAAGTGACTGGACTGACCTTGAAGGAGCTGGGGGTGGTGACGGCCGACAGGGAGCTCTGGCGTGGGCTGGTCCATGAGGTCACAAAGAGTCGGAGACGACTGAATGAATGAACAACAACAACAACACCTATCTATATCTGTTTATCTGAGTCTGCCTCTCTGTCTGTCTCTATCTTTATTTGTCTATCTTTGTCTGTCTTTATCTATCTATCTATCTCTCTGAGATTTTCTTTTTGAGCAGATACATATTGACCTTGTGTTGGGAATTGGCCTGTGTTTGTGTTTCAGGATCCTGATGTGGGAAATGATGGTGCCAAGAATGAGGTACAAGATGGAGATGGTTTGGTCAATGATTTTCAGGGAGACAATGACAGAGAGGCCCCAGTGCAAAGGGCAGTTTCTCATGAGAATATTCTTGCTGGGCCTAGCAATGATAGTTCACTCCCTCTCTGTGTGAGCTCTCAAGATTTGGGTTTAGAAAACAATCTGACACCTGGGAATTTTAATGAGCAGCCAGATAGGGAGCTGAAGAATAGGTGGCTGGAGATTAGCCAGGATTGACAGCAAGCTCAGTATTTATGCCGCTCTGAAAGACTTCAACTGATAAGGGGGACATGTGGGGGGAAGCGAAACTAATTCCTGATTTTTGGGATAAAAGGTTTGCCCCAAGGGGAAACCTGTTAGATCAGGCATCGTTTGGAAACCAAGTTCATGTGCCATGGACATCCTGTTCATGGGGTCTTGTTCCTGTGGAGTTTTTCAGCCTTTTGGATTGTCTTTGCGTCCTGTGTGATTCCTGTCTGGATTAATGCTGTCTTGGATTGCTTTTATTACTTGTGTGGACATTGCTTTGTGTTACTGCTTTTTATGGACTTATTACTTTTTGGAACCTTCTTATTTTCTTACAAGCATTTATTTCTTCTGACTGTTTACTAAGCTTCAATAAAATAAGATTTGTTTCTTCACTCTTCATGTGGTGTTTTAAAGCCAGAGGGCTTCTTCCTGACCTGGAGTGGCTCTTTGTCAGGAGGGCTTTGATTACGTTTTCTTGCCCTGGTGAAGGGAGTTAGACTGGATGGCCTTACATATTTTCTGTTGGTCCTGGGGGTTCTGTGTGGGAAGTTTGACTCAATTCTGTTGTTTGTAGGGTTCAGAATGCTCTTTGATTGTAGGTAAACTGTATATCCCAGTAACGACAACTCCCAAATGTCAAGATCTATTTTCCCCTAAACTCCATTTGTGTTCATATTTGGGTATGTGGAATATTTGTCACAAATTTGGTCCAGATCCATCATTGTTGGAGTCCACAGTCCTCTCGGGATGTAGGAAATACAACTCCCAAACTCAACGCCAATACCCACCAAACCCTTCTATTGTTTTCTGTTGGTCATGGGAGTCCTGTGTGCCACCTTTGGTTCAATTCCATCATTGGTGGAGTCTTTGATTGTAGGTGAACTATAAATCCCAGCAACTACAACTCCCAAATGACAAAATCAATTTTTTTAAGTGATGGTCACTCCTTGGGTTAGTAGGTGTCTTGTGGCCAAATTTGGTTTTAAATTATTTTATTCAATCTATATTTTTATATTGTTGTTGTTGTTCATTCGTTCAGTCGTCTCCGACTCTTCGTGACCTCATGGACCAGCCCACGCCAGAGCTCCCTGTCGGCCGTCACCACCCCCAGCTCCTTCAAGGTCAGTCCAGTCACTTCAAGGATGCCATCCATCCATCTTGCCCTTGGTCGGCCCCTCTTCCTTTTGCCTTCCACTTTCCCCAGCATAATAGTCTTCTCTAGGCTTTGCTGTCTCCTCATGATGTGGCCAAAGTACTTCAACTTTGTCTCTAGTATCCTTCCCTCCAGTGAGCAGTCGGGCTTTATTTCCTGGAGGATGGACTGGTTGGATCTTCTCGCAGTCCAAGGCACTCTCAGCACTTTCCTCCAACACCACAGCTCAAAAGCATCTATCTTCCTTCGCTCAGCCTTCCCTAAGGTCCAGCTCTTACATCCGTAGGTTACTACAGGGAATACCATGGCTTTGACTAGGCGGATCTTTGTTGCCAGTGTGATGTCTCTACTCTTTACTATTTTATCGAGACTGGACATTGCTCTCCTCCCAAGAAGTAAGCGTCTTCTGATTTCCTGGCCACAGTCTGCATCTGCAGTAATCTTTGCACCTAGAAATACAAAGTCTGTCACGGCCTCCACGTTTTCTCCCTCTATTTTCCAGTTGTCAATCATTCTTGTTGCCATAATCTTGGTTTTTTTGATGTTTAGCTGCAACCCGGCTTTTGCGCTTTCTTCTTTCACCTTGATTTCCTCAGCTCCTCCTCGCTTTCGGCCATCATAGTGGTGTCATCTGCATATCTGAGGTTGTTAATATTTCTTCCAGCAATTTTCACTTTCAATATAATGGTAATATATAATACTGATATTGTACTTTGCTAATAATATAATATATTGTATGCATATATATCATGTAAGCCGCTAAGTCCCCTTCAGGGTGAGAAGGACAGCATATAAATGTCGTAAATAAATAAATAAAATATGTCAGATTTGGGATTCTCCTGATGTCCTTCCTTGATCAACGAAGCAATAAAACCAATTTCTGATCCTGCCCTCATCTCCGAGTGTCTAGATCGGAAAACATTGGAGCTGGGTGTTGCAACCCAGATCAGGAAACAAGACCATAAGATTAAATCCACCACACTTGACTGTGGGAAAAACAATCCTTTTTATTGATGAAAAAATGGTTACAAAATAGAGGAAAATGCAAAGTCAAAAAGCCACAGTAAAACTCAGCAGTCAGGAATCTCTGAACTAGATCAAAATTCCAAAAGCAACACTATAAAAACCTGGAACCTGTTAGTATCTCACTAACCGTACTTGGAAACTAGAAGCCTCTGGGAATGCAGGCCATGGGAAACGGGAACTCAGCCAAGGTAATGCCTCAGTCTAAACGATGCTTGATCTAACAAGACAGCCCAGGGGAAGACACTTTAAACTAAAGAAACTGTTTCAGGACACGCCTCCAGGCTTGGAAGCCTCCTTTTCCTTTAATCTACTTGACCTTCGCAGACTCTGTGATTCACTCCTGTTTTCCCAAATCTGCCTTCTTCTATCCTCATTAAAAAAGGCAGGTGTTAACTCCTCTGGAGAGTTATCACCGCTTGATTCTGAAACATCCTCATCAGGATGTTTAGTTTCACTTTCCCAGCCACTGCCCTCAGAATCAACAGTTTCCAAACCATCAGGGAAAACTACATGTTCAGTAGCCTGTTCAACTGCATCAGGAAATACAATCAAAGAATCAGGGTCAGGTTCACATGGAGGCTGAGGGTCAGGTTCACACGGAGGCCGAACCCCAACACTGGGAAAGATTGGATCCAGTGCATGTTTACTCAGAAGTAAGCCTCATTATGTCCAATTAGGTTTATGTTTTGAACTGTAATTCCCACACTCCCTCGCCATTGTCTAATGCTAGTTAGTTAGATGTATGGAAGAGATCTAGCTGGTGCTCTTCTAGTAAAAGGGTTGGTAGTTGCTGATTATTTCAAAAAAGACTTGTGAGATTTGCTCAAGATGCAACATTTTGCATTCTTTGATTTTTGCTTTTAATTACAAGAAGAAAGTTATAGGTTTCCAGACTGCAACTCCCATATTCCTTAGCCATTTGCTACATTGGGAGTTGCAGATCAAGGCAATCTGGATGGCAAAGGTACCCCTCATTTGACTGAGAGGGTCAGCTGGTCCAGTTGTGATAAATTCATAGAGACATTTGGGACAGACATCCTTAATCAGGAACTGCTCATTTCTGTTGAAGTGGATCTTGGAAACTAGAGTCGACAGCTTCGGAAACCATTTGGGTTTGAACATCTGGACGACCAGGATATATCGGTAG
This sequence comes from Anolis sagrei ordinatus, assembly GCF_025583915.1. Classification (NCBI taxonomy): domain Eukaryota; kingdom Metazoa; phylum Chordata; class Lepidosauria; order Squamata; family Anolidae; genus Anolis; species Anolis sagrei. The sequence goes on from NW_026847993.1 coordinate 42,762,329, forward strand.
CCAGATACCTTGCTGTGGCGAAGGCAGGCTGAGGGTTGACAGAAGGGGTAAATCTATGCAGAACAAGCAGAACTAAAAATAGAAATATCCAAAAAGAAAATAAAAACATTAAAAGTTTTTGGGTTAGGTCCAGTTTTTGTTATACTTAGGACAGACATACTGCAAACAATGAGCTGCTTTGAGTCCCACCGTTGGAAAAAATGGGATACAAATCCATAAAATAAAATCTATACACATAATACAAGTGAAAAATGTGTATGTGTATGTGTGGTAGAGATGTCCACTTACACAAACAGGCTCCAGCTTCCACAAACAGGCCATAGTTCCAAGTGCTGAGAAGCCTCCAAAGGCACCCCCTCCACTGACATTTTGGACTTTTGAGCATTTTGATTTCGAAATTCTGAATAATGGATGGTGAACCTATGGCACTGTCGCTTTGCCTTGATCCTGTGAAACGTTTCAGCTTCCGGGTCCTGAATGACGTTAGGAAGGCAGAAAAGCAAGGCAGGCCTTTCGACAATTGTGGTGGTTGGAATTCAAGGAGGACAGAATTCTTGTGTGTGTGTGTGTGTTTGGCAGAAGTAGGAATTTCAGTGGGTTTCAAAATACAAAAATACTGCTTTAGCAGATCGGGCAAGAAGTTCAAATTGGGCATTTCCCTCTTTCAAGCAAACAAATAATGTGTCCAGAGGAGGGCGACTAAAATGATCAAGGGTCTGGAGAACAAGCCCTATGAGGAGTGGCTTAAGGAGCTGGGCATGTTTAGCCTGAAGAAGAGAAGGCTGAAAGGAAATTTGATAGCCATGTATAAATATGTGAGAGGAAGCCACAGGGAGGAGGAGGGAGCAAGCTTGTTTTCTGCTTCCCCGGAGACTAGGACGCAGTGGAACATTGGCTTCAAACTACAAGAGAGGAGATTCCATCTGAACATGAGGAAGAACTTCCTGACTGTGAGAGCCGTTCAGCAGTGGAACTCTCTGCCCCGGAGTGTGGTGGAGGCTCCTTCTTTGGAAGCTTTTAAGCAGAGGCTGGATGGCCATCTGTCAGGGGTGATTTGAATGCAATATTCCTGCTTCTTGGCAGAATGGGGTTGGGCTGGATGGCCCAGGAGGTCTCTTCCAACTCTAGGATTCTATGATTATTTTGCAGCTCTTACACAAAACTCTGGCTGTCGGTCTCAGGCTCTGGGCCTGAAATCTCATGGATTTCAGGCGAAATTCCACCACATTCTGAAGCAAGATATGTGGTGTAATGTAACAATAAACCATGTGTAGTTCACGTTTGATCAGCCCACACACTGCCTTGCCAGAGAAAGAGAATATGCCATGCAGATGAATAATAAAGAACAAGTAGTTTACTCTTTGTAGTTCAGAACAACTTATGTGCAGTGTGGTCAGTTGCATCAACTCACATAATGTCCTTTTGTGAGAAATTTAAAATGGTCTTTCTTTGTCCATGTGGATAAACTCCTTCAGCAGCTCATGAAGGGAGAGCACACTCCAAACTCTGTCTCTTATTTATTTTATTTATTTATTTATTTATTTCTTGCACTTATAGACCGCCACTCTCAGCCCTAGGGCGACTCGTGGCGGTGTACAACAACATAGAAAAGACAGGTTACAATAAATCAACAATACACAACATTCTACTACTACAACACTACTATACTAAAAATCTGCTTCGTCAAATCATAGGGTCCTAATCCATCTCATAATCACAGTCCATTCCGGTCGTCAATTCCAGTATTTAACATAGCACTCAATTGAAGGCCATCTCGAAGAGCCATGTTTTCAGGCCCCTACGAAAGGCCATAAGGGAAGGCGCCTGTCTAACTTCAGCAGGGAGGGAGTTCCAAAGCCGGGGGGCCACCACCGAGAAGGCCCGCTCTCTCGTTCCCGCCAGGCGTGCCTGCGAGGCAGGCGGGACCGAGAGAAGGGCCTCCCCAGATGATCTCAAGGTCCTCGTGGGCTCATAGGCCGAGATGCGGTCCGCAAGGTATTTTGGGCCGGAACCGTTTAGGGCTTTGTAGGATAACACCAGCACCTTAAATTGGGCCCGGTAGCAGATCGGCAGCCAGTGGAGCTGGGACAGCAGGGGCGTTGTATGCTCCCTGCGCCCTGCTCCTGTTAGTAACATGGCTGCCGCGCGCTGGACTAGCTGAAGCTTCCGGGCCGTCTTCAAGGGCAGCCCCACGTAGAGAGCGTTGCAGTAGTCAAGGCGGGATGTGACCAGAGCGTGTACCACCGTGGCCAAGTCAGACTTCCCAAGATACGGGCGCAGCTGGCGCACAAGCCGAAGCTGTGCAAATGCTCCCCTGGTCACCGCTGAAACCTGGGGATCCAGGCTCACGATGAATCCAGGGTCACACCCACGCTGCGAACCTGCGCCTTCAAGGGGAGTGCGACCCCATCCAGCACAGGCTGTAACCCTATACCCTGTTCGGCCTTGCGACTGACCAGGAGTACCTCTGTCTTGTCTGGATTTAATTTCAGTTTGTTCGCCCTCATCCAGATCACAGCGGCCAGGCACCGGTTCAGGACTTCGACAGCCTCCTTAGTAGCAGGTGGGAAGGAGTGACAGAGTTGGACATCATCTGCGTACAGATGACACCGTACCCCGAAACTCCGGATGATCTCACCCAGCGGCTTCATGTAGATGTTAAACAGCATGGGGGACAGGATGGAACCCTGAGGAACCCCACAGGTCAAAGGCTGTGGAGTTGAACAGGAGTCCCCCACTAACACCTTCTGGGTACGACCCTCCAGAAATGAGCGGAGCCACTGCAAGGCAGTGCCCCCAAGACCCATCTCTGCAAGGCGCCCCAGAAGAATACCGTGGTCGACGGTATCGAAGGCCGCTGAGAGGTCCAGGAGCACCAACAGGGACACACTCCCCCTGTCGAGCTCCCGTCGCAGATCATCCACTAAGGTGACCAAGGCTGTCTCGGTACCATGTCCCGGACTAAAGCCAGACTGTGCCGGGTCTAGATAATCCGTGTCTACCAAGAATACCTGGAGTTGTGAGGCCACCACACGTTCCAAGACTTTGCCCAAAAAGGGGAGATTGGAAACAGGCCGAAAGTTGTCAAATTTAGTGGGGTCCAATGATGGTTTCTTCAACAGCGGTTTTATAATTGCTTGTTTTAAGCACGCTGGAATCTTGCCTTCCCGAAGGGAGGCATTAACCACCACCGTTACCCACTCAGCCAATCCCCCTCTGGCCTCCTTCAGAAGCCAGGATGGGCAGGGGTCTAGGATGGACGTGGTAGGTCTCATTCCTCCAAGTATCTTGTCCACATCCTCGGGCTTCACAAACTGAAAAGAATCCATCAAAATAGGACAAGCAGGTGCTTGTGTCACATCCACAGAGACTGCATTTAAAGTGGCGTCCAGCCCAGAGCGGATCAAAGCGACTTTGTCTGCAAAGAACCGAGCAAATGCTTCACAGCGCGTGCCGAATTGTCAGGGCTCCCACCTGAGGTAGGGGGAGTTAAAAGACCTCTGACAATCCGAAACAACTCCGCCGGACGGTTTTTTGCAGACGCAATAGTGGCCGCAAAGAAAGTTTTCTTTGCGGCTTTTATTGCCGCGGCATATGCCCTTAAAAAGGACACAAACCGTGCTCGATTTGGCTCGCTTGGGTCCGAGCGCCCACGCTCTCTTCCTCTTCTTTCGCTTCATCGCTGCCAGCTCCTCAGTAAACCAAGGGGCTGGTTTAGCTCGGCTACTTGAGAGGGGACGTTCCGGAGCGATTGTGTCAATTGCCCTGCTCATCTCCCCATTCCAGAGAGCGACCAGGGCATCGACAGGGTCACCTACCGAGGTGGCGGGAAATTCCCCAAGAGCCGTCAGGAATCCATTCAGATCCATAAGCCTCCTGGGGCGGACCAACTTAATGGGTCCTCCACCTTTGCAGAGGTAGGGGGTGCAGTGAGCCTAAATCTGATCAGGAAGTGGTCAGTCCATGGCAACGGAGAGATCGACAACTCCTCCACACCGCCACCCTGCTCCCATCCCTGGCAGAAAACCAAGTCCAATGTATGTCCAGCACAGTGGGTGGGGCCAGTTATTCGTTGGGACAGCCCCATGGTTGCCATGGCGGACATGAAGTCCTGAGCCGCTCCTGTGAGGGTCGCCTCGGCATGGATGTTGAAGTCCCCCAGCACAAGAAGCCGTTGGGACTCCACCGCCAGGCTCGAGACCACCCCCGCTAGCTCAGGTAGGGAGACTGTAGTGCAGCGAGGTGGACGGTACACTAACAGAATCCCTATTCTGTCCCGGTCACCCACCCTCAGGTGGACGCATTCAAAATTTGAGGTCTGCGGGATGGGGCTCCTGACCAGATGGATGGAATCTCTATAGACCACTGCGACCCCGCCTCCCCGTCCTCCGGCTCTTGGTTGGTGTTGCACGGAGAAACCTGGAGGGCAAAGCTGGGAGAGGTTTACGCCCCCAGCTTCATCCAACCAGGTCTCCGTGATGCACGCCAGATCTGCCCGCTCCTCCAGGATTAGATCCTGGATCCAGGATGTTTTTCCGTTGACAGATCTGGCGTTCAACAACACCACCTTCAAACCGGAGGGCCCGCTCACCTGGTTACACCAATTTACCTTAGGAGACCGGTTGGGGATTGTTAATTTGGATAAGCGGTCCGAATTAAGCCGAATTTGGGGTCTCCTTTTGCCGCATCTCCTCCTTCCCACCACGACCTCTATGGGGGCCCCTCGGCTAATGGAACTCCTCCCCCCCTCCATGCCGCCATCCAAAGACAAGAGATTACTTTCTGCTTTGCTCATAGTTGGAATTTTTGGTTCTTGCCAACATCCTTTCTCCCCATCCCTCTCCCCCCTCCTCCCTACCCCATCTGCTTCTCTCTCAAGCACTTGCTAGCTTGAGCCTGAAAAAATGTAACAGTATCCAAAAGTCCCAGGCTCTGCACATTTTAAAGTGCAACTTTAGCCCTATCTATCTTGTTCTGTCGCGTGCTAGGCCTGTAAAGAATTTCCTTTAGAACAGGACGTGCAACCTTTGCCCAGCGGGAAGCCAGGGGGCCCAAAGAGAAGTTCTCAGAGGTTTTCCACCACAAATGATCTTTAGATGGCTTGTGAAGTATAACAAAGTCCTTTATTAATGAACAATCAAACAGAAACTTCTCTTGTCTTCAGTAAAGTTAAACAAATGATTCCAGGCTTTTATGCAACTGGTGGCTTCCTAATCTTGTCCACGAAGGACAGGCAATTGTCTTCAATAACTGATTCTTTACTTTAAAGGAAAATCCCTTTTTAACTTCTCCCAGGCTGACTGTAATCTAACCCTTACTGATGTGGGCTCCGCTACCGGGTCGAACTGCGTCTCGAGCACCGAGTGGACCTACCAGTAAAGGCTTGGATATTCTCCAGCTGGAGTTCTTTGGTCTTCCAAACTGTTTACCCTCCGAAATTCTTCAAAGCTTTAGGGCTGTTTCCCTGGAAATCTTTAGAATCTTTGGATGTTCTTAAGACTGTTCCCTCCCTGGAAGGTCTTAAGGGTTGAAGCTTTTCATAGAATCAAAGAGTTGGAAGAGACCTCATGGGCCATCCAGTCCAACCCCATTCTGCCAAGAAGCAGGAATATTGCATTCAAATCACCCCTGACAGATGGCCATCCAGCCTCTGTTTAAAAGCTTCCAAAGAAGGAGCCTCCACCACACTCCGGGGCAGAGAGTTCCACTGCTGAACAGCTCTCACAGTCAGGAAGTTCTTCCTCATGTTCAGATGGAATCTCCTCTCTTGTAGTTTGAAGCCATTGTTCCATTGCGTCCTAGTCTCCAGGAAGCAGAAAACAAGCTTGCTCCCTCCTCCTCCCTGTGGCTTCCTCTCACATATTTATACATGGCTATCATATCCCCTCTCAGCCTTCTCTTCTTCAGGCTAAACATGCCCAGCTCCTTAAGCCGCTCCTCATAGGGCTTCTTCTCCAGACCTTTGATCATTTTAGTCACCCTCCTCTGGACACATTCCAGCTTGTCAATATCTCTCTTGAATTGTGGTGCCCAGAATTGGACACAATATTCCAGATGTGGTCTAACCAAACAGAATAGAGGGGTAGCATTGCTTCCCTAGATCTAGACACTATGCTCCTATTGATGCAGGCCAAAATCCCATTGGCTTTTTTTGCCGCCACATCACATTGTTGGCTCATGTTTAACTTGTTGTCCACGAGGACTCCAAGATCTTTTTCACATGTACTGCTCTCGAGCCAGGTATCCCCCATTTTATATCTTTGCATTTCGTTTTTCCTGCCTAAGTGGAGTATCTTGCATTTGTCACTGTTGAACTTTTGTACAGGGGAAGCTTGCACACGTCCTGTACATTAATTTTCCTTGCTGAGACTAACTAAAAATGGCTCCCTTCCCTTCCCAATAGCCCTAAGCAAGGGGTGGGACCAAAACTTAACGATGATGGACAGGTGACTTGCCCTATGACTGCAACCAAAGGAAGCCACTTTTCTGCAGAACACTGAAACCTAGAACTGCAAGCAAACATTTAATACAAAGCAAATAAAGTTGGAGCTCCTGGTACAGCCGTACCAGCACACACAGTGATTCCTTTCATGCTCCAACAGTATATTCTACTGTTAAACAGCTCTGTCAGGTGAAATCTCCTTTCCTGCGGGTTGACTCCATTGCTCTTTGTCCTAGTTTCTGGAATAGCAGAAAATAAGCTTTCTCCTCAATATAGCAACCTTTCAGATACCTAAACATCATTTATAGACCCAATGCCACTGGAAGACAAACATACTCAGCTCTCTAATCCACTCTTCATAGGACTGGGCATCCAGATCTTTCTAATTTTTGGAGAGCCATCCATGTTTTGTTTACCCCAGAATATTTTCTCTCAGTTCCTGGTACAATTGGATACTTTACATCAGCTCCCCACTCTGAAATCGGAAAGGAGCAGGGAGAAAACCTGGCACATTTCAATCAGCCTGGATGCATCAATCCTTGCCCAGATCAACGGATGTCCAAATTCTTTCCCGTGTAACCTTTGACTTGCTGAAGTTTCCGGGGATGAAAACAAGGGACTCAGCACTCTGCGGCCTCCACAGAAACTGGGAGAGGGCACGATCGTGTTTGGTGCAACTGGCAACATTAAATGGCATTATTTATGTATAACCAAACCTGGGAACAGAAGTTAATAACTTTTGCACAAAGCCATAAAAATGTAATAGTAATGCTAAATGGACAACTTGGGCAAAATGAAGTTAGCAGTGTGCGTTTTGATTGGAGTCTGGTGTATAATCCGAGCAAAACCTCTTCCTTTCACTTAGATTCATTTTTAATCAGTAGATAGAGAGCAGACATGGGAAGCAGATGGTCTGTCAGCTGCATCTGTGGATCCTGAAGCCACTTTTGTGCTGACGACGGATCTTTGTTCAGTTGTTTGGAGCACGGGCCTTCTGGCTTTTTCAATCTTTTTCACCACCATGAAAATAGAAGGGTGTTGGCTCACTTGGATGCAGCAAGGGAAATTCCTGTTGCAGTTGTGTCTGGTTCCCACACTTCCATGTCTTTATGTGACTCTAAATCTAGGCACTTGGGAAATGTAGGTAACTTCGACAATTCTTCTTTGAGGTGTTTTTGCATTTTTCCCCTTCGTGGTATAAAATTATGAATTAAAAACACGAACCAGAGTTAGGCCTCCTTGAAGTCTTTAAGCAAATTTATAGAACTGCAGAAGTTGGATGGAGGAGACCACAAAGGCATCTAGTTTAATCCAAGGAGCCCCCTCGGGTGCTGGACGAGTGCCTGGCCGCTGTGTCTGTCTGGATGAGGAAGAACAAGCTGAAGATCAATCCCGACAAGACAGAGGTCCTTCTGGTCAATCGTAAACCGGATTGGGGTATAGGGTGGCAACCTGTGTTAGACGGGGTTACACTCCCCCTGAAGCCACAGGTCCGCAGTTTGGGAGTCTTCTTGGATTCATTGCTTACGCTTGAGGCTCAGGCGTCGGCGGTGTCCGGGAGGGCCTTTGCACAATTGAGACTCGTGCGCCAACTGTGACCGTACCTCGCGAAGGTACGGTCTGGCCAGGGTTGTCCATGAATTGAAAAAAACAAGGACAAAATCCTATTCCTCCTGACCACTGCAGCTCGAATAATTTATGTAAAGCACTGGAAAGAGAAAGAACTCCCAGAAGAAGAGGAATGGTTAACAAAGATTCTGGACATAAGAAATATGGACAAACTAACTTATATACTTTCTAAAAAAAAAGGGCACCCCAACAGCTGAAATTGATTGGAAACAAGTAACAACATACTTAGTAGAAGAAAAAAGCATGAAAATAATCGCTTGAAAGAGATGATGGAAAATATAAATCAGGGGAGAGCAGCAGAGAAAAGAAGGCGAAAAAGACCAATAGAGGGAAGAATGAAGGAAAAGGAAAAACCTCCATGAAGATACCGGGAAGATACTGATCTACAACAATCACATCACACCCCCTCCCTTCACAGTCCTCCTTTCAAATGTCTGTTTCTACACTGTACACACAATATGATTCCAGCAGCCACGGTCAATAAGTGGCTCTGGTCACTTGGTAGAACGAGAACATGTAGACAAAAATCAGACTATTTACTTTACTTTAACAACACTGCTATCCCCCTCTTTCTTTTCTTTCTATCCCCTTCTTACTTTACCCATACTGGTAGGAACTTTTGTAAAGATAAAAGTTCCACTTACTGTATGTTTTTAAAGAAAATTTAATAAAGATCATTTTAAAACAAGACAGAGGTCCTCCTGGTCAATCGTAAACCAGATCGGGGTATAGGGTGGCAACCTGTGTTGGACGGGGTTACACTCCCCCTGAAGCCACAGGTCCGCAGTTTGGGAGTCCTCTTGGATTCATCGCTTACGCTTGAGGCTCAGGCTTCGGCGGTGACCGGGAGGGCTTTTGCACAATTGAGACTTGTGCGCCAGCTGCGACCGTACCTCGCGAAGGCTGATCTGGCCGGGGTGGTCCATGCCTTGGTCACCTCTAGATTGGACTACTGTAATGCGCTCTACGTGGAGCTGCCCTTGAAAATGGCTCAGAAATTTCAACTGGTCCAACGGGCGGCGGCCAGGATGTTAACTGGTGCTCCTTACAGAGAGAGGTCAACCCTCCTGTTAAGGAGCTCCATTGGCTGCCGTTTACTTACCGAGCCCAATTCAAGGTGCAGGTGCTTACCTACAAAGCCCTAAACAGTTTGGGACCAGCCTACCTGCATGACCGCATCTCCGTGTATGAACCCACGTGCTCCCTTCGTTCATCCGGAGAGGCCCTGTTCGCGATCCCACCTGCGTCATGAGACAGGGCCTTTTCTGTGGTGGCCCCCGACTCTGGAACACCCTCCCAAAAGATCTTATACAGGCCCCTACACTGGCAGTCTTTAGAAAGAACTTGAAGACCTGGCTGTGCCGATGTGCCTTTCCAGAATAGGAATTCTCCAATAACAAGTCCTCGAAGCACTTTTAGTAGAATTAAGATTATTGCACACCGCACACTGCACTTGCCCTATAATCCTCGTATACCACCTGCCACATCAGCACTTTTAATCCTGTACCCATTACTCTGGCCCGGCCCAGTTTTATTGTGTCTTAGTGTATTGTTTTATTGTTTGTTGTTTAATGTTGCTTTCATTGTTTTTAATTTGCTTTAGGTTGTGTATTGTTGTGTTGTGTTTTGAGGCCTTGACCTTTGTAAGCCGCATCGAGTCCTTTGGGAGATGCTAGCGGGGTACAAATAAAGATAATAATAATAATAATAATAATAATAATAATAACCCCAGGCTGCCCTGCAGTAAAATGCAATCAAGTACAATGTCATCAGTTGGGGGGCCCTCCCCCCAGCACCAGCTTCTGCTCTGGGCCAGAGTGAAGAGAGAAGGGGCCAGGGGACAGTTCCACCTTCTCTCCTGAGCTATGCTAATAATATAATATAACATCTATATAAATAAAAAGGTAATGTTTGTTTGTGGGATTAACATAACTCAAAAACCACGGGGCGAATTAACACCAAATTTGGACACAAGGCACCTACTAACCGAAAGAGTGACCATCAATCAAAACATTGATTTTGTCATTTGGGAGTTGGAAGCATGGAAGCAAAGAGAGAAGGAAGGAAGGAAAGGGGTAGAGAAGGAAGTAAAAGGAGAGAAAGAGGGAGGGAAAGAAAAAGGGGGAAGGAAGGAAGGAAAGAGGGAATGAAGGAAGGGGGAAGATGTAGAGAAAGAGGGAGGGAAGGAAAGAAGGAAAGAGAGAAGGAAGAAAAGAGACAGCAGAAGAGAAAGAAAAGAGGAAGGAAGGAAAGAGATAGAGAAGGGAGGAAGAAGAGAAGGAAAGACGGGAAGGAAGGAAGGAAGGAAGGAAGGAAGGAAGGAAGGAAGGAAGGAAAGAGGGAGTGAAGGAAGGAGGGAAAGAAGGAGAGAAAGAGGGAAGGTTGGCCACAGCAACACGTGGCGGGTACAGCTAGTCTATATAAATAAAAATGTAATGTTCATTTCTGGGATTAACATAACTCAAAAACCACTGGGCGAATTAACACCAAATTTGGACACAAGACACCTACTAACCCAAGGAGTGACCATCAATCAAAACATTGATTTTGTCATTTGGGAGTTGTAGTTGCTGGGATTTATAGTTCACCTCCAATCAAAGAGCATTCTGAACTCCACCAATGATGGAATTGAACCAAACGTGGCACACAGGACTCCCATGACCAGCAAGAAACACCAGAAGGGTCTGGTGGGCACTGAGATTGGTTCAGGAGACAGGCCAGGACACAGAAAATCTACAAACCTGGGGGAAAACCAGCAGCATCTATCACTGTTGGTGTTCAGCCTGCGTGTGAACGTGAACCTGATTCTCTGATTGTATTTCCTGATGCAACTGAACAGGCTACTGAACATGTAGTTTTCCCTGAGGGTTTGGAAACTGTTGATTCTGACATCAGTGGCTTGGAAAGTAAAACTGCACAGCCTGATGAGAATGTTTCAGATTCAGGAGGTGATAGCTCTCCAGAGGAGCTAGCACCTGCTTTTTTTTAAAAAAAATGAGGATAGAAAAGAACAGATTTGGAAAAACAGGAGTGAATCGCAGAGTCTGCGAAGGTCAAGCAGATTAAAGGAAAGGGAGGCACAGGCTTCAAAGCCTGGAGGCGTATCCCGAAACAGTTTCTTTAATTTTAAGTGTCTCTCCCCATGCTCTCTCGTTAGATCAAGCATTGTTTAGACTGAGGCTGTACCTTGGCAGATTTCCCGGTTCCCATGACCTGCATTCCCAGAGGCTCCTAGTTTCCAAGTACGGTTAGTGAGATGCTAACAGGTTCCAGGTTTTTATAGTATTGTTTTTGGTATTTTGATCTAGTTTTGTGATATTCCTAACTGCTGAGTTTTACTGTGGTTTTTTGGCTTTGTATTTTTCCTCTATTTTGTAACCATTTTTCATCAATAAAAAAGGCTTGTTTTTTCCCACAGTTAAGTGTGGTGGATTAATCTTATGGACTCGTTTCCTGATCTGGGTTGCATCAACCACCAAGATAAGACAATACTTTTCCAAGGCTCGCTCTTTATATCCAGAAAGACCCAGCTGCAACCTATCTCTTGTATACCTCCACCCTTAATTGCTTCCACCCATGAACTCTTACTTACAGATTACTCAACCCTTTAGAACTAAAACTTACATTAACTCTTCCATCACCAACCACTATCAAGTGCAGAACATAATATATGACAGGTGCCAACCCCAGCCTTGGTGTGCAACAGTATCTCCATCAAAGATGTTTCCATTCCCAGTGAGACTGTCATAGAATCATAGAATCGTAGAATCCAAGAGTTGGAAGAGACCTCCTGGGCCATCATCCAGTCCAACCCCATTCTGCCAAGAAGCAGGAGTATTGCATTCAAATCACCCCTGACAGATGGCCATCCAGCCTCTGTTTAAAAGCTTCCAAAGAAGGAGCCTCCACCACACTCCGGGGCAGAGAGTTCCACTGCTGAACGGCTCTCACAGTCAGGAAGTTCTTCCTCATGTTCAGATGGAATCTCCTTTCTTGGAGTTTGAAGCCATTCTTCCATTGCGTCCTAGTCTCCAGGGAAGCAGAAAACAAGCTTTCTCCCTCCTTCTCCCTGTGGCTTCCTCTCACATATTTATACATGGCTATCATATCTCCTCTTAGCCTTCTCTTCTTCAGGCTAAACACGCCCAGCTCCTTAAGCCGTTCCTCATAGGGCTTGTTCTCCAGACCCTTGATCATTTTAGTCGCCCGCCTCTGGTGTTGCAATCCAGAGCAGGGAACGAGGCCCTAAGATAACTATCCACCACACTTGACTGTGAAAACAATCCTTTTTTATTGAAGAAAAATGGTTATAAAATAAAGGAAAAATGCAAGTCAAAAGCCACAGCAAAATCAGCAAACATGAATTTAAATGGACAAAGCAAAACCCAAAGCCACACTGTAAAATACTGGAACCTGTTAGCAATCCACTAACCGTACTTGATATCCTAGAAATCTTTCAAGACCATGGCCAGGGAAACCGGGAGAACTGCCAAGGTCTTCATCAATCTGAAACGATGCCTGAACTAGAAAGTCAGCCCGGCAGAAGGCACTTAAAGCCGAAGAATTGGTTCCGTGAACCGCCTCTCTGCTTTGAAGCCGTTGTTTGTATTTCTTTTAATCGGGAAGACCTTCGCAAGCTGAGTGATTTACTTCTGTCTTGCCAAATCTGGCCCCTTCTGTTCTCATTACAGTTACCAGGTGCAGAAGGGAGGGAAAGGTCAAGGCTTCCCTCTGAAACATTCTCATGAACACTGGTACTTTCATTTTCCAAATCTACAGAAGTTCCTTCCTCACTAATTTCAGGAACATTGGCATTTTCCAAACCTACAGAAGTTTCTTCCTCACTAATTTCAGGAGCATTGGCATCAAGAGGTACATTTCCATTAGCATCAGTAAATATATTTTCATTAGCATCAGGAGGAACAAACAGAGAATCAGGTTCAAGTTCAAACTCAGCCTGAGCCCCAACATCTGGACACATTCCAGCTTGTCAATATCTCTCTTGAATTGTGGTGCCCATCATCTTTCCCTACAGAGAGAGGAAGCTAATTTGTTCTGGGCCTGTCTTTGGTCAGGCAGAAATGGCCACCTCCAGTTGTCCGAAACTGCTCTAAGTGGCCTAGCCGAGCAAATGGCATTGTGGAGTTCATTATCTTTTCTTAATTATTCCCACAACTCCTTCCCTCCACCCTTCCCGCGCACGGGCTGTGAATTATTCCTGCGTCCACGTTCTAAAATGTGTGGCATTTTTACCCCTTAGGAGGTACACAGGCCGCGAAGACTTGATGTAAAGTCTGTAGTTTTTACTCCATAACCAGATTGTAAAATATGAACTGAATTAATCATAACTGCAAAAGAGTAATGGCGCATTTTCTCTTATTTTATCTTTAGTGCCTTTCAGATCCTGTTTTAAAAGCGTCTACATCTGGCACGGGGAGCGAGGCAGCGGCTTGGGTAGTGGATAGCAAGAGGCAAAGGTCAAACCAGCGGCTGCACAAATATTGCCGGCTGGATTTATTGTTTTAATTAAGAGCCTGGCAGTTCATCATAAACTGTTTATGGTGTTTTTGCACAGGGCAGCGTTTTGGAATCAGCTGTTTTAATGAAAACATAATGTCATAGATGTCAAAGTTCTAAATATTTTTGAGAGTGAAATATGGAAACATGAACTTTAATTCTGAGTTTACTAGGATTAGCTCATTGAATTATTATTATTATTATTATTTAAAAAAATCCCTGAAGACTGTCATGGTATGGGTTCAATATAGTTCCATATGTGTGTGTGTGTATGCAGGAGAAGGTCTCATAGTAATACGGCTTATTGTTAAAGGGGGAAACAGACAAGCAGGAGGGGTATACAACGCCTGGAAAAAGCCTGATTGCCTGTTGTGCAGAATGTTACATCAAAGCATGGACAACAAGTTAAACATGATCCAGCAATGTGATGTGGCAGCAAAAAAAGCCAATGGGGTTTTGGCCTGCATCAATAGGAGCCTAGTGTCTAGATCCAGGGAAGTCATGCTCCCCATGCTCTATTCCGCTTTGGTTAGACCACACCTGGAATATTGTGTCCAATTCTGGGCACCACAATTCAAGAGAGATATTGACAAGCTGGAATGTGTCCAGAGAAAGAGGGCAACTCAAATGATCAAGGGTTTGGAGAACAAGCCCTATGAGGAGTGGCTTAAGGAACTGGGCATGTTTAGCCTGAAGAGAAGGCTGAGAGGAGATATGAGGGCCATGTATAAATATGTGAGAGGAAGTCACAGAGAGGAGGGAAGCTTGTTTTCTGCTCCCTGGAGACTAGGACGCAATGGAACAATGGCTTCAAACTACAAGAGAGGAGATTCCTCTGAACATGAGGAAGAACTTCCTGACTGTGAGAGCCGTTCAGCAGTGGAACTCTCTGCCCCGGAGTGTGGTGGAGGCTCCTTCTTTGGAAGCTTTTAAACAGAGGCTGGATGGCCATCTGTCAGGGGTGATTTGAATGCAATACTCCTGCTTCTTGGCAGAATGGGGTTGGACTGGATGGCCCACCAGGTCTCTTCCAACTCCTTGATTCTACGATTCTATGAAAGCAGCAATCAGAGGTGAGACGGAAGATGGGATGCACAGTAAACATCCATTCAATGACAGAAGAAAACTGAACAAACAGTAGTGTGTTAGTGCATGCATGTGCGTATGACTATAACATGATTGATATCTTGGCACTCTCACTTTGCAGCTAATCTATATAAATAAAAATGTAATGTTTGTTTGTGGGATTCACAGAACTCAAAAACTACTGGACGAATTGACACCAAATTTGGACACAAGACACCAATCAGACCAATGAGTGACCATCACTCATACAAACACTGAAAAACACAGCAGAAGAGACTTTAAAAGCCCCAAAAAGCTAAATGACAATACAGAAAAAAGGTAAGAAAGAGGGAGGGAAAGAAAGAAGGAAAGGGAGAAGGAAGCATGGAAGCAAAGAGAGAAGGAAGGAAGGAAAGAGATAGAGAAGGAAGAAAGGAGAGAAAGAGGGAGGGAAAGAAAAAGGGGAAAGGAAAGTTAGAGAAGGAAGGAAGGAGGGAAGCAAAGAAAAAGGGAAAGAAGGAAGGAAAGAGGGAGTGAAGGAAGGAGGAAGATGTAGAGAAAGAGGGAGGGAAGGAAAGAAGGAAAGAGAAGGAAGAAAAGAGAGAGAGCAGAAGAGAAAGAAAAGGGGGAAGGAAGGAAAGAGATAGAGAAGGGAGGAAGAAGAGAAGGAAAGACGGGAAGGAAGGAAGGAAAGAGGGAGTGAAGGAAGGAGGGAAAGAAGGAAAGAGGGAAGGTTGGCCACAGCAAAGCGTGGCGGGTACAGCCTGTGTCTATATAAATAAAAATGTAATGTTCGTTTGTGGGATTAACAGAACTCAAAAACCACTGGACGAATTGACATCAAATTTGGACACAAGACACCAAACAACCCAAATGTATGTCCTTCACTGAAAAAAAAATATGATTTTGTTGTTTGGAAGTTGTAGTTGCTGGGATTTATAGTTCACCTACAATCAAATAACATTCTGAACTCCACCAATGATGGAATTGAACCAAACTTGGCAGACAGAACTCCCACGACCAACAGAAAATACTGGAAGGGTTTGGTGGGCAATGTCCTTTGGTTTTGGAGTTGTAGTTCACCTACATCCAGAGATCACTGTGGACTCAAACAATGATGGATCTGGACCAAACTTGGCACGGATACTCCATATGCCCAAATGTCAACACTGGTGGAGCTTGGAGAAAACAGAATCTTGACATTTGGGAGTTGTAGTTGCTGGAATTTATAGTTCAATCACAGAGCATTCTGAACCCCACCAACGATAGATTTGGGCCAAACCTCCCCCACAGAACCCCCATGTGGGATGGCTAGTCTATATAAATAAAAATGTAATGTTCGTTTGTGGGATTAACATAATTAAAAAACCACTGGACGAATTGACACCAAATTTGGACACAAGACACCTAACAACCCAAGGAGTGACCATCACTCATACAAACACTGAAAAACACAGTGGAAGGGACTTAAAAAGCAAAAAACAACAACATTACAACACATACGCAAAACCACATATATACACAAACACACATTTATACACATATACACAAATATATATACACACAAAACACATATACACAGAAAGAAGGAAGGAAAGAGAGAGAAGAAGAAAGAGAATGAGGGAGAAGAGGGAAAAAAGAAGAAAGAGAGGAGGGAAGAGGTGAGAAAGAAGAAAAAGAAGAAAGATAAGGGAGATAGGAGCAAGGAACAAAGAGGAAGAGGTAAGAGATCGAAGACGGATCAGGCCTCTTCACTAGGATTTTGCTGAGTTTCGGGGGGGGCTGAGTCTGAGTGAAAGAGGATCTAGCCTAGCAAACCTTTTGTATCGTTACCCCAATACCCCCATGCATATGGCATATATTGAGTATGGTGATCAGATCATGATATGAATAAACATAACAGTTTAAATAATGCACCAGTAAGGCTTTCTTGTGGACCACCATGAGAATTTGCCCCCCCCTCCCCCGGCTACATGCCTGGAAGGAAGGAAGGAAGGAAAAAGACAAGGAAGGATGTAACCAAAGAGCAAAGGAAGCGAGGAAAGAAACAGGTAGGGAAGAAAGAAAAAAGAGGGAAGGAAGGAGAGAAGGAAAGAAAGAAAGGTAGAGAAGGAAGGAAGGAGAGAAGGAAATAAAAAAGCAAAAGAAGGAAGGAAGAGAGAGAAGGAGAGAAGGGACAAAAGAGAGAAAGAGGGAGAGGAAGGAAGGAAGGAAGGACAGAAGAAAAGAAAAGGAAGAAAGGAAAGAAGAAGGAAGGAAAGAGGAGAGGAAGGAAGGAGGAGGAGGAAGAAAAGGAGAAAGAAAGAGAAGAGAAGAGAAGAGAAGGAAAGGAAATAAAAAGTGAAAGGAAAAAGAGAAGGAAAGAAAGAATGAAAGAGAGAAAAGAGAAAGAAGGAAGGAGGAAAGAAGAGAAGGAAGAGAAAGAAAAGGGAAAGAGAAAAAGAGGAGGAGGAGGAGAGAAGGAAGGAAGGAAGGAAGGAAGGAAGGAAGGAGAGAAGGAAATAAAAAAGTGAAAGAGGGAAGGAAGGAGAGAAGGAGGGAGGGATGTTTGGCCACAGCAACGTGTGGCAGGTAAAGCTAGTTATTTATAGATACTTCCAACATTCTCAGACTGGTTGAATCCATCGCGCTGAGCCATTTTCAACGTTGTCTCATGCGCTTCGAATGCTTAGGCAGTGGTGTCAGGCAGCTCCTGGTTGCCTTTATGATGTCGCATGGTAAAATATTTGGATAATCTCAAAATTGTATTTTTTGGTAGTGCTCTCTGTAGAAAATAGAAATTAAGTCAGTCATTAGATGCCGGGCCACTAGCTGACTGAGCAGGGTAATATATGTTCTGTTCCGCGCTCTACTTGGTCAAGTTTCATATATCTCGCATTCCACATTATTTTATTAACTTTAATATCTGCACTTCCTATTACCAGACATGTCTCTCATTCAAAGCACAGAGGCACAGTTCTCTAATCAGAAGTGACAAGCTATATACTTTCTTTCCGCCATTATTCGGTAGCCTAGAGCAAGGAGCTGTGTTTCCACGAAAATGTTTTGAATTGGGTTATTTTTATTGAAGTATTAAAGTAATTCTTCAGATTTTAGGCTATTATTTAAGCACTTTTTTAAACCTCTGGATTGCGCAGTCTTTGTTAGGTTGAACTGTTACAACAGCGGGGTGGAAGCATGCCAAGCATAACAATATTTAGGGTAATTAAACCACATTTGTACACCATGTTCATTTGACTAGAAAAAGAGAACAATATACAAGAAGGTGGAAGTGTTTTTAATGTGAACTTTGTAGTTACAATCTTGCTTTTTTTTCCGTGTCAGGAGCGACTTAAGAAACTGCAAGTCGCTTCTGGTGTGAGAGAATTGGCTGTCTGCAAGGGCGTTGCCCAGGGGACATTGCTCGGATGATTTGATGTTTGTGGGAGGCTTCTCTCAAGTCCCGGTATGGGGAGCTGGGGCTGACAGAGGGAGCTCATCTGCGCTCTTCCCAGATTTGAACCTCTGACCTGTCAGTCTTGAGTCCTGCCGGCACAAGGGTTTAACCCACTGTGCCACTGGGTGCTCCACTGTATGGATGACAGGCAGTGTTGGAGTTCCTCCTATGATTGTCTTTCAGGATCAGGGTGCTTTGATGTGGGAAGTGATGTCAATGAATTTCAAGATGGCAATGGTGTGGTCAATGATACTGATGCAGAGAAGGACCAGGAGACCCCTGTACAAAGTGTAGTTTCCCATGAGAATGTCCTTGAAGGGAGTGCAACAGATAGTATACTCCCTGAATAGCTACCAGAAGGTTCCCAGGATTTGGGGCTTGAAAACAACTGGGCACCTGGCCCAGCTGTTGCAACTCGGAGTAAACTTCACCTTGCTTCCAAATACCACCACACAAGAGCTGTAGTTTTATAGTTTATTGAGGAAAAAATCCAAGTCAAAAGAAAGAATAAGCATTGCAAAGTTCCAAAGTTTAAGGTTAAATGCAGAATATAGTTCCAAAGATCTTCAGGTAAAAGCAGGAGACACAATCCTATTGGCAAAGTTCAAACCAGAGTCCCAGGTACAAGCAATGAAACAATTGCCCCATGAATCACAATGCAAGAAATCCCAAGTGTACCACTTTCCAGGCTAAGATTATTCCATGAAGCTTTCAGGCTAATAAGCTACATTGAACTGATGCTTTCCCTTGGTTTGCAAGAAGCCTAAATACCTTTCTAACATGAAAACATTACATGAAATCATTGCGATGACCTTTCACCGAGATGGCCTCTTGTCTGCCGGTCAGGCGAGAACTCTGCCTGACCCGGAGATCAAGACGAGCTTGCTGGGTCAGGTCACTGTCAAGGTTTTTGATACTTTCAGTATTAGCGTGGGAAGGAGGCGAATGCCTCCCCACCTGTTCACTATCTTCTTCGTTAAAATTCCTTTCTCTTGGGAACCTCTGTGTTGATGTTGACTCTGCACTGTCTGTGCTGTCTGTGGGAGCCGCAGGCCCAGAGATCTGAGGCACAGAAAAAGAGCCAGGAATCTGAATCCCATCATCCTCATCATCACAGAACATCTCAACCACAACACCAGCTGCAAGACTTAATGGGCAAATAGATAGGTGAGAGGAAATTAGTCAAAACAGACAGCCCAAACAGTGCTTTTGGCGTTCTGCCAGGCTCCAACAGAAAAAGATAAGGGGATCTCAAGTAAAACAAAACCAATTCCTGAGTGCGTGGAATAACTTAACGAGGGGATAAAAGTTCCAAGTTTGGGAAATATAGTCAGATGAAGCATCGTTGGAATCAAGTGTAGTTCTCATCCTTTGTTTCATGGAAGCCTTGCTGGGAAGATTATTGTCTGAGTATTTCTTGTTTCATGGTTTGGATTCTTGAAGTGTATGAATGCCTACTCATGCCTTGGATTAATGTTCCCTGGTTTCCTGAATTACATTAGAGAAGTGTGGAGTTTGTTTTTATGGACTTTGCTGAACTTTCCCCTGAACTATTTTTACTCCTGCTTATCTTCTTACCTAATTGGATTTACCTATTTCTTTAAAGTGCTTTTTACTTGCTGCCTTTTAATTATCTTCAATAAAATGATTGTTTTCCAATGAATGGTGTGATGTTTACAGTCAGAGTGCAACAGGAAGCTTTATGTGAACCCAAGATATTCCTGAATCAACTATCCATGAAAGGCTACAGTAAAACAACAGAGGAACAATCCAGCTCTAGAAAAATATTAAGATCTATGTGCATATTGGACATTAATGCAATAGACAAGGTATATTGGGAATAGGTTTTCCAAATATTTCAAGCATTGTTGACCTTTGTTATATAATACCAAGCTGAGAGAAATAGATTTGCATAGATTTAGTGCTCTGCTATAAATAACAACCCAGGACAGTGCATATTTTTCCTTAAGATGCAGCGTTATAAGCAAGATGTTAAATTATGCCTATCAGACAAAGCAAGAGAATCTCAACCATCCATATATATATATATATATATATATATATATATATATATATATATATATGCCGTGCATTCTGTTGGGAAGACATCTCTGCTTCTGAAAAGTGCATGCATTAGTTGGCTGATTCATGTGGTGACATGTGGCATATCCAAATGCGTTATGGATCTCCCAGGAATAAAAACAACACACCAAAATCATCACCTTGGGATCTTCATTGAGTGAATATTTTACAGACACACTCCTTTTATATTTATATAATAATTTAGTGTTATGACAATTTTTTTTTAGCCGTGTTGGCAGTTTTTCTTTTTTATAATGGTATTATATTTGTGAGCCTATTAAGCGCACATGGGCTAAACTACGGAAAAAAGTATTTTTCATAATTCCTCGGGGTGCATGTAGCAACAGAAACCATATTGGTTGAGGAAAAAAATGTTAATAAAAGGTCAAGCAGAACTTTCCAGTGTTTATCATGATATCCACAGCTATCTGGAGCTTTCTGGAATTGTGTGTGGAAAGGAGATTTATGGAGATCGGTACGAGGGAAAGCTAGTCTCCATCCATTTTGTTGGCGGGTGGAAAGAGAATGAAATACGCTCAATCCTGATGGAAGGAAACAGCAACTAGGTTTGGTGCCACAGACACAATTGATCTTTCCTTTTGCAATTGTTGGCATCCTGCCACCGGGAAATGGCAACCCCTCCATTGCATGTGTTGCAACCCATGGCTCATCCTTAGCTTGTTGCCGACCCCGGAGAACTTCTGGGATTGGAAAGCATTGTTGTGTCTGCAGAGGCGGCCCTAGGTAATTTTCAACGGTAAGCAAACAGTATTTTGGCGCACCATCCCCTCCCAACCAATCATTGATATATATTTTCTGTTTGTCGTGGGAGTTCTGTGTGCCATATTTGGTTCAATTCCATCATTGGTGGAGTTCAGAATGCTCTTTGATTGTAGGTGAACTATACATCCCAGTAACTACACTTGCCGCATTTGCTCCCTTGCCTGGCCCGCTTTGGGTCCAGAGGTGTGCCTGAAGACCAAAAGTGTGCACCAAAAGTCACCTCTTCTCCTGACTTTCTCCTCAGCCATTGGGACCAAGAGAGAGAGAGAGAGAATCATAGAATCATAGAATCATAGAATCAAAGAGTTGGAAGAGACCTCGTGGACAATCCAGTCCAACCCCATTCTCCCAAGAAGCAGGAATATTGCATTCAAATCACCCCTGACAAATGGCCATCCAGCCTCTGCTTAAAAGCTTCCAAAGAAGGAGCCTCCATCACACTCCGGGGCAGAGAGTTCCACTGCTGAACGGCTCTCACAGTCAGGAAGTTCTTCCTAATGTTCAGAAAGAACTTCCTGACTGTCTGGAAGAGAGAGAGAGAGAGAGAGAGAGGTGGAGATGCCCACCTTTCCTGAAGGTAGGCGCAAAAACAAAGGAGGGAGCGGAGGTGGGAGATACCTCCAGCCAGAGGGGCTCTCTCTCTCTCTCTCTCTCTTGGTCCCAATGGCTGAAGATAAAGTCAGGAGAGGAGGCACACATGCTGGAGTCTTCAGACACGCCTCCGGACCCGAAGCGGGCCATGCGCGGCGGTTCCGCCCCTTGGCCCACCCACGGATTGGGGAGAGGAGAGGAGGTGGATGGATTGGGAAAGGGAGCCGGTCATGGGGAAGGGATCGAACGCGGAGAATGATTGAGTGCCGGCTCTGCTTGCGCACCCAGTGGCCAGGTGGAGCAGGAACGAGAGGGGCTAGGCGAGGCTCAAGGGCCCGGCCCCTTTGGGAAGAGGATTGCCCGGCAGCGAGGCAAGAAATCTGAGGCTCCCCCGGACTGCTAGGGCTGTTGTGAGCTGAGGGGGCGCTCCTCAAGTGGCGGTTGAGGGGCATTTGCAGAGGCGCCTCTGCGTCCCTGGCAAAAAAAAGTGTTCTGCAACCGCTTACTTCGCGTAATGGATGAGCCACCTCTGTATGTCTGATAAACAACTTGCTCAGGATGTTTGATCGCTGATCGTTTTGACCCATACAGGTCATTTTTGACTGCATAAATGTAGTGACAATACAACTGAATATATACTATCTTAAGATTTTGGGTGCATTTATGTGGCATAATGAAAAATCACACATAGTTCACATCTTCCCAGTCCACACATTTCTGGTCCAGCATTTCTGTGTTGTCAAATAGTATGCTGTGTCCAGGTTGGTTCATCGGGTGCTCTGCTCTGGCTGACTTCTCTGGTTGAGTTAGTCTGCAGGGCTTTTCATGTTCCTTGATTCGTGTTTGGACATCGCTGCTGCGTTTGGAGGTCCTTCTGTAGATTTGTCCACAGCTGCATAGTATCTGGTAGGCTCCTGCAGCCTTCGACAAGACATGCAAGCAATTGCTGGGTCTTGCATGCAAACTAGTACACATGCAAACTAGTACACATGCCTTGAAGAACCTATAAAGCCCTAAACGGTTTTGGCCCTGCTTATCTATCTGAACGTGTCTCTCCTTATGAACCATCTAGGAATTTAAGATCTTCTGGGGAGGCCCTGCTCTCGGTCCCGCCTTATTGTTGTTGTTGTTGTTATTATTATTATTATCATCATCATCATCATTATTTATACCCCGCTAACATCTCCCGAAGGACTCGGTGTGGCTTACAAAAGGCCAAGGCCCAACACATCAATAAAACAACAGCATAACAAATACAACAATAAATAACTCATAAAGCAAAACAATAAACATTAAAGCAATAGCAATAAACATTAGACAATAACACCATGACGCATTTAAAAACTAAGGCCGGGCCAAATGTACTGAATAAATTTTTTTTAAAAAATTAAAAATGCTGGACATGAAAGGTGAAATGGATATGTTTTTAGAGATAGGTATTTATTTATTTATTTATTTATTTGTCGTGTCAGGACAACCAGTCAAATTATATTACATTTCTAACAGAACAAAGCAAACAAACAGATAAAATACAAAATGTGTGAGTTTGGTGGTTGGTTAAATGTCCTTTGACCAGTATCTGTCCCCTTGGAGAGCTTCTGGTGTTGCTGCAAGAAGGTCCTCCATGGTGCATGTGGCAGGGCTCAGGTTGCATTGCAGCAGGTGGTCAGTGGTTTGCTCTTCTCCACACTCGCATGTCGTGGATTCCACTTTGTGGCCCCATTTCTGAAGGTTGGCTCTGCATCTCGTGGTGCCTGAGCGCAGTCTGTTCAGCACCTTCCAAGTCGCCCCGTCTTCTGTGTGCCCAGGGGGAGTCTCTCATTGAGTATCACCCACGGATTGAGGTGCTGGGTTTGAGCCTGCCACTTTTGGACTCTCGCTTGCTGAGGTGTTCCAGTGAGTGTCTCTGTAGATCTAAGAAAACTATGTCTTGATTTAAGTCGTTGACGTGCTGGCTGATACCCAAACAAGGGATGAGCTGGAGATGTCTCTGCCTTGGTCCTTTCACTATTGGCTGCTACTTCCCGGCGGATGTCAGGTGGTTCAATACCAGCTAAACAGTGTAATTTCTCCAGTGGTGTAGGGCACAGACAACCCGTGATAATGCGGCATGTCTCATTCAGAGCCACATCCACTGTTTTAGCGTGGTGAGATGTGTTCCACACTGGGCATGCATACTAAGC
Organism: Anolis sagrei ordinatus; assembly: GCF_025583915.1. Classification (NCBI taxonomy): domain Eukaryota; kingdom Metazoa; phylum Chordata; class Lepidosauria; order Squamata; family Anolidae; genus Anolis; species Anolis sagrei. The sequence goes on from NW_026847993.1 coordinate 42,786,057, forward strand.
AGCAGAGTAGCACAGCACAAGGGCAGATGTTAGAGATAGGTGCGGTGTGCAGACAATCTTAAATCTCTATAAAGTGCATTTGGGACATGATGCTAGGGGTTTCCTATTTTGGGAAGGCACACTGGCACGCTGGCCTTCTTCACAGGTTTGGTTGGCAGGACCAGAGATAGGGCCTTCTCAGTGGTGGCCCCTCGGCTGTGGAACACCCTCCCTAGGGACATGAGATCAGCTCCCACCCTCTAAATATTTAATAAAAAAGTCAAAACATGGCTTTGTGAGCAGGCTTTCTCAAATGCAATGTAGCAGATAACTTCTTGACCTTGGAATGACTGGACAATTGTGATCGGATAACGATTTTGGTATTGAGATGCGGAGGACTTATGCTTTTATTGATTTCACTCTTTATGGAATTTTATGTATGTAATATGCTTTTAGCTGTTTTTATATTATTGTGGCATCGAATTGTGCCGTTTTGGAAACCGCCCTGAGTCACCCTCGGGCTGAGAAGGGCGGTATAGAAATAAAGTAAATAAATAAATAGACAAACAAACAGGGAGCTGGAAAGCCATATATCTGGGGGCAGGGGCGGCTCAACCATTACGCAAAGTAAGCATTCGCAGTACAGTTTATTTTGCTCAGGGGCGCTCTTGAGGCGCTCTTGGGGGAAAATAGACCTTGATATATGTGAGTTGTAGTTACTGGGATGTATAGTTCACCTACAATCAAAGAGCATTCTGAACTCCACCAATGATGGAATTGAACCAAGTATGGCACACAGAACTCCCATGACAAACAAAAAATATATATCAGTGATTGGTTGGGGTGTGTGTGCCAAAATACTGTTTGCTTACAATTGAAAATTACCTAGGGCCACCTCTGTCTGGGGAAAACCCTTATAATCTAATGTTAACCACCATTGCACAGTATAAGAGATACTCTGGGTTCAGATGAGACTATATACTGCTCAGCCAACCCACCAGCGGGACACACACACACACACACACACACACACACACACACACACACACACAGAGACAGCCTCTAAATAGAAATGTGTTTTTTCCCCTCTGTGCAGGAGTGTAGATAACGGCTATTTTCTTGAAATTGATCCAAGCTGGCTCCATAGGAACAGAAGCACAAGCATCCAAAGTAGCTGTAACAGCAGGAAATTCACTTTTCATTGCCATTTTGCAGCATCCCATGTGAGAAGGGGAGAAAAGAGTGCAGGAAAACTACAGGAAATCTATATCAAATTTTCTCAGGGATCCATCTTATTGTTTAGCAATTTTTCTGTTGTATCATATTTGTGTTCTGTTTAGAAATTGTTTTAACACCTGCATCAGCAAAATAATAATGAGGATGGGCACGGAAGTTCAGTGACTTATAATCTAATGCAAAACATGGTTAAGATGAATATGTTAGCTGCAAAATAGTTTGCCAACTGGTTAAAACTATTTTTTGGAACAAATCTTGGAATTTGCTTTTGGCATTGATCATTTTCCTTAAAGAAATAGTGAATGAGATTAAGTTGCGCATTTCCATGGGAATCCCTCTGGTTCTCCAAGCAGGACTTCTTATTTTAGATTGAAATGCACAAAGGGCTCAAACAACGATGGATCTGGATCAATTTTGGTACAAATACTCAATATACCCAAATGTGAACACTGGTGGAGTTGGGGGAACATAAACTTTGACATTTGGGAGTTGGAGTTGCTGGGATTTATAGTTCACTTGCAATCAAAGAGCTTTCTAAACCCCACCAATGATGGAATTGAACCAAACTTGGCCACACAGAACTCCCACGACCAACAGAAAACACTGGAAGGGTTTGGTGGGCATTGACATTGAGTTTGGGAGTTGTAGTTCATCTACATTCAGAGAGCACTGTGGACTCAAACAATGATAGAGCTGGACCAAACTTGGTACAAATACTCAATATATTCAAATGTGAACACTGGTGGAGTTTGGGGAAAATAGACTTTGACATTTGAGAGTTGTAGTTGCTGGGATTTATAGTTCACCAACAATCAAAGAGCATTCTGAATCCCACCAACAATGGAATTGAACCGAACTTGGCACACAGAATTTCCATGACCAACAGAAAATACAGGAAGGGTTTGGTGGGCATTGATCTTGAGTTTGGGAGTTGTAGTTCACCTACATCCAGAGAGCACTGTTGACTCAAATAAGGATGGATCTGGACCAAATTTGGTACAAATACTCAATATACTCAAATGTGAATACTGGTGGAGTTTGGGGAAAATAGACATTTGGGAGTTGTAGTTGCTGGGATTTATAGTTCACCTACAATCACAGCGGAGGAGGACTTTTGATGGAAGGATTCGCGGTCTGATTCCAAAAAAGGGAGAGAAGGACAGGCGGAGAGATCTTCAGCCTTTTATCTCCAAAGGGCTTCTTAAGACCATCAGAAATATGTGTTTTCTGGAATTATATAGAGACAGTTTTTCTTTTGGGGTTTTAGTAAGAATAATGGAAGTTAACATACTTTTTTAACTTTCATTTTTTCATTGTTTATTATCATTATTATAATTATAATTATTTCTTTTTTCTTTCCTTCTTTTAGCACTGTTTGTTTTAGGTTAGATATTCTTCTTTTTTTGCTACTTCTCTAAAATTATATTGTTCTCACACTTTTGATGTATTCTCTTATTTTCCTATCCTTAATTTTTAATTTTTCTTCTTCTATCTTGCTCCTACTTTTTGGAGCCATCTTCTCTCTCAATAAAAATTATTTATTAAACTTTTTAAAAATAAATAAATATGTGTTTTCTGATGGTCTTTAGCGACCCCTCTGAAACCTGCCTCGCAACCCCCCCCCCCCCGGGGTCCCAACCCTTAGATTGAGAAATGCTTGGCATGTATTGTCGAAGGCTTTCATGGCTGGAATCACTAGGTTCTTGTGGGTTTTTTCGGGCTATATGGGCATGTTCTAGAGGCATTTTTCCTGACGTTTCGTCTGCATCTATGGCAAGCATCCTCAGCACTCACTACCTCTGAGGATGCTTGCCATAGATGCAAGCGAAACGTCAGGAAAAATGCCTCTAGAACATGCCCATATAGCCCGAAAAAACCCACAAGAACCTAATGCTTGGCATGTTTCTCTCTTTTGCCCTCCATTCGTGCTTTTTCAAATTCTACAGCATTGCTGGTCACAGCTGACCTCCAGCTGGAGCGGTCAAGGGCCAGGGCTTCCCAGTTCTCAGTGTCTATGCCAGAGTTTTTAAGGTTGGCCTTGAGCCCATCTTTCAATCTCTTTTCCTGTCGACCAACATTCCATTTTCCATTCTTGACTTCGGAGTAGAGCAACTGCTTTGGGAGACGGTGGTCGGGCATCCGGACAACGTGGTCGGTCCAGCGGAGTTGATGGCAGAGGACCATCGCTTCAATGCTGGTGGTCTTTGCTTCTTCCAGCATGCTGACGTTTGTCCGTTTGTCTTCCCAAGAGATTTGCAGGATTTTCTGGAGGCAGCGCTGATGGAATTGTTCCAGGAGTTGCATGTGACGTCTGTAGACAGTCCATGTCTCGCAGGCATAGAGCAGGGTTGGGAGGACAATAGCTTTGTAAACAAGCACCTTGGTGTATCCCTACGGATGTCCCGGTCCTCAAACACTCTCTGCTTCATTCGGAAAAATGCTGTACTTGCAGAGCTCAGGCGGTGTTGTATTTCGGTGTTGATGTTGACTTTGGTGGAGAGGTGGCTGCCAAGGGAGCGGAAATGATCAACATTTTCTAATGTTACACCATTAAGCTTTTATTGTAATTTGTTGTATGGGCTTGGCCTCATGTATAAATAAAGATGATTTATTATTATTATTATTATTATTATTATTATTATTATTATTTCTGGCATTGGAGAGGGAATGGCTTGTGACTGATGGAAGAGCACTTTGGTTTTCTCGATGTTCAAGGACAGGCTGGGCTGCTCATATGGTTCTGCGAAGGTGTTTAGAGTGGCTTGTAGGCCTTCTTCTGAATGTGCACAGGTGGCATTGTCATCAGCATATTAGAGTTCTATAACAGATGTTGTTGTAACCTTGGCTTTCAGTCTGCTGAGGTTGAATAGCTTGCCATCTGTCCGAGACACTCCGGTGGGAAGCTTCCCGTCAACAAGATGAAGTATCATAGTGATGAAGATGGAGAATAAAGTTGGGGCAATAACACATCATCCCTGTTTGACACCTGATTCCACCTTAAATGGGTCACTTTGGGAACCATTGCTGTCCAGGACTGTTGCCATCACGTCATCATGGAGAAGCCGCAGGATGTTCACAAATTTGTGAGGGCACCCGATTTTTTGGAGGATGGTCCAGAGAGCGCTGCCATTCACTGTGTCGAATGCCTTTGCAAGGTCCATGAATGCCATGGACAGAGGTTGATTTTGGTATGAAACTACTAGAAGCCCCACCCGCAGCCAAGCAAAGCTTAAGATGCGGGGGAGGGGGGCATTTTGAATGACCCCATGAAGGAGGCAGACTTGGTTTGGGCCAGCTAGTTTGCTGACCGAGGCATGTGAGGGAGCGGAGCAGCAAGTTGGGTGAGGCTGCTCTGTTCCTCTCTTTCAGTTTCCTTTTGATGGCGTGACCCACCCTCCCTCCCTATGGACAGTGTGAGTATAGACTGGTCGCACATGGGCCGGGTAGGAATCCCCCCCCCCAAGTTTGCATTGGGGTTTTTTTCGCCTACCCCATACTGTTTCAGATGGGTGTGGTAATTGGCTTTGGGGTGGTGTCATAGAATCATAGAATCAAAGAGTTGGAAGAGACCTCATGGGCCATCCAGTCCAACCCCATTCTGCCAAGAAGCAGGAATGTTGCATTCAAATCACCCCCGACAGATGGCCATCCAGCCTCTGTTTAAAAGCTTCCAAAGAAGGAGCCTCCACCACACTCCGGGGCAGAGAGTTCCACTGCTGAACGGCTCTCACAGTCAGGAAGTTCTTCCTCATGTTCAGATGGAATCTCCTCTCTTGTAGTTTGAAGCCATTGTTCCATTGCCTCCTAGTCTCCAGGGAAGCAGAAAGGAAGCTTGCTCCCTCCTCCCCCTGTGGCTTCCTCTCACATATTTATACATGGCTATCATATCTCCTCTCAGCCTTCTCTTCTTCAGGCTAAACATGCCCAGCTCCTTAAGCCGCTCCTCATAGGGCTTGTTCTCCAGACCCTGGATCATTTGAGTCACCCTCCTCTGGACACATTCCAGCTTGTCAATCTCTCTCTTGAATTGTGGTGCCCAGAATTGGACACAATATTCCAGTTGTAGTAATTTAAATAGGTTTCCTTGAGTATTAATAAGTTTCCAAGGCATGTTAAAGGTGAAATGGTTATGGTAGGCACCGTGGCACCCCCGCCTTATGGAGTGAAGGGAGGACTCCCACAAAAGTCCCCAGAAGTATTCATACAATGGGAGCTCCCCTTGGGGCTGGATGGAGGGTCCTCACTCTTGACAAACTCTGAGGTTTGGGAGGGAGCGCCCTCAGGATGGCCTTCCAACCAGGATCGGCCGAGAGGAGCAGACCAAGAATGTTGCTTGGCCCTCGGGATCCTTGGTGCACGCTTGTCCTTGGAGTGGTCAGAGGGAGGGACCCCTGGCCCAGGGACTAGGCTCATGAGGTGGCCATTCAGCCAGGAGTTCTAGTTTGCATTTTTACATATTTTCCTTCTACAGCCTATTACAAGTTCTTTCAATAAATAGGTCAGAAAATGGCCCTTCAGATCCATATTCTTGTGTCTGACTCTTTATTTCATGGTGGGGGTTCAAAAAGAGAAAAAAGCAACAATAGCAAAAGCATCACAGCGCTGGCATGCATTCTGTTCCAGATTATTGGTTCTTCCCTCCCACCTTTCCTAGTTTTGCCACACCTGATTTGCAAGCATAAGCATGATTCCACTCTGGCATGATCGCAGGGCAAGGAGCCCCTTCCTTGGTGACACAAATCATACCTTTCCCCCCTTTTCCTTTTCTTCTTTGCCCTTGCTCCCAATCTCTCCCCCCCCCCCCCCCCCCCAACCCGGCCATCCTGGTATTTATTCCAGGGGACAATCTAAGAATGATACGAAGCTATTTTGCGACTTTATTGCTTTCCAGTGATTGCACATTGATTCTTACTGCACACTGCTATTTGCAGCCGAGGAGCATTTGGCCACAAAGCTTCGAGCTTAGCAGGTGGCCAAAGCGGGGAGAAGTGATTGTAGCAGCACGGGGGTCATGTTTTGTTCTCGCTGTGTAAGAGTGTGTGTGTGTGTGTGTTTGTGTAGCAAAGGGTGGGGGGGAAAAGATACAAACGGCAGGCTGTCAGGCCTCGTTTTGGTTGCTTTTCTTTGTAGAACGCTCTTCCTATGTCATGAGAATTCCTCTTCGTCTCATTTCTTGGTTTCCTAGTCCTGGAATGCTAATTGCGACATGCATGTGTACTTTTTTTCCATTTTCTTTGAAGCCATATTGTAAACACAGTTGCCAATTAAGTCACTATATATATATATTGTAGCAGGAATACAACAAACACATTAGTTTATATAGGTAAAGGTTTTCCCCTGACATTAAGTCCAGTCATGTCCGACTCTGGAGGTTGTGCTTATCTCCATTTCTAAGCTGAAGAGCCGGCGTTGTCCATAGACACCTCCAAGGTCATGTGGCCAGCATGACTGTATGGAGCACCGTTCCCTTCCCGCCAGAGTGGTACCTATTGATCTACTCACATTTGCATGTTTTTGAACTGCTAGGTTAGCAGGAGCTGGGGCTAAAAGCGGGACTGTATGCCCTGAGTTGGAAAAATCACAGCTGAGACTGGAAGTATTGTGTGGTCAAAAGCTTTCATGGCCAAAATCACTTTTCTCCCTTTTGTCTTTCCTTCCTCCTCTCTTTCAATCCTCTTTATCTCCCTCCCTCCCTCTTTCTCCTTCCTTCGTTCCCTTTGACCCTTTTGTCCTTCCTTCTCTCTCTCCCTCTTTCTTCTTCCTTCTTTCCTTCCTTTTCCTTCCTTCCTTTCTTCCTCCTCCTTCTTTTTCTCCTCCTCCTCTTCCTTCTTCCTCCTCCTTCCTTCCTTCCTTCCTTCCTTCCTTCCTTCCTCCTTCCCCCTCTCCTTCCTTCCCTCTCTTCCCTTCCCTTCCCTTCCTTCCTTCCTTCCCTCTTTCCTCCCTCCTTCCCCCTTTCTCTTTCAATCCTTTCCTTCCTCCCTTTTGCCTGCCCTTTTGCCAGGGTGGGACAAAGAACTCTTGTCTGTTGGAGCTAGGTGTGAATGTTTAAACTGACCACCCTGATTAGCATACAATGGGCTGACTGTGCCTGGAGCAAACTTTTGTTGAGAGGTGATTAGATGTGCCTGATTGTTTCCTCTCTGTTGTTGTGCTGTTGTAATTTTAGAGTTTTTTAATACTGGTAGCCAGATTTTGTTCATTTTCATGGTTTCCTCCTTTCTGTTGAAATTGTCCACATGCTTCTTGTGGATTTCAATGGCTTCTCTGTCTAGTCTGACATGGTGGTTGTGAGAGTGGTCCAGAATTTCTGTGTTCTCCAATGATATGCTGTGTCCAGGTTGGCTCATCAGGTGCTCTGCTATGGCTGACTTCTCTGGCTGAATTCCAACAGAAAGGAGGAAACCATGAAAATGAACAATGTCTGGCTACCAGTATTAATAAACTCTAAAATTGCAACAGCACAACAACAGAGAGGAAGAAGGCAGGGACATCTAATTACCTCTCAACAAAAGTTTGCTCCAGGCACAATCAGCCCATTATATGCTAATCAAGGTGGTCAGTGGAAACATTCACACCTAGCTCCAGCAGACAAGAGTCCTTTGCCCCACCCCAGTCATGCCACAGATATAAAAACCCATTTTCCTATTTCCAACAGACCTCACTACCTCTGAGGATGCTTGCCATAGATGCAGGCGAAACGTCAGGAGAGAATGCCTCTAGACCATGGCCATACAGCCCAAAAAAACCTACAACAACCCAGGACAGGAATCCTTTTTTTCCTGAAGTTAGAATCACAGGATGCTAAGTGAGCAGCAATGGCTTATAAAAGGAAGCATAGCCCTTTTGTAACTGGGAAGTGATGGTGGCATTGGTGGGCTCCCCAAAGAATAATAATGCAATGGATTGCCGAAGGCTTTCATGGCCGGAATCACTGGGTTGTTGTAGGTTTTTCCGGGCTATATGGCCATGTTCTGGAGGCAATTTTTCTCCTGATGTTTCACCTGCATCTATGGCAAGCATCCTCAGAGGTAGTGAGGTCTGTTGGAAGTAGGAAAAATGGGTTTATATATCTGTGGAATGGCCGGGGTGGGACAAAGTACTTTTGTCTGCTGGAGCTGGATGTGAATGTTTCAGCTGATCACCTTGATTAGCATTCAATGGCTTGGAAGTGCCTGGGGGGAATTCCCTGTTGAGAGTGCTTTTATGTGCCTGTTTGTTTCCCCTCTGTTGTTTTGCTGTTGTGATTTTTGAGTTTTTTTAATACTGGTAGCCAGATTTTGTTCATTTTCATGGTTTCTTCCTTTCTGTTGAAATTGTCCACGTGCTTCTTGTGGATTTCAATGGCTTCTCTGTGTCGCCTGACATGGTGGTTGTGAGCGTGGTCCAGCACTTCTGTGTTCTCAAATAATATGCTGTGTCCAGGTTGGTTCCTCAGGTGCTCTGCTATGGCTGATTTCTCTGGTTGGAGTAGTCTGTGGTGCCTTTCATGTTCCTTGATGCGTGTCTGGGCAATGCTGCATTTGGTGGTCCCTCTGTCGACTTGTCCACAACTGCATGGTACACAATGGTAGACTCCTGCAGAGGTGAGAGGATCCCTCTTGTCCTTTGCTGAACGGAGCATTTGTTGGATTTTCTTGGTGGGTCTGTAGGTGGTTTGTATGTTGTGTTTCCTCCTCAGCTTCCCTTTGCGGTTAGTGTTTCCCTTGATGTCTGGCAAGAACACTTTCCCTCTGGGTGGGTCTTCATCTTGACTCTCGTGGCTTCTTCTCCGTTGTCTTGCAGCTCTTCTGATGTCTGTGGTGGAGTCTCCATTGGCCTGGAGAGCCCAGTTGAGGTGGTTCAGTCCATCTTGGAGGAGGTTCTTTTTGCAGGTCTGCCAAGGCTTTCATCTGGAATATTGTGTCCAATTCTGGGCACCACAATTCAAGAGAGATATTGACAAGCTGGAATGTGTCCAGAGGAGGCCGACTAAAATGATCAAGGGTCTGGAGAACAAGCCCTATGAGGAGCGGCTTAGGAACTGGGCATGTTTAGCCTGAAGAAGAGAAGGCTGAGAGGAGATATGATAGCCATGTATAAATATGTGAGAGGAAGCCATAGGGAGGAGGGAGCAAGCTTTGTTTTCTGCTTCCCTGGAGACTAGGACGCAATGGAACAATGGCTTCAAACTACAAGAGAGGAGATTCCATCTGAACATGAGGAAGAACTTCCTGACTGTGAGAGCCGTTCAGCAGTGGAACTCTCTGCCCCGGAGGGAGTGTGGTGGAGGCTCCTTCTTTGGAAGCTTTGAAACAGAGGCTGGATGGCCATCTGTCAGGGGTGATTTGAATGCAATATTCCTGCTTCTTGGCAGAATGGGGTTGGACTGGATGGCCCATGAGGTCTCTTTCAACTCTTTGATTCTAGGATTCTATGATTCTATGATTCATGGGGCTTCTTTTTTGACTTGTGTGATGGTTGGAGTTTTGATGTAGATATCTCTCTGTGTGTGGGGGTTTTCTGTAGACGGTGTGACCCAATTGTGGATCTGGTTTGCGGATGACTAGGACATCTAGAAAAGGCAGTCTTCCTTCCTTTTCTTTTTCCATGGTGAATTGGATGTTATATGGATGCTGTTCAGATGGTCCAGGAACCAATAATAATGCATCCGAGCCGCAATGCATTCCTTGTCCTGTTGGTGGGAGTCTCGGCACACGGAGCCGGAGCGCCGGGAAACTTCGCCGAGGCCGAGGTTGACCTTTGCCAGGCGGAATAGCCTTTCATTTATCACTGATCACAAGAGTGGAATGAACATATTTACTTGTGTTTTACTTTCCACTTATAATATCCAGTGGCATGGGAGGAAAATGAAAACAATGGTTCATATGGGAAATTTATGTGCTTCATCTGGCTGTATGATTTCCACCGTTGTCCTGGTGCCACTTAGGAACCGGGATTGCCTTTCACATCTTGAGGCGACAACCACAGCGAAGGAGGCTTTCCATCTGCTGTGAGAAACCTCTCACAACTGTGGTCTCGCTGTGGGTTTGGGGATTGCGCCGTTGTCGTGCGTTTGTTCCGACGACAGAACAGAATTAGATTCTAGCTCTCAATGTGCGCCTTGTGCGGATAGAGGACTACATTTGTGTTTCCAGCACAAGCTTTTACGAACTCGACTCTTGCTCTCCTCCAGCTTTTTGCTACAGATTAATTTAGCCAGGCTTCCTGGGAAGGGATAGTATTTCGTTCCTGTTATTCCCACAATTCCGATTATTGCGTTTGGATTCACCAGAAAAGGATTCCTTTTTCCAAAACAGGATTTTATTTAATGTATTGTCGAAGGCTTCCATGGCCAGGATCACTGAGTTTTCCAGGCTGCATTGCCATGTTCCAAAAGCATTCTCTCCTGACATTTCATCTATGGCAGGCATCCTCAGAGATTGTGAGGTCTGGTGGAACTAGGAAAAAGGGTTTACATATCTGTGGACTGACCAGGGCGGGACAAAGGACTCTTGTCTGCTGGAGCTAGGTGTGAATGTTTCAACTGACCACCTTGATTAGCATATAATGGCCTGACAGTGCCTAAAGCAAACTTTTGTTGAGAAGTGATAAGGCGGATAACAATTCAGCTCTTCAGAATAGACTTCTCACTAGGTTCTTGTGGGTTTTTTCGGGCTATAGGGCTATGTTCTAGAGGCATTTCTCCTGACGTTTCGCCTGCATCTATGGCAAGCATCCTCAGAGGTAGTGAGGTCTGTTGGAATTAGGACAATGGGTTTATATATCTGTGGAATGGCTGGGCTGGGACAAAGGACTCTTGTCTGCTGGAGCTAGGTGTGAATATTTCAACTGACCACCTTCATTAGCGTTTGAAGACCTGGCTGAGCCTGGGAGAATCTCCTGTTGAGAGGTGTTAAGATGTGCCTGGTTATTTCCTCTCTGCTGTTTTGCTGTTGTAATTTTAGAGTTTTTTAATACTGGTAGCCAGATTTTGTTCATTTTCATGGTCTCTTCCTTTCTGTTGAAATTGAAGAAAATCTGGCTACCAGTATTAAAAAACTCTAAAATTACAACAGCAAAACAGCAGAGAGGAAACAACCAGGAACATCTTAACACCTCTCAACAAAAGATTTTCCCAGGCTCAGCCAGGCCTTCAAATGCTAATGAAGGTGGTCAGTGGAAACATTCACACCTATCTCCAGCAGAGAAAAGCTCCTTACCTCACCCCAGCCATTCCACAGATATATAAACCCATTGTCCTAATTCCAATAGACCTCACTACCTCTGAGGATGCTTGCCATAGATGCAAGCGAAATGTCAGGAGAAATGCCTCTAGAACATGGCCCTATAGCCCGAAAAAACCCACAAGAACCTAGTGACTCCAGCCATGAAAGCCTTCGACAATACATTCAGACTTCTCACTGTATTGTCGAAGGCTTTCATGGCTGGAATCACTGGGTTGTTGTAGATTTTTTTGGGCTATATAGCCATGTTCTAGAAGCATTCTCTCCTGACGTTTTGCCTGCATCTATGGCAAGCATACTCAGAGGCTGTGAGGTCTCACAACCTCTGAGAATGCTTGCCATAGATGCAGGTGAAACGTCAGGAGAGAATGCTTCTAGAACATGGCCATATAGCCCGAACCACCTACAACAACTCAGACTTCTGACTCTTCCCATGCAAATGAAATGCCTCCGTGATTGTGAAATATTACTGCATTACCATTGTGCTTTCTCTCCTTTCGCACTTCCCCAGCTCATTCCATGTTTGTCCTATTGCGTGCTTGTTCTGTACATACTAGTGTAATAGCAGGGCTGCAAAAAGGCAAACGTTTTTGTTCAGGTGCATTGAATTTACCCCCCTCTTCTAGATCTGTTTATAGACCTTTGTGGTTAGAAAATACAAGAACGATTATGGTCTGAGGACTTCAAAAAGTTGTCTGTAAGCTTAATATTCATCTTGTTCTCCAAATTCAAATTCTAGGGATGCCATTTCGGCTGTTTGGTTGTTTCTCTCTTTTGCCTTTGACTTCTTTGTAGAATATACTGGTTGTAACACAGAGCGCAAGGTCAAAAGAATCGGCAGCAGCAGAAAGCCGAACTCCGGCAAGACTTTCACTCTTTTCTCTCGTTCCTTTGCTATGATTTCTGAACAAACAGGTGTTTTAAATGCAGCGTCTCTGCCCATCTGCATTTTCCTATGTTTGCAAAAACAATTTACGGATTTACAATTGGTTTACTGTTGTGTCTATGACCTGTAATAAATATTGTTGTTGCATGTTATTTTACATGCAGTGTGTGTGTGTGTGTCTGCACATATGCATTTTCCTATGTTTGCAAAAACAATTTACTGATTTACAATTGGTTTACTGTTGTGTCTATGACCTGTAATAAATATTGTTGTTGTTGCATGTTGTTTTACATGCAGAATGTGTGTGTGTGTCTGCACATATGCATTTTCCTATGTTTGCAAAAACAATTTACGGATTTACAGTTGGTTTACTGTTGGGTCTATGACCTGTAATAAATATTGTTGTTGTTGCATGTTGTTTTACATGCAGAATGTGTGTGTGTGTCTGCACATATGCATTTTCCTATGTTTGCAAAAACAATTTACGGATTTACAATTGGTTTACTGTTGTGTCTATGACCTGTAATAAATATTGTTGTTGTTGTGAAGCAGGCTTTTTCTTTCTCTGAGCAATTGCTCAAAGGCTCAGCCAAAATGCTCCGTTTCAGTTCAAATTGCGGACGCAGATGAGTCAGGAAAAACAGCCAACTGGGTTCAGCAAGAATATCAAAGTTTATTTATAGCAGCTGCTAGAGGCTTTTCGACACAACAATGGCGTCTCTGGGAAAAGCCCCTAACATCAAAGGTAGTGTTCTTTTTATACATCAAAAGGGGTTCGGCTTTAAGAGCCGCCCCGAAGATTAAATCATTGGTTAAGAAAGCTGTCAATATTATAGTTATATTAGCAATTAGCTCATATATTTTTAAGTTTCGCTTCGCAATGAGCAAACCCCTTCTTGGAAACATCTCAAGACGCTGACATGCAAAATACAGCTGGAAACATCTGCTGATCTTGGCAAGTTTAAACTTTTAGCCTTGGCCATTTCCTTTCTGCAAAGTTGGCAAGTCTCATGACCGATTTTTCACCTCTTTCACAAAAAACTCATCTTGAGCCTGTCTTTGTCTCCCATATATGGTCAAGTCCATCCGTTCTCTTTTCTACATGCAAACCCCGGCAGCCTTAATAAACAAAAGCTGTACTTTTTGCCTTTTCTATAGCTATACCTTTCTGCATACCTACAGCTATACCTTTCTGCCTTATTCCCACATGTTTTGTTTTGCGAAGCTGTCTACAAAAGCGAGAGCAAATCAGCAAGGGTTAGATATTACGGGTCTCTCCAATCATGCCCTTTAATGAGAGCTATCTTTTCTACCGAAGCTGTCTGATGCATATATCTCTGGCAAACTTGGAGCAAAATTGGAAAACAGCACATTAGCAACAAAAAGACAAAACCGCATAGCATAATCACAAGTATTATTTCTCTAAGCCATGATGCTGAAGGAAACAGAGTCGTCAACCATGAGAAAGGTTGCCATCTATCTTCCTTTACGTTATGATTTATTAACTCTTGCAATTTTTCCAAATCATCTTCAATTGTTTGGTTCAGATTATGAAACTGGACCACGCACTGGCCCTTTATTATAGAACAGAATCCTCCTTTTGTTGCCAACAAATAATCTAGGGCTAGCTTGTGTTGCATTGTCATTTGGCTTAGTTCTTCAATTTCTGATTGCAACTGCCTAACTATTTTCCCTGTGGCATTTATGCTTTTCTCTAATCTACATGTGAGTCCCATGATACTTTTCCTGTTTTCTTGGGCCATTATTCCAGGATAGGACCCGAGGGTTAGGAGCCCTGTTATTAATCCTCCTCCTACCCTTGAGCCTTCAGTTTCGGACAGTTGTGAGTCTATAATCACTTCGTCTGAGCACTCAGGTCCTAGGGGTGCTATGGCTTTCAAAGATCTCTGAAGCCTCCTAGGGTGTTTAAGGACTCGTACAGGGAATGTCAGGTATCCTACCCCAACACACTGGTTTCCTCCTGGATGAAAATTGGTTGCCCATTTATCAAAGAAAAACCACATATTGGGATCTCTAATATGCCATCCTGAACAAATACTGCCTCCATTTCTCAGGGACGTGTAATTTGACTCAAACAGTGGGTACTCAGGGTATAGTTCTTTCCAATCCGTGTCTGCCAAATTTTGTTTGTTAACATATGTAGAGTTATAGGTTCCATACAAATAAAACTTGTCCTGACAGTGAGTGTAATTTGTCAACCTTGTTAGGAAGGCTTTTCTGTGTTCCCAGCCTTTCCATTTTTGATTCCATGTACCCTTGTTTGCACAACAAAAACACATTCCCCTCGTGGTGGCAGTATATCTTATTCGTCTGAATTTAATGTGTTTTAATCCATCGGGGACCTGGGAAAATATGGTGGGATTTTGAATAGTTCCTTGTAACCCCCCGAGCACCACCTGGGGGTCGGCTATTAGTGTAGGGAGGAAAGAGAAGTCACCTACTTTCTCTGGATGTTCATATAGGAGTGCCACATCTTTTCCATGCTGATCAAACATGAATCTGGCATGTTCTTTTAGCCAATTTCCCTGTATCATAGTGATCATGTTTATAAGCATCATGTACCCGAAAAACTCCAACTGGTTTTCTAGGGCACCCTTCCCTCCTCCCCATTATAATTTCTATCCACCACTTCCAAGATAGGGCTTTCGTTGGGCCACGCTGCGTCATACTTGACCTGCGACGATCTGTTGTTCCCGAAGAGGTCAACTTCATGGCCTTGTTGACCCCGCAGGGAGTTGCCGGATGATCCTGAGTCTCAGGTCACTCTGATCTGCCTTTTTTATCTCCCACACGGGGGGTGCCAGCTTGGCACGGGTATAATGTATCCAAGGCTTAACTTCCTTCACTTTAATGGCAGTAGGGGTTGATATCAGCACAGTATAGGGCCCTCTCCACCTAGTGGGTCCTAGTGGGTCAATTGGGGTCCTAGTGGGTCAATCTTCCACTCCTTCACAAGTACCTCGTCACCTGGCGAAAAACAATGCAAAGGTGTGGTAGGATAGGGTGGATTTAACTCTGAAGTATATTGT
>NW_026847993.1:42807626-42920857 GCF_025583915.1 Anolis sagrei ordinatus
TGTTGTTGTTGCATGTTGTTTTACATGCAGAATGTGTGTGTGTGTCTGCACATATGCATTTTCCTATGTTTGCAAAAACAATTTACGGATTTACAGTTGGTTTACTGTTGGGTCTATGACCTGTAATAAATATTGTTGTTGTTGCATGTTGTTTTACATGCAGAATGTGTGTGTGTGTCTGCACATATGCATTTTCCTATGTTTGCAAAAACAATTTACGGATTTACAGTTGGTTTACTGTTGGGTCTATGACCTGTAATAAATATTGTTGTTGTTGCATGTTGTTTTACATGCAGAATGTGTGTGTGTGTCTGCACATATGCATTTTCCTATGTTTGCAAAAACAATTTACGGATTTACAATTGGTTTACTGTTGGGTCTATGACCTGTAATAAATATTGTTGTTGTTGCATGTTGTTTTACATGCAGAATGTGTGTGTGTGTCTGCACATATGCATTTTCCTATGTTTGCAAAAACAATTTACGGATTTACAGTTGGTTTACTGTTGGGTCTATGACCTGTAATAAATATTGTTGTTGTTGCATGTTGTTTTACATGCAGAATGTGTGTGTGTGTCTGCACATATGCATTTTCCTATGTTTGCAAAAACAATTTACGGATTTACAATTGGTTTACTGTTGGGTCTATGACCTGTAATAAATATTGTTGTTGTTGCATGTTGTTTTACATGCAGAATGTGTGTGTGTGTCTGCACATATGCATTTTCCTATGTTTGCAAAAACAGTTTACGGATTTACAATTGGTTTACTGATGGGTCTATGACCTGTAATAAATATTGTTGTTGCATGTTGTTTTACATGCAGTGTGTGTGTGTCTGCACATATGCATTTTCCTATGTTTGCAAAAACAATTTACTGATTTACAATTGGTTTACTGTTGTGTCTATGACCTGTAATAAATATTGTTGTTGTTGCATGTTGTTTTACATGCAGAATGTGTGTGTGTGTCTGCACATATGCATTTTCCTATGTTTGCAAAAACAATTTACGGATTTACAGTTGGTTTACTGTTGGGTCTATGACCTGTAATAAATATTGTTGTTGTTGCATGTTGTTTTACATGCAGAATGTGTGTGTGTGTCTGCACATATGCATTTTCCTATGTTTGCAAAAACAATTTACGGATTTACAGTTGGTTTACTGTTGGGTCTATGACCTGTAATAAATATTGTTGTTGTTGCATGTTGTTTTACATGCAGAATGTGTGTGTGTGTCTGCACATATGCATTTTCCTATGTTTGCAAAAACAATTTACGGATTTACAGTTGGTTTACTGTTGGGTCTATGACCTGTAATAAATATTGTTGTTGTTGCATGTTGTTTTACATGCAGAATGTGTGTGTGTGTCTGCACATATGCATTTTCCTATGTTTGCAAAAACAATTTACGGATTTACAGTTGGTTTACTGTTGGGTCTATGACCTGTAATAAATATTGTTGTTGTTGCATGTTGTTTTACATGCAGAATGTGTGTGTGTGTCTGCACATATGCATTTTCCTATGTTTGCAAAAACAATTTACGGATTTACAATTGGTTTACTGTTGGGTCTATGACCTGTAATAAATATTGTTGTTGCATGTTGTTTTACATGCAGTGTGTGTGTGTGTCTGCACATATGCATTTTCCTATGTTTGCAAAAACAATTTACTGATTTACAATTGGTTTACTGTTGTGTCTATGACCTGTAATAAATATTGTTGTTGTTGCATGTTGTTTTACATGCAGAATGTGTGTGTGTGTCTGCACATATGCATTTTCCTATGTTTGCAAAAACAATTTACGGATTTACAGTTGGTTTACTGTTGGGTCTATGACCTGTAATAAATATTGTTGTTGTTGCATGTTGTTTTACATGCAGAATGTGTGTGTGTGTCAGCACATATGCATTTGTGTGTGTCTGCACATATGCATTTTCCTATGTTTGCAAAAACAATTTACTGATTTACAATTGGTTTACTGTTGTGTCTATGACCTGTAATAAATATTGTTGTTGTTGCATGTTGTTTTACATGCAGAATGTGTGTGTGTGTCTGCACATATGCATTTTCCTATGTTTGCAAAAACAATTTACGGATTTACAGTTGGTTTACTGTTGGGTCTATGACCTGTAATAAATATTGTTGTTGTTGCATGTTGTTTTACATGCAGAATGTGTGTGTGTGTCTGCACATATGCATTTTCCTATGTTTGCAAAAACAGTTTACGGATTTACAATTGGTTTACTGATGGGTCTATGACCTGTAATAAATATTGTTGTTGCATGTTGTTTTACATGCAGTGTGTGTGTGTCTGCACATATGCATTTTCCTATGTTTGCAAAAACAATTTACTGATTTACAATTGGTTTACTGTTGTGTCTATGACCTGTAATAAATATTGTTGTTGTTGCATGTTGTTTTACATGCAGAATGTGTGTGTGTGTCTGCACATATGCATTTTCCTATGTTTGCAAAAACAATTTACGGATTTACAGTTGGTTTACTGTTGGGTCTATGACCTGTAATAAATATTGTTGTTGTTGCATGTTGTTTTACATGCAGAATGTGTGTGTGTGTCTGCACATATGCATTTTCCTATGTTTGCAAAAACAGTTTACGGATTTACAATTGGTTTACTGATGGGTCTATGACCTGTAATAAATATTGTTGTTGCATGTTGTTTTACATGCAGTGTGTGTGTGTCTGCACATATGCATTTTCCTATGTTTGCAAAAACAGTTTACGGATTTACAATTGGTTTACTGTTGGGTCTATGACCTGTAATAAATATTGTTGTTGCATGTTGTTTTACATGCAGTGTGTGTGTGTGTCTGCACATATGCATTTTCCTATGTTTGCAAAGCAATTTACTGATTTGCAATTGGATTAAAATTAGTAATAAATGTGGTTGTTGTTGTTGTATATTTGCAAAGCTCTTCTTTGGCTCAGGATTCTGAATTTAAAGTCTATTTTCTGCACATCTTTCCTTGTCAATAAAACCTGAAACATTTTTTTTTACCAGGCTTTGCATTGGAACACAGTCATTTTTTTTTGTTTTTGTATGAACAATCACATGGAAATGAACATTTTTGAAATCTTTATACCTTGGCCCAGTAAGTAGAAAAAATACCTATTTCCCCTGTAATATGGTCAGCTCATTTCCTATGAGCTATCTAATAATAATAATGATAATAATAATAATAATAATAATAATAATAATAGGTTGCTGTGAGTTTTCAGGGCTGTCTGGTCCTGTTCCAGAAGCATTCTCTCCTGACGCTTCACCCACATCTCTGGCAGGCATCCTCAGAGGTGGTGAGGTCTGTTGGAAACTAGGCAAGTGGGAATGTATTGTTGAAGGCTTTCATGGCTGGAATCACTGGGTTGTTGTAGGTTTTCCGGGTTATATGGCCATGTTCTAGCGGCATTTTCTCCTGACGTTTCACATGTGTCTGTGGCAAGCATCCTCAATCAATGAAATCCACAAGCATGTGGACAATTTCAACAGAAAGGAGGAAACCATGAAAATGAACAAAATCTGGCTACCAGTATTAAAAAACTCTAAAATTACAACAGCAAAACAACAGAGAGTAAACAATCAGGCACATCTAATCACCTCTCAACAAAATATTCCCCCAGGCACTTCCAAGCCATCAAATGCTAATCAAGGTAGTCAGTTGAAACATTCACACCTAGCTCCAGCAGACAAGAGTCCTTTGTCCCACCCTGCTCATTCCACAGATATATAAAACCCATTTTCCTATTTCCAACAGACCTTACCACCTCTGAGGATGCTTGCCATAGATGCAGGCGAAACGTCAGGAGAAAATGCCTCTAGAACATGGCCATATAACTCGAAAACCTATAACAACCTAGGCAAGTGGGGTTTATAGATCTGTGGAATAATCTCCAGGTTGGGAAAAATAACTCTGTTGGAGGCAGGAGTGAATGATGCAAGTGGTCACCTTGATTAGCACTGAATAGCCTTGCAGCTTCAAAGCCTGGCTGCTTCCTGCCTGAGGGAATTCTTTGTTAGGAGGTGTTAGCTGGCCCTTATTATTCCCCTGTTTTCTGAGTGAAGTTCTTTATTTGTATGGATGCCAAGTTTTGCTATTTCAACAGACAAGAATTATTTCTCCCACCCTGGACATTATTCCACATATATATATAAACCTCACTTGCCTAGGTTGTTGTAGGTTTTCCGAGTTATATGGCCATGTTCTAGAGGCATTTTCTCCTGACGTTTCGCCTGCATCTATGACAAGCATCCTCAGAGGCAGTTAACAGAAATGTTAGAGTGGTGTTCTCAAATAAAATGTTGGTTCTCCATTTAAAAAAAAAACCCTCTAAAATCAGGACAATAAATAAAGAACAACACTCTGAAAGCAGGGGCATTCCAGACAGGAAACAATCAGGTCCAGTGAACACCTTCCAACAAAGGATTGCCCCAGGGAGGAGGCAGCCAGGCTTTGAAGCTGCAAGGTCATTAAACGCTAATCAAGATGGCCAGTTGCAACATTCCCACCTACCTTCAGCAGACAAGAGTTCTTTCTCCCACCCTGGACATTATTCCACAGATATATAAACCTCACTTGCCTAGTTTCCAATGGACCTCAACAGAAATGTTAGAGTGATGTTCTCAAATAATATGCTGTGTCCATGTTGGGTCATCGTTAAAAATAAACCCCTCTAAAATCAGGACAATAAATAAAGAACAACACTCTGAAAGCAGGGGAATTCCAGACAGGAAACAATCAGGTCCAGCTAACACAGGGGTTCTCAACCTTCCTAATGCTGCGACCTCTTAATACAATTCCGCATGTCGTGGTGACCCCCAACCATAAAATTATTTTCCTTCCTACTTCCTACTTCTTAACTGTCCTTTTGATCCTGTTATGAATCATAATGTAAATATCTGATCCGCAGGATTTATTTTCATTCACTACACCAAATTTAGCACAAATACCCGATACACCCAAATTTGAATACTGGTGGGGTTGGTGGGAGGTGGCTTGATTTTGTCATTTGGGAGTTGTGGTTGCTGGGATTTGCAGTTCACTTGCAATCAAAGAGCATTCTGAACTCTACCAACGATGGAATTGAACCAAACTTGGCACAGAGAACTCCCACGACCAACAGAAAATGTTGGAAGGGTTTGGTGTGCATTGACCTTGAGTTTGGGAGTTGTAGTTCGCCTACATCCAGAGAGCACTGTGGACCCAAACCATGATGGATCTGGACCAAATGCTCAACATGCCCAAATGTGAACACTGGTGGAATTTGGGGAAAATAGTCCATGACATTTTGGGAGTAGTAGTTGCTGGGATTTGTAGTTCACCTACAATCAAAGAGCATTCTGAACCCCACCAACGACAGAATTGGGCCAAACTTTCTACATAGAACCCCCATGACCAACAGAAAATACTATGTTTTCCGGTGGTCTTTTCTGACCCCTCTGACACTCCAGGGGTCCCGACCCCCAGGTTGAGAACCACTGAGCTAACACCTTCCAACAAAGGATTCCTCCAGGGAGGAGGCAGCCAGGCTTTGAAGCTGCAAGGTCATTAAACGCTAATCGAGATGGCCAGTTGCAACATTCACACCTACCTTCAGCAGACAAGAGTTCTTTCTCCCACTCTGGACATTATTCCACAGATATATAAACCTCACTTGCCTAGTTTCCAACAGACCTCTGAGGATGCCTGCCATAGATGTGGGCGAAATGTCAGGAGAGAATGCTTCTGGACACCCATGCCTGCTCCAAAGGAATTTCACAAAGGAAAGTTCTTTGTTTGGGGACGCGAGGTTTCTGCCATTGGAGGCACTGAAGAACTTGAAACATTTCACTAATTTCGCCGTTAAGTTTGGAAGATCTCATTTTATCTGGAATCAGAAGTTAAGACTTTTTAAATAATTTATGGCCGCAATAATGCACGTTTTTGTTATTGAATTCTCTCTCTGTAACTTTGCGGAGTGAACAAAAAAAAAATTCCCTCCCTCAGCTAATTATAACTTCCAGTATTTTCCCCAGCAGTCTCACAATCAAATTATTCAAAATTGCATTTCTTTATTGCATATTGCTAAAACCCGAGACAAGCAAATATCAAGATAATAAACAATTATTTATTGGAAATTATTACCTAATATATAAGATTAACAGCTTGTAACTATTAAGATTAATACGGGCGCTAAGCTGTATTTATTATACTTATTTCGCCATAAATATCTTTGTACAAAACATATGTTTATGTATTGCAATTAATGAGAAAAAAGGGTAAGATTAACAATTTATGCCGCGTTTTGCGTTAGATTTATGTGTGCTGTAAAACTTATTTATTGCACTTATTAAAAGTATTTAATGATGGACTTTTAGGTGCTATATTTTAATGCGCAAATATAAACTAAAGGAGTTTTAAATTACAAAATGGAAAATTATAACTGAAGTCCAAAGCTCTAACTGTTTTCTGCCGTAAATCTGATTTAAAATGATCTTCTCCCGAGTTGCGGAATCTGAAAATCCGATCCCTTTTAGTTCATCGTCAGTTGTAAAGTACAGTATAAGCGTTTGCAATGTGCAATCATCTCAAAAGATGCTTTGCCTTCATTAGGGTTGACCCCACCATCTTGCTTGCAATAGTAAATACAGTACATACGATAAACAGTCACATAATCCCCCCCCCCCACTCCTTTTTTTCCAAAGTAAACTGTTAAGAAAAGAAGAAGGAAAGAAAGGAAGGGAAAATTGCTTCCTTTACTTGGCCATGCAGCCTGGAAAACTCACAGCAACCCAGTGATTCCGGCCATGAAAGCCTTTGACAATACAATAATAAAAACAATTTTATTTATTTTGGGATGTGTTACAACATAGATATAAACACACAATATTGCTCATTATTATTGCACATTTTATATTGCACATCTGCACGTTATCTAAATGCACATATATAATGTTGCAATATATATATAAATACACACACTAAAATGTATTTTGATAATGCATTAAAATACACAGAGCAAATACACAATATTGCCCATAAATGCCCATAAATGCTCATTATTATTGCACTTTTATATTGCACATTCACTAAATACACATATATAACATTTCACACTGTATAAATACACATCCTAAAATGTATTTTGTTAATACACAGAGCAAATACACAATATTGCCTATAACTGCTCATTATATATTGCAAATTTTATATTGCATATCTGCACGTTCGCTAAATACACCTATATAACATTGCACATTATATAAATACACATACTAAAATGTATTTTGATAATGCATTAAAATACACAGAGCAAATACACAATATTGCCCACAAACGCTCATTATTATTGCACATTTATATTGCACGTTCTCTAAATACACACATATAACACTGCACATTATATAAATACACATACTAAAATGTATTTTGATAATGCATTAAAATGCACAGAACAAATACACAATATTGCCCATAGCTGCTCATTATTATTTCACATTCTATATTTCACATTATATAAATACTTTGCACATTCTCTAAATACACATATATAATATTGCACTTTATATCAATGCACATACTAAAATGTATTTTGTTAATGCATTAAAATACACAGAGCAAATGCACAATATTGCTCATAACCGCTCATTATTATTTCACAATATTACAAATTATACAAATACTTTGCACGTTCTCTAAATACACATATACAATATTGCCCCAAACTGCTCATTATTATTTCACAGTCTATAGTGCACATTATATCAATACTTTGCATGTTCTCTAAATACACATATATAATATTGCACATTATATAAATACGCATACTAAAATGTATTTTGATAATGCATTAAAATGCACAGAGCAAATACACAATATTGCCCATGACTGCTCATTATATCACATTCTATATTTCACATTCTGTAAATACTTTGCACATTCTCTAAACACACATATTTATTTATTTATTTATTTATTTAATACACTTATATACCGCAGTATCTCAGCCTGGGACGGCGACTCATTGCGGTTTAACAACAGATAAAAGCAATATACA
Organism: Anolis sagrei ordinatus; assembly: GCF_025583915.1. Classification (NCBI taxonomy): domain Eukaryota; kingdom Metazoa; phylum Chordata; class Lepidosauria; order Squamata; family Anolidae; genus Anolis; species Anolis sagrei. The sequence goes on from NW_026847993.1 coordinate 42,815,679, forward strand.
ATTTAAAAACAGCAAGATATAAAACAATACAAATTATTGGGCCACCAATAAAAACTTCATGCTTCTCATCACAAAATCGCAGTCCAGAGATCATTGTCCGTAATTGACCAGTCCAAATTGTCCATGGATTCAGTGTTTGATAACTAGTTAAACGCTTGACTACACAGCCATGTTTTTAACCTCTTCCGGAAAACCATCAGCGAAGAAGCCGATCGTATCTCTGAAGGGAGGGTATTCCAAAGCCGAGGGGCTACCACAGAAAAGGCCCTGTCTCTCGTTCCCACCAGCCGCGCTTGGGAAGCCGGCGGGATAGAGAGCAGGGACTCTCCAGAAGATCTTAGGGCCCTGGCGGGCTGATAGGCTGAGATACGTTCGGATAGGTAAGTTGGGCCAGAACCGTTTAGGGCTTTAAAGGCCAAAACCAGCACTTTGAATTGAGCCCGGTAGCATATCGGCAGCCAGTGGAGCTGGTGCAGCAGAGGAGTTGTGTGCTCCCTGCGCCCCGCTCCTGTTAGTACCATGGCTGCCGCCCGTTGGACTAGTTGGAGCTTCCGGGCTGTCTTCAAAGGCAGCCCCACGTAGAGAGCGTTGCAGTAGTCAAGGCGGGATGTAACCAGAGCGTGGACTACCGTGGCTAGATCGGACTTCCCAAGGTACGGTCGCAGTTGGCGCACAAGTTTTAATTGTGCGAATGCTCCCCTGGTCACCGCCGAAACCTGGGGTTCCAGGCTCAGCGATGAGTCCAGGATCACACCCAAACTGCGAACCTGTGTCTTCAGGGGGAGTGTGACCCCGTCCAACACAGGCTGTAAGCCTATACCCTGTTCGGTCTTGCGACTAACCAGGAGTACCTCTGTCTTGTCTGGATTCAATTTCAATTTGTTCGCCCCCATCCAGACCGTCACAGCGGCCAAGCACCGGTTCAGGACTTCGACAGTTATATAATATTATAAATATATAAATATTATATAATATTTCACATTATATAAATACATATACTAAAATGTATCTTGATAATGCATTAATACACACAGACCAAATACACAATATTGCCCATGACCGCTCATTAGTATTGCAATTTCTATATTGCACTTTGTATTAATACTTTGCATATTCTCTAAACACACACATATAATATTGCGCATTATATAAATACACATACTAAAATGTATTTTGATAATGCATTCAAATACACAGAGCAAATACATAATATTGCCCATAACCGCTCATTATTATTGCAAATTCTATATTGCACATTGTATTAATACCTTGCACATTCTCTAAATACACACATATAATATTGCGCATTATATAAATACACATACTAAAATGTATTTTGATAATGCATTAAAATACACAGAGCAAATGCACAATATTGCCCATAACTACTCATTATTATTGCAAATTCTATATTTCATTTTATATAAATACTTTGCATGTTCTCTAAATACACACATATAATATTGCCCATTATATAAATATATAAATTTGAAAAAAACAAATCTGTTCCTGCTTTGAAAGTGTGTTTCCTGTAAGGATGCTTCCTTTGTATATATTTTTTCCATATTGCAATCTCATTTTCCTAAGGATCCCTGGCCTTGCTCACTTATACCGAGCGCTGCCTTTTTAAGCCATGTGAAATGTATTTGAAATATGGGGAACCAAAATGGAGGAAAGCATATGTATAATTTAAATTTTTCTTGTTTAACCAATAAAGTGAAATGTCAGAGCCAGTGAACCAAAAAATTCTAGTTTCTGTAATATTTGCTCACAATATGGCTTGCAAGTTTTAAGAGGACACATTAATGGAAAGGGTGAAAACTGGACTTTTTGTAATTATGCACTGGCCTGAGAAAAATTATATATATATATATATATATATATATATATATATATATATATATATATATATATATAATATATCTCCTTGATTTTGATTGTACGGAGAGAACTCATGTTAGGAATATATGCCCAAAATATTAATTAAGAATATCCTCGCATTCCTTTTGTAGCACCTTACTCTGATGGGTCAAAGTCCTAACAGGTCATTAGCTTTCAGATTGCGCTTTGATGTTTCCTATTTGTATGTTCTTTAATTATTATGGATTTTAATGTCTCTATGTGGAAGGAACGAGTAAGACCAACTCTGAGTATTCTTTGCCTAAGAAAATCCTATGAAATGCATGGGATTTCCATCACCCAACAGGGTAGAAAAGCATTAAGTGGGTGGGGTCATGCGAATTCCACACAAGGAACCCTGGGATGCCTGCCTGTGGTGGAGGAAACATGTTAAATCTAGGTGGGGGTGATTGAGTTTGTCATTTGGGAATGGTCGTTGCTGGGATTTGTAGTTCACCTACAATCAAAGAGCATCCTGAACTCCACCAACGATGGAATTGAACCAAATTTGGCACACATAACTCCTGTGACCAACAGAAAATACTGGGAGGGTTTGGTGGGCATTGACCTTGAGTTTGGAAGTTGTAGTTCACCTACATCCAGAGATCACTGTGGATCCAAACACTGATGAATCTGGACCAAACTTGGCTCAATATGCCCAAATTTGAACACTGGTGGAGTTTGGGGAAAATAGACCTTGACCTTTGGGAGTTGTAGTTGCTAGGATTTATAGTTCACCTACAATCAAAGAGTATTCTGAACTCCACCAACGATAGTATTGGGCCAAACTTGGCACACAGAACCCCCATGACCAAGAGAAAATACTCTTTGGTGACCCCTCTGACACCCCCTCGCGACCCCTCCTGGGGTCCTGACCCCCAGGTTGAGAAACGCTGATGTAGAGCATAAGCCTAGCTACAAATCTGTGCAATCACATTATGTTTAGGGATGAAGGATGTCCAGTTTGTCGGCTAAATCCGGTCAGTAGGAGTTCCCTTTTTCCCACAAGGTCTTCTGCAGGCGACATCTTTTTCTGTGCGGTGTTTATTCTCAGTCTTTGAGAGGCGAGAAGAGCTGGTGTTTCCCTGCTTAGCATAATAATAATAATAATAATAATAATAATAATAATAATAATAAGGTTCTTGTAGGTTTTTTCGGGTTGTATGGCCATGTTCTAGAGGCATTCTCTCCTGACATTTCACCTGCGTCTATGGCAAGCATCCTCAGAGGTAGTGAGGTCTGTTGGAATTAGGAAAATGGGTTTATATATCTGTGGAATGACCAGGGTGGGACAAAGGACTCTTGTCTGCTGGAGCTAGGTGTGAATGTTTCAACTGACCAACTTCATTAGCATTTGAAGGCCTGCCTGAGCCTGGGAAAATCTTTTGTTGAGAGGTGTTAAGATGTGCCTGGTTGTTTCCTCTCTGCTGTTTTGCTGTTGTAATTTTAGAGTTTTTTAATACTGGTAGCCAGATTTTGTTCATTTTCATGGTCTCCTCCTTTCTGTTGAAATTGTCCACATGCTTCTTGTGGATTTCAATGGCTTCTCTGTGTAGCCTGACATGGTGGTTGTTGGAGTGGTCCACCATGTCAGACTACAGAGAGAAGCCATTGAAATCCACAAGCATGTGGACAATTTCAACAAAATCTGGCTACCAGTATTAAAAAACTCTAAAAGTACTACAGCAAAACAGCAGAGAGGAAACAACCAGGCACATCTTAACACCTCTCAACAGAACATTTTCCCAGGCTCAGCCAAGCCTTCAAATGCTAATGAAGGTGGTCAGCTGAAACATTCACACCTAGCTTCAGCAGAGAGCTCTTTGCCCCACCCCAGTCATTCCACAGATATATAAACCCATTTTCCTATTTCCAACAGACCTCACTACCTCTGAGGATGCTTGCCAAAGTGCAGGCGAAACGTCAGGAGAAATGCCTCTAGAGCATGGCCCTATAGCCCGAAAAAACCTACAAGAACCTAGTGATGCCAGCCATGAAAGCCTTCGACAATACAATAATAATAATAATGTCTCATCCCCATGCGCTGAGTCCTTGCCCCCTCATGCTCCTAACCCTGTCCGTTGGTGGACCCTTCCCAATTTAGAATTCAGGACTTGTATCGAAAGGGAAGCGTGAAAATCCTGCTGCGCGGCTTTCTCCTGAAGCAGCAGGTTTACAAGGTAATCTTTTCATTTCCTTAGCAAGCTAAAGATCACGCTCTATTTTTCTTGTTAATGTTTATTCATGTTCAGATACTTTTGTATGTGTGTGCAGATAGAAAACGCCAATATCGCCTTCCATCTGGCAGGCCTCTTCTGTGTAGATCTCTCCAGCAAGACATCCTCTGACTTGGCAGTATCAGGAGCAATGACACTATCTTTATATGCATTCTATATATAAAAAACACACCAAAAGACAAAAAGAGGGGAGAGAAATGTCACCACTGTGAAGGTGAACTTCAGTTGCAGTGTCTAACACAGTCTCCACACCATCTTATCTTGGTTAAGCAAGTTTAGATCATGCAACAATTGCCCAAAGGCAGACGTGTCCAAGAGAGGAGATTACATAAATATGCGTGTCACACTGCTCTGTTTTCATATTCTCCGAACATTTCAACTCTAGCTCAATCATGGGAAGCTGTATCTGTTTGTTGGAACTTTTGTTACTTGCAACGGAAGTGGCTGTTCTGTTAGTTTGGGATAGCTTATGTGGTGAAAAGTCACAGTGCTATGGGGATGCCTGGCTTGAGAGCAGTACGTGTGAAAAAGATCTTGGGGTCCTCGTGGACAGCAAGTTAAACATGAGCCAGGAATGTGATGTGGCGGCAAAAAAAGCCAATGGGATTTTGGCCTGCATCAAGAGGAGCCTAGTGTCGAGATCTAAGGAAGTAATGCTCCCCATGCTCTATTCCGCTTTGGTTAGACCACTTTATCTGGAATATTGTGTCCAATTCTGGGCACCACAATTCAAGAGAGATATGGACAAGCTGGAATGTGTCCAGAGGAGGGCGACTAAAAGGATCCAGGGTCTGGAGAACAAGCTCTATGAGGACCGGCTTAAGGAGCTGGGCATGTTTAGCCTGAAGAAGAGAAGGCTGAGAGGAGACATGATGTTGTTGTTGTTGTTCATTCGTTCAGTCATCTCCGACTCTTCGTGACCTCATGGACCAGCCCACGCCAGAGCTCCCTGTCGGCCGTCACCACCCCCAGCTCCTTCAAGGCCAGTCCAGTCACTTCAAGGATGCCATCCATCCATCTTGCCCTTGGTCGGCCCCTCTTCCTTTTGCCTTCCACTTTCCCCAGCATCATTGTCTTCTCTAGGCTTTCCTGTCTCCTCATGATGTGGCCAAAGGACTTCAACTTTGTCTCTAGTCTCCTTCCCTCCAATGAGCAGCCGGGCTTTATTTCCTGGAGGATGGACTGGTTGGATCTTCTTGCAGTCCAAGGCACTCTCAGGACTTTCCTCCAACACCACAGCTCAAAAGCATCGATCTTCCTTCGCTCAGCCTTCCCTAAGGTCCAGCTCTCACATCCGTAGGTGACTACAGGGAAGACCATGGCTTTGACTAGGCAATGGATCTTGGTTGCCAGTCTGATGTCTCTACTCTTTACTATTTTATCGAGACTGGACATTGCTCTCGAAGAAGAGAAGGTGAGAGGAGATATGATAGCCATGTATAAATATGTGAGAGGAAGCCACAGGGAGGAGGGAGCAAGCTTGTTTTCTGCTTCCCTGCAGACTAGGATGCGGAACAATGGCTTCAAACTACAAGAGAGGAGATTTCATCTGAACATGAGGAAGAACTTCATGACTGTGAGAGCCATTCAGCAGTGGAACTCTCTGCCCCGGAGTGTGGTGGAGGCTCCTTCTTTGGAGGCTTTTAAACGGAGGCTGGATGGCCATCTGTCAGGGGTGATTTACATGCAATGTTCCTGCTTCTTGACAGAAGGGGGTTGGACTGGATGATGGCCCATGAGGTCTCTTCCCACTCTTTGATTCTATGATTCTATGATGCATCAGAAAGGGACATGCTCAAACCAAGAGCATGCTCACCTACCTGCCTCGAAGGAACTGTCCATGGTGCTGAACGCTAGCCTTCTCATTGCCCTTGCATTGCTGGCCAGTCTCTGCACAGATTCTCCCCTTGAACCTTGGTTTGCATGGTCTATGCTTCCATTTGTTTGCCCCATGTGAGCCTTGTGGCTGATCTGGTTCCCCTATACAGTTCTTTTTGGTCTACAGGTATGCTCACCTGGGCACTTGCAGTGTTCTTTTTTTGCAGAAAGAAATGCATTATAAGCTTTCTCCATGTGATCAAACTTGACTCATCACAACAACTACCATTTTTTTCCCCTATTTATAGTCTCATTCATAAGTGTACCAGAAAGGGAAGAATCAGGCGCAACTGGAGGTGTCCATGCTAGCGATTGATTATTTCATTCTGGATTATGTGACACGATAATTTTTGGGTTGTTGTAGTTTTTTTCGGGTTATATGGCCATGTTCTAGAGGCATTCTCTCCTGATGTTTCGCCTGCATCTATGACAAGTATCCTCAGAGGTTGTGAGGTCTGTTGGAACTAGGAAAATGGGTTTATATATCTGTGGAATGACCAGGGTGGGACAAAGAACTTTTGTCTGCTGGAGCTAGGTGTGAATGTTTTAACTGACCACTTTGATTAGCATTTGATAGCCTGGCAGTTGTTTGGTGTGGCTTGTTGGTGCCTGGGGCAATCTTTAGTTGAGAGGTGATTAGATGTCCCTGATTGTTTCCTCTCTGTTGTTGCGCTGTTGTAATTTTAGAGTTTTTTTCTAATACTGGTAGCAAGATTTTGTTCATTTTCACAGTTTCCTCCTTTCTGTTGAAATTGTCCACATGTTTATGGATTTCAATGGCTTCTCTGTGTCGTCTGACATGGTGGTTGTGAGAGTGGTCCAGCATTTCTGTGTTCTCAGATAAAATGCTGTGTCCAGATTGGTTCCTCAGGTGCTCTGCTCTGGCTGACTTCTCTGGTTGAAGGAGTCTGTAGTGCCTTTCATGTTCCTTGATTCGTGTCTGGGCAATGCTGCTGTGTTTGGTGGTCCCTTGTCCACAGCTGCATGGGACATGGTAGACTCCTGCAGAGATATTTCAATAAATATCTCCTCTTTGTGTCTTGACCAATTCAGTATAGTTTGTGGCAACCACAGAAACAAAGTTTCTGGAGTAGAACAACTAGAACATTAAGATCGTCTGGGGAGGCCCTGCTCTCGATCCCGCTTGCGTCACAGGCGCGCTTGGCGGGGACGAGAGACAGGGCCTTCTCAGTGGTGGCCCCTTGGCTATGGAATGCCTTGCCGGCAGACATCAGACAGGCACCCTCGTTGCTGACGTTTCGGAGAATGGTCAAGACCTGGCTTTACGAGCAAGCGTTTGGCTAAGCAATGCAACTAATTAAGGAAGACGGTAAATGGAACATAGGAACAGCACAACGATTATGAGAACGGATCTGATTTCAACTGAGGCATTATATATGTTGTTTGTTGATTTGTCCTGTCTGATTGTTAATTGTTGTAGATCAACGTCGTCAATCCTGTTGTTGTATTGTTGTGTTTTAATTGCACTGTAAACCGCATTGAGTCGCCTGTTAAGGGCTGAAAAATGCGGTATAAAAATGAAGCAAATAAATAAATAAATAAATAAACTACTTTCAAAGTAAGTACCGCACAATTAAACAGGAAATAACACTTTCAAACCAGGAACAGATTTTTTAAAATTTTTTTTTGTTAAGGTAAAGGTAAAGGTAGTCCCCTGACATTAAGTCCAGTCATGTCTGACTCTGGGGTGTGGTGCTCATCTCCCTTTCTAAGCCAAAGAGCCAGCGTTGTCCGTAGACACCTCCAAGGTCATGTGGCCGGCATGACTGCATGGAGCGCTGTTACCTTCCCGCCGGAGCGGTACCTATTGATCTACTCACATTTGCATGTTTTCGAACTGCTAGGTTGGCAGAAGCTAGGGCTGACAGCGGAAGCTCACGCCGCTCCCCGGAATCGAACCTGTGACCTTTCGATCAACAAGTTCAGCAGCTCAGTGCTTTAACCCACTGCGCCACTTGGGGCACAAAAAAATTGTTACATAGTGTTATTTGAAGGATGGGATTCAGCACCTTGGAGAGCTCCAGACAAGGATTCCCTCTTCGCCCCCAAATGCATTTTTAACCTCCCCTCCCCGGTGAATTTGTTGTCACCGTGCCTAGCACAAGTTCTGGATTATATTATTATTTTTTTTCATCATCCTTTTGTCTCCAAGCATATTCACCAGCCGCTTAATTTGTCATAGCCCTGGAGGTATCAAAACTAATGAGCTTTGTTTGAATAGACTTTTTCCAGTTCATCTAGCACACTTTGGGGTAATCATTCAGTTTCTGTTTGCTTCTTGATGTGGAGCATTGTGGGACGAGGAAGGGAATCACAGTGTTCATTCCCGTGCCCGCTACCTTCCGAACAACCAAACAGTCAACACAAATCCTAAAGATTTTATAGAAGTGATTTCATTGTTTACTGAAGAGCTTTGAGGACGTTAAATAAGTGCAGCCTAATCCTCATTGCATAATACTGCGAGGAAAGCCAGATCTGATGGTGTGAGCTTCACCAATTAGCAGTGCTTGGGGAGGGGAAAATGTATTTCATAAATAGTAAATAGTTGTTTCTATGACTTTTGACGTGGGAAAATGAAGATGTGGTGATCTGTTATTATTATTATTATTATTATTATTATTATTATTATTATTATTAAACTTTATTTGTACCCCGCTAGCATCTCCCGAAGGACTTGATGCGGCTTACAAAGGCCAAGGCCTCAACACACAACATAACAATACAAAACCTAAAGCAAATTAAAAACAATTAAAGCAATATAAACAACAAGCAATAAACAATACACTAAGACACAATAAAACTGGGCCGGGCAAGAGTAATGGGTACAGGATTAAAAGTGCTGATGTGACAGGTGATATGTAGGATTATAAGGTAAGTGCAGTGTGTGGTGTGTAGCAATCTTAGTTCTAGTAAAGTGCTTCTGGGACTTGGTATTGGAGATTTCCTAATCTGGGAAGGCACATCAGAACAGCCAGGTCTTCAAGTTCTTTCTGAAAACTGCCAATGTAGGGGCCTGTCTAAGATCTTTGGGGAGGGTGTTCCAGATTCGGGGGGCCACCACAGAAAAGGCCCTGTCTTGTGTCCCCACCAAACGCGCTTGCGACGCAGGCAGGATCTCGAGCAGGGCCTCACCAGATGAGCATAGTGAACTCGTGGGTTCGTAGACGGAGATGCGGTCACGCAGGTAGGATGGTCCCAAACCGTTCAGGGCTTTGTAGGTAAGCACCTGCACCTTAAATTGGGCTCGGAATATAAACGGCAGCCAGTGGAGCTCCTTGAACAGGAGGGTTGACCTCTTTCTGTAAGGAGCACCAGTTAACATCCTGGCCGCTGCCCGTTGGACCAGTTGGAACTTCCGAGCTGTTTTCAAGGGCAGCCCCACGTAGAGCGCATTACAGTAGTCCAATCTGTTATCAGGCTAACATATTGAACTCCAGATGACTCCTTGTGGAGAGAAAAAGCAGGGTATAAATAAACATAAACATAACAACAGTAACAACTTTTCTTGGTCGGACAATTGCATTTTAATTCCCCCCCCCCCAACTTTTCCTTTAGGTTTGAGACTGTACCATATGTGTGCATATGAGAAACATGGAAATATACATGACCTGTGGGGTCCCGCAAGGCTCCATTCTGTCTCCCATGCTTTTTAACATCTACATGAAACCGCTAGGAGGGGTCATCCGGAGTTTTGGAGTTGGGTGCCATCTCTATGCAGATGACACCCAACTCCACTACTCTTTTCCATCTGACTCCAAGGAAGTCCCTCGGGTGCTGGACGAGTGCTTGGCCGCTGTGGCTATCTGGATGAAGAGGACCACAATTCAAGAGATATATTGACAAGCTGTAATGTGTCCAGAGGAGGGCGACTAAAATGATCAAGGGTCTGGAGAACAAGCCCTATGAGGAGCGGCTTAAGGAGCTGAGCATGTTTAGCCTGAAGAAGAGAAGGATGAGAGGAGATATGATAGCCATGGATAAAGATGTGAGAGGAAGGCACAGGGAGGAGGAGGGAGCAAGCTTGTTTTCTGCTTCCTTGGAGACTAGGACGCGGAACAATGGCTTCAAACTACAAGAGAGGAGATTCCATCTGAACACGAGGAAGAACTTCCTGACTGTGAGAGCCGTTCAGCAGTGGAACTCTCTGCCCCGGAGTGTGGTGGAGGCTCCTTCTTTGGAAGCTTTTAAACAGAGGCTGGATGGCCATCTGTCAGGGGTGATTTGAATGCAACATTCCTGCTTCTTGGCAGAATGGGGTTGGACTGGATGGCCCATGAGGTCTCTTCCAACTCTTTGATTCTATGATTCTATGATTCTATGAGGAACAAGCTGAAGATCAATCCGAACAAGACAGAGGTCCTCCTGGTCGATCGTAAACCGGATCGGGGTATAGGGTGGCAACCTGTGTTGGACGGTCACCTCTAGATTGGACTATTGTAATGCGCTCTACGTGGGGCTGCCCTTGAAAACGGCCTGGAAATTACAACTGGTTCAACGGTCGGCGGCCAGGTTGTTAACTGGTGCTCCTTAAAGAGAGAGGTCAACCCTCCTGTTTAAGGAGCTCCATTGGCTGCCGTTCATCTTCCGGTCCCAATTCAAGGTGCAGGTGCTCCCCTACAAAGCCCTAACCAGTTTGGGACCCGCCTACCTGTGTGACCGCATCTCTGTATATGAACCCACACGTTCCCTCCAATCATCTGGAGAGGCCCTGCTCACGATCCCACCTGCGTTGCAGGCGCGTTTGGTGGGGACGAGGGACAGGGCCTTCTCTGTGGTGGCCCCCCGACTCTGGAACTCTCTCCCCAAGGACATCAGACAAGCCCCAACGTTGGCAATCTTTAGGAAGAGCCTGAAGACCTGGCTGTTCCAGTGTGCCTTCCCAGAATAGGAAAGTCCTGGCATCATGTCAGAAATGCACTTTGTTCGTTTTAGGATTGTCTGCACATTGCACCTACCTCCAAAAAACCTCTACATATCACCTGTCAAGTCCAGCACTTTTTAAATTTGTCCATTACATTTGGCCCGGCCTTTAGGTTTTAAATGCGTCTTGGTGTCATTGTTTTTAGAGTTTTATTGTTTGCTTGATGTTTTATTATTTGCTTATGAGTTTTATTGTTGTATTTGTATGCTGTTGTTGTTGGTGGTCTTGGCCTTGTAAGCCGCATTGAGTCCTTTGGGAGATTTTGCGGGGTATAAATAAAGTTAATAAATAAATAAATAAACAATACACACTTGCACACTGTATGTATTTTCTGAAGATGTCGCACTCTTAGGATTAAACAGGCTTTTAAGTTTAATTCCTAGGTAGATTTGTCCTCCTTCCCAATTAGGACAATTCTTCCATTGGTTGCTCTCATTTTAACATATCTTTAATGAATTGGAAGTATCCAATTATAGACAAAAAAATTGAGCTACTCAAATATTTGAGTTTAATCTTAGCACAGCAGGTTAAACCACCAGCTGCAGAAAATCTTGCCGATCGAAAGGTTGAAAGTTCAAGCCCAGGTCGAGGTGAGCTCCCGGCTGTCAGCCCAGCTTTTTGCGGGGGGGGGGGGGGGCGCTAATTGGAAAGAGTTTCTCAAGACCCTTTCTTAAGTCCTTTTAAATAGCTATGAAAAAGAACTCCAAATGTTATGGACCAAATGTCCTGTGTAATGATCGAAATGCTTCCATCTATTAATTCATCATCGAAGGCTTTCATGGTCGGAATCACTAGGTTGTTGTAGGTTTTTTCGGGCTATATGGCCATGTTCTAGAGGCATTTTCTCCTGACGTTTCACCTGCATCTATGGCAAGCATCCTCAGAGGTAGTGAGGTCTATTGGAACTAGGAAAATGGATTTATATATCTGTGGAATGACCAAGGTGGGATAAAGGACTCTTGTCTGCTGGAGCTAGGTGTGAATGTTTCAACTGGCCACCTTGATTAGCATTTGATGGCCTGGCAGTGTCTGGAGCAAATTTTTGTGGAGAGGTGATTAGATGTCCTTGTTTGTTTCCTCTCTGTTGTTTTGCTGTTGTAATTTGAGAGTTTTTTAATACAGGCAGCCAGATTTTGTTCATTTTCATGGTTTCCTCCTTTCTGTTGAAATTGTCCACGTGCTTCTTGCGGATTTCAATGGCTTCTCTGTGTTGTCTGACATGGTGGTTGTGAGAGTGATCCAGCATTTCTGTGTTCTTACACAATACACTGTGTCCAGGTTGGTTCCTCAGGTGCTCTACTCTGGCTGACTTCTCTGGTTGAAGTTGTCTGCAGTGCCTTTCATGAAAACATAACTCAAAAACCACTGGGCAAATTGGCACCAAATTTGGACACAAGACACCTCTCAGGCCAGTGAGGGACCATCTCTCATAAAAACACTGAAAAATACAGTGGAGGGGACTTAAAATCCAGAAAAGCAAAAAGACGCCACAGCACATGTGCAAAAATGACTCCCCTGGCAAACGAAACACACAATAGCATATCTACACTCTCTTCCGGACTACAGCTCCCAGCATTCCCTAGACCAGGCCCTTTAGGAAAGGAGGATGATCCAAATGCACTGCTTCCAAGATGCAAGCTTTCTTTCCCTTGGATCTCTTTGAGAGCATCCCAATCCCGGCATATTTCTAATTTCCTATTCCTGGACTGCAACTCCCAGCAATCCTCCAGAGAGATAAATTAGATAGATAGATAGATAGATAGATAGATAGATAGATAGATAGATAGATAGATAGAGATAGGTAGGTAGGTAGGTAGGTAGTGATCAGGAGAGTGCTGGGAGTTGCAGTCCAAGAATAGGTAATAGGTAGAGAAGGAAGAAAGCGGAGAAAGAGGAAGGGAAAGAAAAGGGGGGGGGGAGAAGGGAAGAGGAAGGAAGGAAGGAAAGAAGGAAGGAAGGAAGGAAGGAAGGAAGGAAGGAAGGAAGGAAGGAAGGAAGGAAGGAAGGAAGGAGAAAAACAAAAAAAGAAAAAAGGGAAGGAAGGAAAGAGGGAAGGAAGGAGGACAGAAAGAGGGAGGGAAGGTTGACCACAGCAATGCGTGGCGAATACAGCTAATAATAGTAATAATAATGATTTATTTACTTTACTTATATACCGCTGTTCTCAGCCTGAAGGCGACTCACAGCGGTTCACAACAAATAAGAACAGCAAAAATTCAATGCTACAGTATAAAAAACAGTTAATAACCTAACGTATTACATAATTAATAAACAATTACTACAATAACCATTCACTATTCACTATCGTCTCATCATCAAAAACATGATCCAGATTCGTCATCCATTATTCCGTTCCAATGTTCATTAACCAATCATTACACTAATGATTCGAACGCCTGCTCAAACAGCCAGGTCTTCACTTCCTGCAGAATACCATTAGAGATGGTGCTAGTCTAATGTCCGTAGGAAGGGCGTTCCACAGCTGAGGAGCCACCACTGAGAAGGCCCTATCTCTCATCCCCACCAGACGTGCTTGAGAAGCAGGCGGGATCGAGAGCAGGGCCTCCCCGGAAGATCTCAAAGTCCTGGTGGGTTCATAGGCAGAGATGCAGTCAGATAGGTAGCTTGGGACGGAACCGTTTAGGGCTTTAAAGGCCAACGCCAGCACTTTGAATTGAGCCCAGTAGCAGATCGGTAGCCAGTTGGCGCAACAGGGGGGTTGTATGCTCCCTGCGCTCCGCTCCTGTTAAAATCATGGCTGCCGAGCGTTAGACTAGTTGGAGCTTCCGAGCCGTCTTCAAAGGCAACCCCACATAGAGAGCGTTGCAGTAGTCTAAACAGGATGTAACCAGAGCGTGGACTACCGTGGCCAAGTCAGACTTCCCAATGATAATAATAATAATAATATACTTTATTTACATTCTGCTTTATCTCCCTGAAGGGACGCAGGGTGGATTGCCGAACACACATATGGCAAACATTCAATGCAGTTATGCAATTAACAAGGACAGACAATACATAAACAGAGGTATAGGCTTTCCCATCTTTTCCCATCTCTGGCATCTGGAGGCTGTGCTCAACTCTGGCCACAGGGAGGTGTTGTTGCTCTGTCTTCCATATAGACATCCGTAGACGTCCTCCCGATCATTATGCAGGACATTTGGTCCATAACATTTGGAGTTCTTTTTCAGAGCTATTTATTTATTTATTTATTTGTCGTGTCAGAGCAACCAGTCCATTATATTACATTTCTAACAGAACAAAGCAAACAAACAAAACTTGTGAGTTTGGTAGTTGGTTAAAAGTCCTTTGACCAGTATCTGGCCACCTGGAGTTCCTCTGGTGTTGCTGCAAGAAGGTCCTCCCTTGTGCATGTGGCAGGGCTCAGGGTGCATTGCAGCAGGTGGTCAGTGGTTTGCTCCTCTCCACACTCACATGTCGAGGACTCCACTTTGTAGCCCCATTTCTGAAGATTGGCTCTGCATCTGGTGGTGCCAGAGTGCAGTCTGTTCAGTGCCTTCCAGGTTGCCCAGTCCTCTGTGTGCCCAGGGGGGAGTCTCTCACTTGGTATCAGCCATTGGTTGAGGTGCTGGGTTTGAGCCTGCCACTTTTGGACTCTCGCTTGCTGGGGTGTTCCAGCGAGTGTCTCTGTAGATCTAAGCAAACTATGTCTTGATTTAAGTCGTTGATGTGCTGGCTGATATCCAAACAGGGGGTGGGCTGGAGATGTCTCTGCCTTGGTCCTTTCACTATTGGCTGCTACTTCCCGGCGGATGTCAGGTGGTGCAATACCGGCTAAGCAGTGTAATTTCTCCAGTGGTGTAGGGCACAGACACCCCGTGATAATATGGCATGTCTCATTAAGGGCCACATTCACTGTTTTAGTGTGGTGAGATGTGTTCCACACTGGGCATGCATACTTAAAAGGGTCTTGAGAAACTCCGTACTCAGCTCCGAGTAGTCAACGAACAATAGTTTCCAATGGATTCCCCCCTCAAAGCCATCTTTCCAACGTAGCATGAGTAAATGTTTCAAAAGAGAAATACGGGATGAAGAGAAGAAAGTGCATTAAAAAGACGTTATGATAAGGAACAGACAATCTCATTTAATATTTTAGCACACTTTTCTCATGAAACCAGCCCTTTTAATATTTTAAAACACAAATACCATGCTGATGTTTTGCAAGCTTTCTGTGCGTTGCAGCATTTCGCTTTCAGTCCTTGTCTTCAAACTGCAACACACTTAATGTATGACTCTCCAGTTAAACTCGGATGCCGATAAATACACAAACGCTTTGAGAAGGAACCTTTTGAGGCCAAAATTGATCGTTCATCCCTTCTGAAGCCCCGGCCATCTCTATATCTTCTACATAGACCTTCTCTAAGATGCTGGAAAGGAGGTTATTGTAAAACCTCTGAGCATATTTTGATCAATGACATATTTGATTCATATTCTCAAGTTAGGAGAGAAGAGAGACCAAGTTTGAACTGATAAGAACACTAACTTTCCTTTGGGAGAAAATTGATGTCTGTGGATTGCTTGGGACCTACAACCTAATCAGTAATATATCTCCAATAACACAACAACAAGTGTGACATCTCTATGTATTAGGATCCTATAGTTGCCATTATGAATTGAAAATTGGTGGTATGGTTTATTAAAATCCCATTGAAACTGTCATGAAAGACTGGAGAATACAGCTACCCATCCATCTTGTAATTCGACTATAAATTCACTTTCTAACCCTTACATCCTATTGGCACCATTAAAAAAAACTTAATAGTTCTTTCTTCTTGACACACCACCAATATTATGAGAGGAGACATTAGGCAGGGAATGAGCAGTCATAGAGAACTGTTTAAAAGAGAACAAATGTTGCTTGCACCTCGGAGGAGATGGAGAACAATTTCAAAGAGTTATGCAGTGATTGTGCAAGGGCATCTTGCGAGGGAAGTGTGACATTGTGTGCCAAACATGCAACCAAATACAGTGCATACGATACATAACGCATATCAGCACTGAGGTCCAACTCTGTGTTTTGTTGTGCACATGGCTCCACAATGCACAAATATGCACAATGTGTCATGTATCATGTTCTGCAGTTGTTGATGGTTGGTGGTGGTAGGCTTAGCTGTTGGTGATGGAAGGGTTAATGTAAGTCTTAGTTCTAAAGGGTTGAGTAATCTGTAAGTAAGAGTTCATGGGTGAAAGCAATTAAGGGTGGAGGTATGCAAAAGATGGGTTGCAGCTGGGTGTTTCTGGATATAAGGAGTGAGCCTTGGAACTGATCTTTGGGAGAAAAGTATTTGTTTTATTTTGGTGGTAGATGCTGCTGGTTTACCCCCAGGTTTGAGGATTTTCAGGAGTTGCATGTGACATCTGTAGACAGTCCACATATCGCAAGCATATAGCAGGGTTGGGAGGACAATAGCTTTATAAACAAGCCCTTGGTCTCCCTACGGATGTCCCAGTCCTCAAACACTCTCTGCTTCATTTACCCGCCTGTCTTCCCAAGAAATTTGTAGGATTTTCTGGAGGCAACGCTGATGGAATCATTCCAGGAGTTGCATGTGATCTCTGTAGACAGTCCACATCTCACAGTCGTATAGCAAAGTTGGGAGGACAATAGCTTTATAAACAAGCACCTTGGTCTCCCTACGGATGTCCCAGTCCTCAAACACTCTCTGCTTCATTTCCCCGCCTGTCTTCTTAAGATATTTGCAGGATTTTTTCGGAAGCAGCACTGATGGAATCATTCCAGGAGTTGCATGTGACGTCTGTAGACAGTCCACGTCTCGCAGGTGGGTAGCAGGGTTGGGTGGACAATAGCTTTATAAACAAGCCTGTTGGTCTCCCTACGGATGTCCCAGTCCTCAAACATTCTCTGCTTCATTTCCCCACCTGTCTTCCCAAGAGATTTGTAGAATATTCCGAAGGCAATGCTGATGGAATCATTCCAGGAGTTGCATGTGACGTCTGTAAACAGTCCACGTCTCGCAGGCGTATAGCAGGGTTGGGAGGGCAATAGCTTTATAATCAACCCCTTGATCTCCCTATGGATGTCCCTGGTCCTTACTTACTTAGGTGATCCCTCAATAAACTTCTTGCTGAATTTACTGCATTGGTGTGTTGTTTAAAAACAGAGCTATTCCTGTTGTGGTTTACAACACCTTGTATCTTTTGAGACTGTTCTTTATGCCCATTTGGCAGTTAAGTATTTGCATAGGGGATGCTGGGACTGTCACTTTCACAGGGTGCCGCATCCCTGATGTTATGGAGTGGTAGCCTAGAGAAATGAGTTAGAGCCTTTAATCCAATTGCATAAAAATGCAAATTTCAGACAAGCAATTAAAAATAGATAGAAATTAGAGATTTGGCTTTCCTTCCGGTGGTAAGCCTTCCACCGCTCCAGCCTGCATTACTATGTAATTTATCTGGATTCTGCCAGTAATCGTCAGGCTAGATTTTGATAAAGAACTGCAAATCTGTCCCTCCGCAGCGCTCGTGACTTGCTGCAAATTTCATTCAAGTTGAAGCTCCTGTACGATCCCTTGAATAATTTGGAGTTAATCATTTGTACTTTGCGGCCTCTGATAGGCCTTAGACTTGGGGGTGGGGACAGATTTGGCTTTTTAATCGCCTTGTATATTGTGCGGCGAGAGATAAATGACACTAACTGTCTGGAATCTACATTCTTGCTTCTGATGCAAAACTGTAATTAATTTTGTGCAGTGTTTCAGAATTGATTGTGGTCACTTGAATCCCTAATTTTTCATCCACTTCAAAGGCCTTGCGCTTGAAAGGATGGGCTTTCGAGGAGAGGAGCACTTGCCAAGGCTCGGGCGCTCAATGGCTCTTTTACGCCTATTTTTCAATAAGGTGAAACTGAGGTCAAGGCAGAAGGTTGGGGTTGATCTCCGCCTTGGCTTGCTTTGGGAGGATCTAGACAGGCATGGGCGAACTTCGGCCCCCCCGGGTGTTTTGGACTGCAACTCCCACAATTCCTAACAGCTGGTAGGCTGTTAGCAGAGGTTGCCCTAGGTAATTTTCAGTGGTAAGCAAACAGTATTTTGGCACCCCCCTCCCCAAAACCAATCGTTGATATACATTTTCTGTTCGTTGTGGGAGTTCTGTGTGCCATATTTGGTTCAATTCCATCATTGGTGGAGTTCAGAATGCTCTTTGATTGTAGGTGAACTATACATCCCAGTAACTACACTTGCCGCACTTGCTCCCTTGCCTGGCCCGCTTTGGGTCCGGAGGCGTGCCTGAAGACCCCGTGTGTGCACCAAAAGTCACCTCTTCTCCTGACTTTCTCCTCAGCCATTGGGACCAAGAGAGAGAGAGAGAGAGACAGAGGTGGAGATGCCCACCTTTCCTGAAGGTAGGCGCAAAAACAAAGGAGGGAGCGGAGGTGGGAGATACCTCCAGCCGGAGGGCTCTCTCTCTCTCTCTCTTGGTTCCAATGGCTGAAGAGAAAGTCAGGAGAAGAGGCGACTTTTGGTGCGCACGCTGGGGTCTTCAGACATGCCTCCGGACCCGAAGCAGGCCAGGCGCGGCTGCTCCGCCCCTTGGCCCACCTGCAGATTGGGGAGAGGAGAGGAGGCGGGTGGAGCGGCGGGATCGGGAAAGGGAGCCGGTCATGGGGAAGGGATCGAACGGGGAGAACGATTGAGCGCCGGCTCTGCTCGCACACCCGGTGACCGGGTGGAGCAGGAACGAGAGGGTGGAGCAGGAACGAGGCTCAAGGGCCCGGCCCCTTTGGGAAGAGGATCACCCGGCAGCGAGGCAAGAAAGCCGAGGCTCTCCCCGGACTGCTAGGGCTGTTGTGAGCTGAGGGGGCGCTCCTCAAGTGGCGGTCGAGGGGCATTTACAGAGGCGCCTCTGCGCCCCTGGCAAAAAAAGTGTTCTGCGACCGCTTACTTCGCGTAATGGATGAGCCGCCCCTGTATAGAAGTGTTCTGCGACCGCTTACTTCGCGTAATGGATGAGCCGCCCCTGGCTGTTAGGAATTGTGGGAGTTGCAGTCCAAAACACCTTATGTCTGGGGGCTATAACTCTTAGTGAAAGAGACATAGACGTGACATCTTTCCCCCAGGGGATTGCTTCTTGCCTCCCTTTAGAGAACTGGATTTCCCAATGTAAGGAGGATAAGGGTCTTATATTGCATGTGACAGGGGGGAACCTTTCTTTTCAATCCCACCTCTGCCACCACTGTAATGAAGATCGTGTATTCTTACAGGCAGGAGAGACAACACACCGTCTCTAATCCCTCCTGTCAGACCCAAAGCGCTTCAACACGAGTGTTGTTGTTATAACGTGAGTGTGTAATGGTAGGTTTGCTGCCACCACCCCAAATTACAGTTTGAGGAATTGTCTTGTTGTTGTACTTGAGGTAAAATGTCCCTATACACCGGCTCTTCCTTTTGGCTCCCTTTCTGGTGACTGAACTGTAGAGATGTGGAGGCTTACTGGATCTAACCTTATATGATGAAACAAGGCTGAGGCAGATTAACAGTAAACTAGAGAACAGGTTTATTGAAGTATTTGAAGCAAACAACTGGCTACTGAGAGGTACATACACGTAGTTTGTTTCTGAAGCACAGACTTATTAAGCAAATGGTTTCTTTAGAAGGAGTAACTTATTCTTAACATGAGCTACTTTCCTCACTCTATCCTGTAATGTGTAACAGAGCGATTCTTTGACCAGCCACCCCTGGCTGCCTTCCAGAGTATCTAGGTTTTCCTTGGACTACTCTGACCTTTAGGGAAATAAACCCACTTGTATTCTGTCCTAATACAAGTAAACAAGCCTTCACTTTGACTGCCCTAGTCAAACTATACAGAAGCACTTGCTCTTTAATTATTCCCGAACAGGCTAATTCATAGCTCACTAAGAAACTCTCTTCTCCCTGTCTGAAATCCTAATCTTTTCTCTGCTAGATCAAATCCTTCTCTCCCAGATCAAATCCTTCTCTCTCCCTTCTGTCAGAAATGACAGCCTATTTACACTCTCCTTCAACTCCTCCCCTTGGGGTCTGAACCAATCAGGAGTTAGCTGGCTCCTCCTCTTGCCTCTCTGCCTATACCATCATGTCCGCCATCCTGAGCTGCCTTCCCAACATGGAGGCCAGCTCACTGACTTCCAGGCTGTGGCCTATGAAGAAAAGGTATGAGTTCATTACACCCAAGGACCAAAACACTGTAGATAGCTCAAAATAGGTTTTATTGTTCACAAAGAGTTATCCCTTTAAGGCAATAAGCTGGAAGTTTCAAAGGGGGTAAAGGAAAATTTGCCTTACAGTCTCTGGTTGTCTTGGGTCAAGGGGATTTCGCAGCTGAGAAGCTTTTCCTGTTCCCTATTTTTTCAATAGCTGTGAAGGTCGGAACAAACACAACCCCCAGTCCAATGGGCTATGTTGAAGGCACAGAGTCTTCCTTTTGATGCCAAAGGACCGGTTTGAAGGCGTTTGGGTCTCCTCAATGTTGTCCAGGGCGATCTGGGCATGAAGTATGAGTCCCAAGGGTAAAAACCTTAGAATTGGTGATGAGAGGTAACTTAATTAAGGGCTTTAGAGCCAAGTCTCTTTCTCACGTCCATCTGATAGAAAGTTTGATGGTAGAATGGAAAAGGAAAAGCTCTGCCCTCCTCCAGGAAGAGGTGGAGCCAAGCAATTGAGCCGAGAGGGGCAGTATATAATTTATTTATTTATTTATTTACTGTATTTGTATACCGCCTTTCTCAGCCAAATAAATATACATCTATGATAGAATTAGGCAAAACTTCCCACACAGAACCCCCATGACCAACAGCAAATACTGGAAGGGTTTGGTGGACATTGGCCTTGAGTTTTGGAGTTGTAGTTCACCTACACCTAGGTGGACACAAACAATGGTGGATCTTGATCAAGCTTGGCACGAATACTCAATATACCCAAATGTGAATACTGGTGGAGTTTGGGGAAAATAAACCTTGACATTTGGGAGTTGTAGTGGCTGCGGTTTATAGTTCACCTACAATCATAGAGCATTCTGAACTCCACCAATGATGGAATTGAACCAAACTTGGTACACCTAATTCCCATGACCAACAGCAAATACTGGAAGGGTTTGGTGGGCATTGACCTTGAGTATTGGACACAAACAATAGTGGATCTGGACCAAACTTTGTATGAATACTCAATCAGCCCAAATGTGAAAACTGGAGGAGTTTGGAGAAAATAGACCTTGACATTTGGGAGTTGTAGTTGCTGGGATTTATGGTTCACCTACAATCAAGGAGTATTCTGAACTCCACCAATGATGGAATTGAACCAAACTTGGTACACCCAACTCCCATGACCAACAGAAAATATTGGAAGGGTTTGGTGGGCATTGACCTTGAGTTTTCCAGTGGAGTCAAAGAATGATAGACCTTGACATTTGGAAGTTGGCGTTGCTGAGATTTACAGTTCACCAACAGTCAAAAAGCATTCTGAACACCACCAATGATGGAACTGAACCAAACTTGGCACACAGAACTCCCATGACCAACAGAAAATACTGGAAGGGTTTGGTGGACATTGACCTTGAGTTTTGGAGTGGACTCAAAGAATGATAGACCTTGACATTTGGGAGTTGGCATTGCTGAGATTTATAGTTCACCTACAAAGAGCATGCTGAACGCAATGAAAGAATTGGGCCAAACTTCCCACACAGAACCCTCATGGCCAACAGAAAATACTATGTTTTCTGATGGTCTTTGGCAACCCTTTGGACACCCCCGGGGTCCTGACCCCCAGGTTGAGAAACGCTGGTCTGAAACAACAACAACAACAACAACAAAGACTTACCTCACTACCTCTGAGGATGCTTGCCATAGATGCAGGCGAAACTTCAGGAGAGAATGCCTCTAGAACATGGCCATATAGCCCGGAAAAACCTACAACAACCCACTTACCTTCTTAGTTTTCCTTTCCATATCTTGTCGAAATCCAGATGACTTCATTCATGGGCTTCTATTCAGCATAAAACAATTAGGTACAATTTAGGCAACAATTACCCTAATTAACGACGCTCCAA
The DNA here is from genome assembly GCF_025583915.1 of Anolis sagrei ordinatus. Lineage (NCBI taxonomy): Eukaryota > Metazoa > Chordata > Lepidosauria > Squamata > Anolidae > Anolis > Anolis sagrei. Next base: position 42,837,696 of record NW_026847993.1, read on the forward strand.
TATTTGTATTCAGGGCTATAGAAACATTGCATGACACGGTTGTTTTCCGCAAGGAACCCCCCAATTTCCGTGTCTTGCTCGCTGTGGCATGTGGTTCTTTTGTCTGGTGTGTTTTACTGTAAAAAAAGAAGAAGTATTTGTCAGTGAAAGATTTAACATTATGAATGAATTTGATTATGCCATTGTCAAAAAAGCCCCCATGCATCACCATTCCTTGTTTTTAATCACTACTGTAAACCTCGCAGCCTGGGGGCATAGTTTTAATTTGGGTGCCTTACTAATGAAAAGAAAAAAAATAATTGTTTTGCCAGGATTTAATAATAAGCAATAAAATCAGCCAACCAGATTTTACCTCTGCATTCAATCTCTTTTTTATTATAAAACATTTTTGCCCCCCCCCCTTTTTTTTTTTTTAGATTACAGGCGTAGATACCGAACATTTTACTAATAAATATTTCAGTTTGCTTATGAAGGCTAATGCTGTCATCTGAATATGGAATTATATTTCTTTCATGCTTCATTATCATTTCATGGCAGTAATGACAGTGAGGCGATGGAATATTTACCGGCTTTTCAGAAGACATTTATCCAATACATTTCCCTGAAGGGCACCTAGGCTTAAAGATACATTATCCTTTTATAAAACACTGCCCGGAATCCCAATTTTGGCATCAACCAATCAAAACTTGTTTTGGGAGCACTTGCTGAGATGCCTCCCCTTCCACTGTAGCATAAGAGCATAACTCTGAGATCTTGCTGTGGACAATGGGCAGTGTGGCTCTTAACGGCAGTTAGCGTTCACCTTTGAATCTCAAAAGGAACAAACATCGCAGGACTATAAATCAAGAGCAACACTCAGAAAACTGGGAATTCCAGACTGGCTCCAGACAGACTCCAATGCCAGCGATACAGCTTAATGGTGTAACATTAGAAAATGTTGACCACTTCCGCTACCTTGGCAGCCACCTCTCCACCAAAGTCAACATCGACACCGAAATACAACACCGCCTGACAGGGGCGGCTCGTCCATTACGCGAAGTAAGCGGTTGCAGAACACTTTTTTTTGCCAGGGGCGCAGAGGCGCCTCTGTAAATGCCCCTCGACTGCCACTTGAGGAGCACCCCCACAGCTCACAACAGCCCTAGCAGTCCGGGGGGAGCCTCGGCTTTTTTGCCTCGCTGCTGGGCGATCCTCTTCCCAAAGGGGCCGGGCCCTTGAGCCTCGCCTAGCCCCTTTTGTTCCTGCTCCACCCAGCCACAGGGTGCGCGAGCAGAGCCGGCGCTCAATCATTCTCCTCGTTCGATCCCTTCCCCATGACCAGCTCCCTTTCCCGATCCCCCGGCGCTCCACCCGCCTCCTCTCCTCTCCCCAATCCGCGGGTGGGCCAAGGGGCAGCCACTGCGCCTGGCCCGCTTCGGGTCCGGAGGCGTGTCTGAAGACCCCAGCGTGCGCACCAAAAGTCGCCTCTTCTCCTGACTTTCTCTTCAGCCATTGGGACCAAGAGAGAGAGAGAGAGAGAGAGAGAGAGAGAGAGAGAGAGCCCCTCCGGCTGGAGGTATCTCCCACCTCCGCTCCCTCCTTTGTTTTTGTGCCTACCTTCAGGAAAGGTGGGCATCTCCACCTCTGTCTCTCTCTCTCTCTCTCTCTCTCTCGGTCCCAATGGCTGAGGAGAAAGTCAGGAGAAGAGGTGACTTTTGGTGCACACGCCGGGGTCTTCAGGCACGCCTCCGGACCCAAAGTGGGCCAGGCAAGGGAGCAAATGCGGCAAGTGTAGTTACTGGGATGTATAGTTCACCTACAATCAAAGAGCATTCTGAACTCCACCAATGATGGAACCGAACCAAATATGGCACACAGAACTCCCACGATGAACAGAAAATATATATCAATGATTGGTTGGGGGGGGGGCACTAAAATACTGTTTGCTTACCGACCAAAATACAACACCGCCTGAGCTCTGCGAGCGCAGCATTTTCCAAATGAAGCAGAGAGTGTTTGAGGACCGGGACATCCGTAGGGATACCAAGGTGCTTCTTTATAGAGCTATTGTCCTCCCAACCCTGCTATATGCCTGTGAGACGTGGACTGTCTACAGACGTCACATGCAACTCCTGGAACGATTCCATCAGCGCTGCCTCCGGAAAATCCTGCAAATATCTTGGGAAGACAGGCGGACAAACGTCAGCGTGCTGGAAGAAGCAAAGACCACCAGCATTGAAGCGATGGTCCTCCAACATCAACTCCGCTGGACCGGCCACGTTGTCCGGATGCCCGACCACCGTCTCCCAAAGCAGTTGCTCTACTCCGAACTCAAGAACGGAAAAGGGAATGTTGGTGGGCAGGAAAAGAGATTTAAAGATGGGCTCAAAGCCAACCTTAAAAACTCTGGCATAGACACTGAGAACTGGGAAGCCCTGGCCCTTGACCGCTCCAGCTGGAGGTCAGCTGTGACCAGCAGTGCTGCAGAATTTGAAGAGGCACGAATGGAGGATGAAAGGGAGAAGCGTGCCAAGAGGAAGGCACGTCAAGCCAACCCCAACCGAGACCGCCTTCCACCAGGAAACCAATGCCCTCACTGCAGGAGAAGATGCAGAGCAAGAAGAGGGCTCCACAGCCACATATGGAACCACAAGTATATTGGAAGACAATCATCCTCGGAAAGCGAAGGATCGCCTAAGAAGAAGAAGAAGAACACAGCCCCGAAAACTCACAGCAATCCAGTGATTTTGGCCATGAAAGTTAGTGTTCACCTTTGAAGCCCAAAAGGAACAAACATGGCAGGACAATAAATAAAGAGCAAAACTCAGAAAACTGGGAATTCCAGACTGGAAAGACTCAGGACCAGCTAACACCCTCCCAACAAAAGATTCCCTCAGGCAGGAAGCTGCCAGGTTTTGAAGCTGCAAGGCTATTCAATGCTAATCAAGCTGGCCAATTGCAACATTCACACTTGCCTCCAGCAGACAAGAGTTCTTTCTCCCACTCTGGACATTCCACAGATATATAAACCCCACTTGCCCGCTTTCCAACAGACCTCACAAGTTCTAAGGTGCCTGCCATAGATGTGGGTGAAACATCAGGAGAGAATGCTTCTGGAACATGGCCACAAGGCCCCGAAAACTCACAGCAATCCAGTGATTTTGGCCATTAAAGTTAGTGTTCACCTTTGAATCTCAAAAGGAAGAAACATCGCAGGACTATAAATAAAGAGCAACACTCAGAAAACTGGGAATTCCAGACTGGAAGGAATCAGGGCCAGCTAACACTCTCCCAACAAAAGATTCCCTCAGGCAGGAAGATGCCTGTTGTGACTCAGCTGGATTCACAAAATGTCTCTGATGAGGATGATGGGACTCAGGTTCACAGTTTGGATCAAAATGTCCCTGTTATAGACAGTGAAGAAGAAGTGCAGTTTCCCACAGCAAGGCATGAGAGTGTTGATACTGAAAATAGCCAGGTGTAGATTGACTCAGAGGAGGACAGTTCTCATCCTGATAATGAGCAAACACGGAAACAGGCTGACACTAACGAACAGACTGACCTTGATGAAATGGGATCCTTAGATCGGGCTGACTGTTTGTAATTCCGAGTTCGAAGGAGTGAGAGAATAGCTAACAAGAGGGAGGCCAGAGGCCAAAGAAACACCTTCATTTGGAGCCATGGAGAAGAAGAACTCAACAGGTTCCTGGACCATCTCAACAGCATCCACCCAAACATCCAATTTACCGTGGAAAAAGAAAATGAAAGAAGACTGCCTTTTCTAGATGTCCTAGTCATCCGCAAACCAGATCCACAATTGGGTCACACCGTCTACAGAAAACCCACACACACAGTGAGATATCTACATCAAAACTCCAACCATCACCCAAGTCAAAAAAGAAGCCCCATTAAAGCCCTGGCAGACCGTGCAAAAAGAATCTGCGAACCCCACCTCCTCCAAGAGGAATGGAACCACCTCAACTGGGCTCTCCAGGCCAATGGAGACTCCACCCCAGGCATCAGAAGAGCTGCAAGACAACCGAGAAGAAGCCACGAGAGTCAAGACCAAGATCCACCCAGAGGAAAAGTGTTCCTGCCATACATCAAGGGAACCACTGACCGCATAGGGAAGCTGATGTGGAAACAAAACATATAAACTATGTACAGACCCACCAAGAAAATCCAACAAATGCTCCGTTCAGCAAAAGACAAGAGGGATCCTCTCACCTCTGCAGGAGTCTACAGTGTTCCATGCAACTGTGGACAAGAACTCTACATAGGGACCACCAAACGCAGCAGAATTGCCCAAACACGCATCAAGGAACATGAAAGACACTGCAGACTCCTTCAACCAGAGAAGCCAGCCAGAGCAGAGCACCTGATGAACCAACCTGGACACAGCATATTATTTGAGAGCACAGAAATGCTGGACCACTCTCACAACCACCATGTCAGACTACACAGAGAAGCCATTGAAATCCACAAGAAGCAGGTGGACAATTTCAACAGAAAGGAAGAGACCATGAAAACGAACAAAATCTGGCTACCAGTATTAAAAAACTCTAAAATTAAAACAGTACAACAACAGAGAGGAAATAATCAGGCACATCTAATCACCTCTCAACAAAATATTGCTCCAGGCACTGCCAGGCCATCAAATGCTAATTAAGGTGGTCAGTTGAAACATTCACACCTAGCTCCAACAGACAAGAGTTCCTTGTCCCACCCTGGTCTTTCCACAGATATATAAACTCCTTTTCCTAGTTCCAACAGACCTCACAACCTCTGAGGATGTTTGCCATAGATGCAGGCGAAACGTCAGGAGAGAATGCCTCTAAACCATGGCCATATAGCCCGAAAAAATCTACAATAACCCACTGAACTAAAATCCACCTGCTTAGCAGCCTATGTGGGAACTGTTGGGTTGCAGCAGTTTGATAGTAGCCTCATCCTTTTTAAAATTGCTGTTGCCGACATGCAAGAGAACACTGACTTTTTCAAAACACACTTTGATCACTGCACATTAGCCAAAGTGTTGACAAAAAAAGGTTATTTGCCTTCAGGGCAGAAATGGAGAGTGGCACATACATAACACATGGCGGGGTCATTATGAAAAAAAAGCAGAGATATCTGGTGGTTTTCTTCCCCTTTTCTATTGACTTGGACACTTTGAACTTGGCATAGAAATCTGTTTGCTGAAGCAAGACCCCTCCCTCCACTGACCACAGGATCCCCAGTGGATTCACGCAGGACCTTGTGGTGGATTTTGCCTTGATATTCGAGTTTGAGATCATTCCCCTGACATGGGGACTTCAATGGCAGAAATGCTGATGACCTACGCAAATGCATTGATTTTCCGCCCCCCAATAGACTGTGGCATTGTGTGTACTGAAGAGGGGAAGAGAAGAGAAGGAACGAAAGAGAGAAAAAAAAGAGAAAGAGAGAGAGAGAAATCAGAAGCCACTGAAACAGTGTTGAATCTACTTCTCAGAACCCTGGGTTATCAAACTCATTAATCTACATGTCAAGAGGCTAGGAATGAATAATTGTGTGTAAGAATTTATCTGCCAACATGATAGCTACTTTTCAGGTTTCTCTTCAGAGCTCTTTCATTGTGCTTGCCTTTATTATTATATGCTTTGTCTTCCTGCCTCCCTCTTCTCTGGCGAGATACGGAAATGGATGTCTCTCCGCAGCTTGGAGCTCTCTGGCTCTGGAAGGTGGCCCTCGCTTAGCCTTTGGCACCCGCACCTATTGTTTCCGGGGTGGCTGGGCATTAATGTAGCCCTCCATGGCGTCATAAATAAGCTAATTACTTTTTAACGATATGCATATTCATGATTTGAGTGCTGGCATAACACACAGGCGTGCGGATTGCCAAGGTCAGCCTTCCCAAGAAATCCTTTTCGCCTTTAGAACTGTATTCCTGGTGAATGAAAACAAAAGGAAACCGAGACTGCACCAACCTTACTGAGATCCACATTTTGCAGCTTGGGAGTGATCCTGGACTCATCACTGAGCCTGGAACCTCAGGTCTCAGCGGTGACCAGGGGAGCATTCGCACAGTTAAAACTTGTGCGCCAGCTGCGCCCGTACCTTGGATTGGACTACTGTAATGCGCTCTACGTGGGGCTGCCCTTGAAAACGGCTCGGAAATGTCAGCTAGTCCAGCGGGCGGCAACCAGGATGATAACTGGCGCTCCTTACAGAGAGATGTCAACACTCCTGTTCAAGGAGCTCCACTGGCTGCCATTCATTTTCCGGTCCCAATTCAAGGTGCAGGTGCTTACCTACAAAGCCCTGAATGGTTTGGGAGCTGCCTACTAGGCTTGGGTAACCACGGAAAAATTTGGTTCTAAACTCGTTTCGTTTTTAGGGGGCCTTGCGTTTCGTTTTTTTAAATAATGAGCCCACGAGGACTTTGAGATCTTCCGGGGAGGCCCTGCTCTCAATCCCGCCTGCGTCACAGGCACGGCTGGCGGGGACGAGGGATAGGGCCTTCTCGGTGGTGGCTCCTCGGCTGTGGAACACCCTTCCCGTAGACATCAGGCTAGCCCCCTCCCTGTTGATATTCCGCAGGAAGTTAAAGACCTGGTTGTTTGAGAAGGCATTTGAATAGTAGTGCAATGACGGGTAACTCGACCATAGGAATGGAACAACGGAAATGATATTGGATTGTGAACTTGACGATGAGACGACTCGGAATGGCTTGTAGTTATATTGATGTTTTTGATGAGATGTTTTGATAATGATGTACTGTGGATTATTTTTTGTATGTTGTATTTTTGCACCTGTTTTTCCATGTTGTACACCGCAATGAGTCGCCATTAGGCTGAGAATTGTGGTATATAAGCGAAGTAATAAATAAATAAATAAATAATAATTCCGAAACTTTCCTTTAAAAAATTTCAAAATTTACGAAATTTCGTAAAATTACGAATCGATTCGTTAATGGCGGACGAGATTGCGCAATATGCTAAAAAACCCTCCAAATGGGACAGGGGGAACTTCTGAAGCTTCCCTCTCCCTCTGTTGTTGACTGTTGGTGTGATAAAACAAACAACAACTATAAAACATGCACCAGACATGCGAAAATAATAACAACCTGCGAAAATAATAACAAGACAGTTGGTCAATGCGCCTTAAGCAACGTATGCGGCAGGTACTGGCTTGTTCAGAAGACTCTCTTCTACAGTTCCATTTCAGCGGGAAGCCTTAGCATTGAATGGTTGTGTTGTTAAAGTGCGAAGTATGGAACCCTGCGCAGACGTGGTCATTGAATTCTTGGCAGCAGAAGGTGTCATCCCAAAGGAGATTCCTCAGAGAATGCAAGCTGTTTATGGTGATTTTCTTGATGTGAGTACTGTGTGTCGTTGGGTGAGGAAGTTTAAAGATGTTGAGCTGACACCTTCTGCTGTCAAGAATTCAATGACTCCACATTGCTTAAGTCGCATTGACCGACCGTCTGCGCAGGGTTCCATACTTTGCAGTTTAACAACACAACCGTTCAATCCTAAGGCTTCCTGCCAAAATGGAACTGTAGAGGAGAGTCTACGGAACAAGCCAGTACTGCTATCCGTTGAGGAGTTACGAAGGTGGATGCATTACTTTTTATTCAACCCTTGTAGAGAGCTATGAAGCACATGTGCAGTAGGCAGGATATTTTATACTCCAAGACTTTGGAGAGAAAAGTACCTGAAACAAGGCAGGAAAGTTACCGTGTGGTGTGACTCGGATCATGGCTCATAAGAGTGGAAAGTGCAGTAGGTGTATGTGTATATACATATGTGTGTGTGTGTGTATTCTTCAGCGTCGCTCTCCACCCCTGGAGCATCTGGGCCCAGCTTCTGCCTTGTCAGCCACATTTATGATGTGTTCATAATTAAATGTCCATGGTGCTCACCGTATCTTGACCACAAAGGAGCCATAAGCAGTAAAGATAAATGAGAGAGAGAGATGTAATATTGCTTCTCTGGTGGGCCTCGTCCGATGTTCAAGATTGTCACTGATAATTATTAATATGTGACCTGGTTGAGTCTTTATGTGAACCATCACCATTTTAATAAGATAGCAAACTTCTGTAGGTGAACAGATTTGGATCGTGACGTTTCGCCCCTGTTTTGTCGTTTTAGTTCTGGAAACTGGAAAAGAGTTTTGGAATAGAGAATTTGTCAAATACAAGTGTGAATAAAATATGAAATATCCAGTGAAGCCGCCTCAAAAGGGAAATGTTGCAAGAATGGCATTACACATCTTGTCAGACATTTTATTTTATTTTATTTATCATGTCAGGGGCAACCAGACCATTGTATTACATTTCTAACAGAACAAAACAAACAAACAGATAAAAAAACACAAAGTTTGCAAACTTGGTAGTTGATTAAATGTCCTTTGACCAGTCTCTGGCCACTTGGAGTGCCTCTGGTGTTGCCGCAAGGAGGTCCTCCCTTGTGCATGTGGCAGGGCTCAGGGTGCATTGCAGCAGGTGGTCAGTGGTTGGCTCTTCTCCACACTCGCATGTCGTGGACTCCACTTTGTGGCCCCATTTCTTGAGGTTGGCTCTGCATCTCGTGGTGCCAGAGCAGTCTGTTCAGTGCCTTCCAAGTCGCCCAGTCTTCCTGTGTGCCCAGGGGGAGTCTCTCATTTGGTATCAGCCATTGGTTGAGGTTCTGGGTTTGAGCCTGCCACTTTTGGACTCTTGCTTGCTGAGGTGTTCCAGCGAGTGTCTCTGTAGATCTTAGAAAACTATTTCTTGATTTAAGTCATTGACGTGCTGGCTGATACCCAAACAGGGGGTGAGCTGGAGATGTCTCTGCCTTGGTCCTTTCACTATTGGCTGCTACTTCCCGGCAGATGTCAGGTGGTGCAACACCGGCTAGACAGTGTAATTTCTCCAAGGGTGTGGGGCGCAGACACCCCTACATGTCTCATTAAGAGCCACATCTACTGTTTTAGCGTGGTGAGATGTGTTCCACACTGGGCATGTGTACTCATCAGCAGAGTAGCGCAGCGCAAGGGCAGATGTCTTCACTCTGTCTGGTTGTGATCCCGAGGTTGTGCCAGTCAGCTTTCATATGATATTGTTTCTAGCACCCACTTTTGGCTTGATGTTCAGGCAGTGCTTCTTGTAGGTCAGAGCATGGTCCAGAGTGACTCCCAGAGATTTGGGTGTGCGCAATTCTCACAACCTCAGAGGATGCTTGCCATAGATGCAGGCGAAACATCAGGAGAGAATGCTTCTAGAACATGGTCATACAGCCTAAAAAACCGACAACAACCCAAAATCTTCATATTCTGGCATGGAGAAGCCCCAATGTCTGAATATACGTGCATTTGAGACACAAGTATTTTTTACATATATAGCAAAACTCCGATGCAAACCATTGAGAGATGTGTGAGAAATTTGCTTTCTCGAGTTTTTTTTTTTAAAAAAACATATGCCCAAAGGAATTGAAGGCAGCTTTGGATTCAATTTGCAGGTGGAATGTGATGTATTCTGTAGAACAAGACAAAACAAACGGCACTTGGCAACATGTCCTCACTTAAACAATACGCAAACATTACCCAGATGTACACAAGCAGGTTTCAGTGAATAGGCGTATGGTTCCAAAAATGCCCACATTACACAAAAAATGTCCACAGAAATGCATGTTTCCAGGAAAATCGTGAATAAACATAAATAGAGATGTCTCTCTCTAAGAATTAGAATGAGCTTGGGACTGGAAAAATGAAATCGTTACTCAGATCAAATCTGAGAATCTGATAATGGTTAGAGTGACTAGTTTTTAGTTTTGAATATGTTTTATGGATTTAACTGAATTTTGTTAATACCGGGTTGTTGTAGGTTTTTTCGGGCTATATGGCCATGGTCTAGAGGCATTCTCTCCTGATGTTTTGCCTGCATCTATGGCATGCATCCTCAGAGGTAGTGAGGTCTGTTGGAACTAGGAAAATGGGTTTATATATCTGTGGAATGACCAGGGTGGGACAAAGGACTCTTGTCTGCTGGAGCTAAGTGTGAATGTTTCAACTGATCACCTTGATTAGCATTTGATTGCCTGGCAGTGCCTGGAGCAAACGTTAGGAGATAATGCCTCTAGACCATGGCCATACAGCCCGAAAAAACCTACAACAATTCAGCCCTTCCCTCCAACCAACATTTTGGTGGAGTCCAATGTTGAATGATGGGATTTTGCATTCTACTACAATCCTCTCTCAGCCTGTGATGTCCTATTTGTTGGATGCATAATTGTGGAGAAGGAAACCCACCTCTGTAAATTTCGTCTTTGGCATTGTGATTGTCCCTGGCTCAACTGTCAGACACAATGTGCAAGAACATTACGAATCTTGATCTATTTTGCTGGGTATTAACACGGAGCGTCCTCTTGCTTCCTCCTGGTTTTAACTCATGATGCAACTGGACTGGACAAAAATTCCCCTCTGTGCAGTTGCAATTATTTGAGATAAATAAGAGATAAAGGCATTGTAAATAATTAGTGAACTGTTTTAACCCAGTGTCAGTCTCAATAACAGCATAGGGTTACCTTTGAACTACACCGTTGGCATCTTTTGCCTTCCTCCTGTTTGCTGGCATTTCCTCTTCTTGTGTGATCCATCTGGAAGGAAATGTGTCTGGTTTCTGTCTCTGTAACTCACTAGTTCCCTACCTTTAAGCTCCTCTTTTGGATCCTTGTATAGTTCTAGACCCCAGCTCCATGTTCCTGTCCTGGCTCTTTGTCTAGTTCTGGACCCCACCTTCATGCTGCTGTTCTGGCTCCTTGTCTAGTTCTAGATCACATGGACACACTCCTGTTTTGGCTCGTCTCATTCTAGACTCCATCTTAATGATCCTGTTCTGGCTCATTGTCTAGTTCTAGTCTCTGACTTCATACTCCTGCTCTGCCTCATTGTCTAGTTCTAGATTGCATTTCACACTCTTGTTTTGGCTCCTTGTCTCATTCTAGACTCCACCTTCATGATCCTGTTCTGGCTCCTTGTCTAGTTGTAGTCTCCGACTTCATACTCCTGCTCTGCCTCATTGTCTAGTTCTCGATAACATGTTCACACTCCCATTTTGGCTCCTTGTCTCATCCTAGACTCCACCTTCATGATCCTGTTGTGGCTCCTTGTCTAGTTCTAGTCTCCGACTTCATACTCCTGCTCTGCCTCATTATCTAGCTCTAGATTACATGTTCACACTCCCGTTTTGGCTCCTTGTTTCATTCTAGACTCCACCTTCATGATCCTGTTCTGGCTCCTTGTCTAGTTCTAGTCTCCAACTTCATACTCATTGTCTAGTTCTAGATTGCATTTCACACTCTTGCTTTGGCTCCTTGTCTCATTCTAGACTCCACCTTCATGATCCTGTTCTGTCCCATCTAATTCTAGACTGACTTCATGCTCCTGCTCTGCCTCATTGTCTAGTTCTAGATTACACGTTCACGCTCCTGTTCTGGCTCCTTGTCTCATTTTAGTTCTAGGGAGAGTGCCCCACTCTTATCTGAATCCCAAGCAACAGTATATCATGGTGGCCCCAACTGTGCCCTCTCTGTAGTAGTGGTAGTATTGGTACTAGGGAGGCCAGGATTCCCTGCATTAACAGAGGAGTTTTTAAGACTTCTAGTTTCCAACAGACTTTACAACCTCTGAGGATGCCTGCCATGGATGCAGGTGAAATGTCAGGAGAGAGTGCTTCTGATACATAGCCATACAGCCCAAAAAACCTACACAACCCAGTTTTTAGGACTATCCATATCTAATTGGCATTGATGAATGGTATGTAATTGTTAGGTTCTTGTGGGTTTTTTCGGGCTATATGGCCATGTTCTAGAGGCATTTCTCCTAACGTTTCGCCTGCATCTATGGCAAGCATCCTCAGAGGTAGTGAGGTATGTAATTGTATGTATGTAATTGTGTTTGTTGACAAACACAGACTTACTTACTTACTTTACTTACTTACTTAGGCGATCCCTCGAGTAGGATGGTCCTCCAGGGTCAGTGTGCAGTGCGCGGTGGATCCGTAGGTGACTATGGAGCCCTATTCTTGATCTGCATATTCTTCAGTGAGGGCATTGGTTTCCAGATGGAAGGCGGTCCCAGTTGTGGTTGGCTTGACGTACCTTCCTCTTGGCACGTTTCTCTCTTTTGCTCTCCATTCGTGCCTCTTCAAATTCTACAGCACTGATGGTCACAGCTGACCTTCACCTGGAGCACTCAAGGGCCAGGGCTTCCCAGTTCTCAGTGTCTATGCCAGAGTTTTTAAGGTTGGCTTTGAGCCAGTCTTTAAATCTTTTTTCCTGTCCACCAACATTTTGTTTTTCATTCTTGAGTTCAGAATAGAGCAACTGCTTTGGGAGACGGTGGTTGGGCATCCGGACAACGTGGCCGGTCCATTGGAGTTGATGGTGGAGGAGCTTCGCTTCAGTACTGGTGGTCTTTGCTTCTTCCAGCACGCTGACATTTGCCTGCTTGTCTTGCCAAGAGATTTGCAGGATTTTCCGGAGGCAGCGCTGATGGAATCGTTCCAGGAGTTGCATGTGACGTCTGTAGACAGTCCACGTCTCGCAGGCGTATAGCAGGGTTGGGAGGACAATAGCTTTATAAACAAGCACCTTGGTATCCCTATGGATGTTCCGGCCCTCAAACACTCTCTGCTTCATTTGGAAATGTGCTGCACTTGCAGAGCCCAGGCGGTGTTGTATTTCGGTGTCAATGTTGACTTTTGTGGAGAGGGGGCTGCCAAGGGAGCGGAAATGGTCAACATTATTTTATTTTTATTTATTTACTTTATTTGTATACCGCAGTTTCTCAGCCCTTAGGCGACTCAACGCGGTTAACAACAGCAGCAGCAAAAATTCAATGCAAGCATCATACAAACCATTTAAAAACAATTAACACAATAATACACAATATTTAGTTTGTTCAGGATAGGGGTTTTGGGTTGAGTGTAAGGTCTGGGGTATGTGTGTAAAATGCCATGTGCTGATTTCCTGAATGTTATGAAAAAATTTAATACTAAGCTCTGACTGAAAGCAGTGGAAAACAGCCAGAAATAGCAAGTTTATGTGTATTAAGATATGTAAATGATAATAATTTGTACTTAACGTCAAAATTAACTGATTGATTGAATAAGGTAGAGAGGCATGTACACGTCAAAAATATTGGTACCTGATTATATCTGATTTGCCATGGTTTGCTTTTCTGTTATGTACCATAATCAAAATAAACAGTTTTAACCAAAAAAACAACACAATAATACACTAAGTAATTACACATCAGTAAACAACTCATTAGTGTCTCATAACTAGAATCATGATCCAGCTCGTCATCCGTAGTTCCGTTTTCTTATATTCATTGCACTGCCTATTCAAATCCCCTGTTCAAATAACCAGGTTTTCACTTTTCTCCGAAATACCATTAATGAGGGGGCCGATCTAATGTCCGTGGGAAGGGCGTTCCACAGCCAAGGGGCCACCACTAAGAAGGCCCTGTCCCTCGTCCCCGCCAAACGTGCCTGTGTTGCAGGCGGGATCGAGAGTAGGGCCTCCCCAGAAGATCTTAAAGTCCTAGTGGGTTCGTAGGCGGAGATGCGTTTGGATAGGTAACTTGGGCCAGAACCATTTAGGGCTTTATAGGCCAACGCCAGCACTTTGAATTGTGCCCAGTAGCAAATTGGTGGCCAGTGGAGCTGGCGCAACAGAGGAGTTGTATGCTCCCTGAGTGCCGCTCCTGTTAGTATCATGGTTGCCGAACATTGAACCAATTGAAGCTTCCAAGCAGTCTTCGAAGGCAACCCCACGTAGAGACTGTTGCAGTAGTCTAAACAGGATGTAACGAGAGCAACAGTCAGAACTGACCACGGAACAGGAGACGGGTTCAAGATTGGGAAAGGCGTCCGGCAAGGCTGCATACTCTCACCCAACCTATTCAACTTGTATGCAGAGCACATCATGCGAGGATGTGCAGGGCTTGAGGAATGCAAAGCTGGGATGAAAATTGCTGGAAGAAACATTAACAACCTCAGATATGCAGATGACACCACTCTGATGGCCGAAAGCGAGGAGGAGCTGAGGAGCCTTCTAATCAAGGTGAAAGAAGAAAGCGCAAAAGCCGGGTTGCAGCTAAACATCAAAAACACCAAGATTATGGCAACAAGAATGATTGACAACTGGGAAATAGAGGGAGAAAATGTGGAGGCCGTGACAGACTTTGTATTTCTAGGTGCAAAGATTACTGCAGATGCAGACTGTGGCCAGGAAATCAGAAGACGTTACTTCTTGGGAGGAGAGCAATGTCCAGTCTCGATAAAATAGTAAAGAGTAGAGACATCAGACTGGCAACAAAGATCCGCCTAGTCAAAGCCATGGTATTCCCTGTAGTAACCTACGGATGTGAGAGCTGGACCTTAGGGAAGGCTGAGCGAAGGAAGATCAGATGCTTTTGAGCTGTGGTGTTGGAGGAAAGTTCTGAGAGTGCCTTGGACTGTGAGAAGATCCAACCAGTCCATCCTCCAGAAATAAAGCCCGGCTGCTCACTGGAGGGAAGGAGACTAGAGGGAAAGTGGAAGTCCTTTGGCCACATCACGAGGAGACAGCAAAGACTAGAGAAGGGAATGATGCTGGGGAAAGTGGAAGGCAAAAGGAAGAGGAAGCTTTGGTTAGACCACATCTGGAATATTGTGTCCAATTCTGGGCACCACAATTGAAGAGAGATATTGACAAGCTGGAATGTATCCAGAGGAGGGCGACTAAAATGATCAAGGTCTGGAGAACAAGCCCTATGAGGAGCGGCTTAAGGAGCTGGGCATGTTTAGCCTGAAGAAGAGAAGGCTGAGAGGAGATATGATAGCCATGTATAAATATGTGAGAGGAAGCCACAGGGAGGAGGGAGCAAGCTTGTTTTGTGCTTCCTTGGAGACTAGGACGCGGAACAAACTACAAGAGAGGAGATTCCATCTGAACATGAGGAAGAACTTCCTGACTGTGAGAGCCGTTCAGCAGTGGAACTCTCTGCCCCGGAGTGTGGTGGAGGCTCCTTCTTTGGAAGCTTTTAAACAGAGGCTGGATGGCCATCTGTCAGGGGTGATTTGAATGCAATATTCCTGCTTATTGGCAGGGGGTTGGACTGGATGGCCCATGAGGTCTCTTCCAACTCTTTGATTCTATGATTCTAAGAGGGGCCACCAAGGGCAAGATGGATGGATGGCATCCTTGAAGTGACTGGACTGACCTTGAAGGAGCTGGGGGTGGTGACGGCCGACAGGGAGCTCTGCCGTCCATGAGGTCACGAAGAGTCGGAGACGACTGAACAAATGAACAACAACAATCAGAGAGTGGACTACTGTGGCCAAGTCAGACTTTCCAAGGTACGGGCGCAGCTGGCGCACAAGTTTTAATTGTGCAAATGCTCCCCTGGTCAGGCTCAGCGATTTTCTAATGTGACACCATGAAGCTGTATCTCTGGCATTGGAAAGGAATTGGCTGGTGACTGAAGATCCTATCAAAGGAAAGGTGGAGGAAGAGCCAATTAAGGGGATTGAAGGAGAGGTGTGAATTGTGGATTGGTTCAGAAATACGTTCAGCTATTCCACCCACCAAAAAACAAAACCAAACTACCCTGTTCTGAGCAAGTCAGTCTGTACTCTGGAAACATCCCCATTGGCAATGAACCCTATTTTTCCCATAAAAGAAGGCGTGAGCGCATGAACGGGGAAAGCGTAAGCTGCCTATCTACAAAACATCATCCACTTGACCACTGCATGCAAAATCCTGGTGATACATATTTACGCAACGTGCCTATAGATCAAACCCAATAGTGGCTTTATGACTTGAATAAAAGTAATTATGCTCATTAGCATGATGAACAAATATGCAAACAAACATTATTAAATGCAGCCATTTATCACAAACAAATCGTCGGGCACTACATCTTGGTCTGGAAGAGGAAGGCAAGCATTATGTCAAAGTTGGCCTGTCACATTCTTGTATTTTAGTGTGCCCGATTGACGCTAATTGGTGTGAGAGGAGGTGGAGGAAATTTAGAAATATAATGCTGCGCTGAAATTGAAATTCCAAATCACTGTGTGCTAATTACAACTATGTATAACTATGTGACAACTAAGTGTAACTAGGCGCTTTCAAGTTGGGGGCTGAGACAAAAGAATATCGCCAAGTTCATCATCCTCCAATCGCTCCGAGCAGGTACGGAAGGGGAAGGTGACCTGTCAAATCAATATTTGTCGTGCTGAATGAATCATGTTCACTTGGCAGGACATAATTCAGTGTTATTTCCACCAGCTCTACATGTATCCATCTTAACACACACATTACATAAAACCCAATGCAACCCTTTCCTGTCCTCTCAAATTCATTATCTCACAATAAACAAAGACAGTTTAATTCCTGTGACACGCAGCTCGGAAACACACTGCTTTAGAACAGCAGCGAGCACTTCTCAGGTTCTTTCCTTTCACGGAAAGAGATGCCACTTTTCTTCTGCTGATCTTGTTCCTGTTCATGTTCTGTGGATGCATTCTTTACACATAGTGTTCCGTCTTCCAGGAGCATGTGTCTTTGGCATTGAATGTTTGCCATTTGAACTCCCACCATGAAATAAAGAGTCAGACACAAGAATATGGATCTAAAGCAGTGTTTCTCAACCTGGGGGTCGGGACCCCTGAGGGGGTCATAAGGAGGTGTCAAAGGGGTCGCCAAAGACCATCAGAAAACATAGTATTTTCTGGTGGTCATTGGTATTCTGTGTGGGAAGTTTGACCCAATTCTATTGTTGGTCAAGTTCAGAATGCTCTTTGATTGTAGGTGAACTATAAATCCCAACAACTACAACTCCCAAATGTCAAGGTCTATTTTCCCCAGACTCTACCAGTGTTCCCATTTGGGCATACTGAGTATTCGTGCCAAGTTTGATCCAGATCCATCATTGCATGAATCCACAGTGCTCCTCTGGATATAGGTGAACTACATCTCCCAAACTCAAGGTCAATGCCCACAAAACCCTTCCAGTTAAGACTCGTACGCCAACTGTGACTGTACCTCATGAAGGCAGATCTGGCCAGGGTGGTCCACGCCTTAGTCAACTCCAGATTGGACTACTGTAATGCGCTCTACGTGGGGCTGCCCTTGAAGATGGCTCGGAAATTTCAGTTGGTCCAACAGGCGGCGGCCAGGATGTTAACTGGTGCTCCTTACAGGGAGCGGTCAACCCTCCTGTTTAAGGAGCTCCATTGGCTGCCATTAATTTTCCCGTCCCAATTCAAGGTGCAGGTACTTACCTACAAAGCCCTAAACAGTTTGGGACCCGCCTACCTGCGTGATCGCATCTCTGTATATGAACCCACATGATCTCTTCAATCATCTGGAGAGGCCCTGCTCTCGATCCCACCAGCATCGCAAGCACGATTGGTGGGGACGAGGGACAGGGCCTTCTCGGTGGTGGCTCCTCGACTCTGGAACTCACTCCCAAGGACATCAGGCATGCCCCAACACTGGCAGTCTTTAGGAGGAGCTTGAAAACATGGTTGTTCCAGTGTGCCTTCCCACAATAAGGAAACTCCAAGCAATTTGTCCTGAATGCACTTTATTAGAGATTTAGGATTGTCTGCACGCCCCACCTATCTTCAAAATACCTATCCTATTTCACCTGGTCATGCCCAGCATTTTTAACAATTTTAATTCTTACATTTGGCCCTGCCATAGGTTCTTTTAATGCATTGTGGTGTTATTAATGTTTACTGCTTGTTTATGAGTTTATTTATTGTTGTATTGTTGTTGTTGTTTTTACTGATGTATTTGGGCTCGGCCTCTTGTAAGCCGCACCGAGTCCTTCGGGAGATGGTAGCGGGGTACAAATAAAGGATTATTATTATTATTATTATTATTATTATTATTATTATTATTAATGTTAAAAGCAGCAAGTTAATAAACAGGACATGCTTTCAAGCTTAAACAGACCATATAATGGGAAGACACTCAGCTGGTGCTGAAGATGGAAGGCCGACCGGACTCTGTACCCGATTATTTCCATCAGTGCCTCAAGGCCGTGACTGGATGGTTGTGTGCCCGCAGGTTGAGGGTGAATCCAGCAAAGACGGAGATCCTATGGCTGGGTCGACTGGGCAGTGGGGACATCCAGCTGCCTACCCTGGATGGCGAGGCGCTACGCCCGTCATCATTGGTCAAGAGTCTGGGAGTCCTTTTGGACCCTCTGCTGACGATGGAGGCCCAGGTCTCTCTCCGCCGTGAGCAGAACCGCCTTCTTTCCCCTGCGGCAGGCTAGACGGCTGGCCCCCTCCCTGTCCAGGGACGACCTAGCTACGGTGATCCAGGCCACGGTCATCTCAAGACTGGACTACTGTAACGCCCTCTACATTGGCCTCCCTCTGTCGGTGATTCGGAAGCTCAAGTTGGTACAAAACGCAGCTGCTCGGCTTCTTGCGGGAACTCCGATGAGATGCCACATCACCCCAATCTTACTACAGCTGCATTGGTTACCCATTGAGCACCGGATCACTTTCAAAGGGATGGTACTCACCTTTAAGGCCTTGCATGGTCTGGGGCCGATGTACCTGAGGGACCGCCTGACCCCCTCCCAACCCCAGAGATCCCTCCATTCTGAGGACCAAGATTTGCTGGAAATTCCCAGTGTCAAGACCTTGTGTCTAACAGCAACCAGGTGCAGAGCCTTCACAGCAGTGGCACCATCACTCTGGAACACTCTGACACCTGAAGTCCGTGCCTTGCGGGACTTATCAGCTTTCCGCAGGGCATGGAAGTCATATCTGTTTTGACAGGACTTTGACCTTTGATATTGCTGTTTTTAAATTGATTTAAATTGATTTAAATTGTGTTAGATTTTAGCCATTCTTGTAAGCTGCTCCGAGGCCCAGGGGAGTGGCCGCATAGAAGTTTGAATAATAAATAAATAAATAAGTAAGACTGGGTCTGACAAGAAACTTGGGGCTGTTCCGCAGCTCCTGGTACAACATTTTGAATGTCTTCCTGACTTTACGCCCTGCCTGTAATGCTAACAGCAGCTGCCTTGTAAAATGGAGCTCTTCCGTAAATGTTAATCATCATTATCATCATTATCAGAAACAATAATTAAACGAATGTGTCACCTTGGAGGTGAAACATCTTTCTGTAGGAGATGTAATATTTGCCTGTCCTACTTAAAACTCGAAAAGTGTTGATGTGATAAATGTTGAACTAGATGTTGTAGTTGTGTTCTTTCTTGGGCAAGGTGATCTAATGGAAGCAGAACGGTATGAAGTTACATCAGGAATATCATTCTCCCTCAACGTGACGTTCATTATTCAGGAGGCAAGCGTGTCGCCATTGTCTCCAGCTAGCCTTCAGTCTGGAAAATGTCATCCTCTCCCCATTTCTTCTCTGCTCACTGGGCAATGCCCAAATGTCGCTGGTCACCCCTTTCTCCTCCTTCTACAACTATTGAACATCTCTCCCCCGCCCCCTTTGAGGACAATCCATTGATTTCTGCAGATGTGGGAGATATTTTGGTCGTGTAGAGATAAGCAGCAGGAAGGCAGGAATCAGCAGCCACGCTGCTGGAACAAGCCACGGGGATTTTCCTTCTTTGGCAACTGGGAAATCAACAATTCCAGAGATTCTTGTTCCTTTCACTAAGAGTTAGATCCACAGCTCCTTGTTGAGCTCATTTGTGGAGCATCAGCTCACTCTGAAACCATGTATACAGATCTATCATTGATCTTCTCTTAGGCTTTCTCTTTTCTTATTTCATTTCTTCACCTGACTCTCATAGAATCATGGGATTGGGAACCCCCCCCCCCACAAGGGCCATCCACTCCAATCCTATTCTGCCATGCAGGAACACAGAATTAAAGCACTCCCAACAGATGGTCAGTCAGTCTCTCTCATCTGCCTAATCCATCTAAAACACAGACATGTGCCTTTCATCTCAAGAACAGACAAGCATCACGAGCTCTGAGGATTATTATCTGGGAAGGAATCCCACTGGAGCATTGCAGCGCACCCAAATACCTGGGAGTCACTCTGGACCGTGCTCTGACCTACAAGAAGCACTGCCTGAATATCAAGCAAAAAGTGGGTGCTAGAAACAATATCATACGAAAGCTGACTGGCACAACCTGGGGATCACAACCAGACACAGTGAAGACATCTGCCCTTGCGCTATGCTACTCTGCTGCTGAGTATGCATGCCCAGTGTGGAACACATCTCACCACGCTAAAACAGTGGATGTGGCTCTGAATGAGACATGCCGCATTATCACAGGGTGTCTGCGCCCTACACCACTGGAGAAATTACACTGCTTAGCCGGTATTGCACCACCTGACATCCGCCGGGAAGTAGCAGCCAATAGTGAAAGGACCAAGGCAGAGACATCTCCAGCTCATCCCTGTTTGGGTATCAGCCAGCACGTCAACGACTTAAATCAAGAAATAGTTTCTAAGATCTACAGAGACAGTCGCTGGAACACCTCAGCAAGCGAGAGTCCAAAAGTGGCAGGCTCAAACCCAGAACCTCAATCAATGGCTGATACCAAATGAGAGACTCCCCCCTGGGCACACAGAAGACTGGGCGACTTGGAAGGCGCTGAACAGACTGTGCTCTGGCACCACGAGATGCAGAGCCAACCTCAAGAAATGGGGCTACAAAGTGGAATCCACAACATGCGAGTGTGGAGAAGAGCAAACCACTGACCACCTGCTGCAATGCAACCTGAGCCCTGCCACATGCACAATGGAGGACCTCCTTGCGGCAACACCAGAGGCACTCCACAGGGCCAGATACTGGTCAAAGGACATTTAATAGAATACCAAGCTTGCAAAATGTGTGTTTTTTTATCTGTTTGTTTGTTTTGTTCTGTTAGAAATGTAATACAATTGACTGGTTTCCCTGACACAATAAATAAATCTATATCTATAAAAATGCTCTGTGCATAGTGAGTACCTTAAAAACAAAAGAACCCATGAAGGAAATCACACCAAATCTGGCAAAAAAACGTCTCACAACACAAGGAGTGACCATCACTCAAAAATTATGATTTTGTCATTTGGGAGTTGTAGTTGCTGGGATTTATAGTTCACCCACAATCAAAGAGCATTCTGAACTCCATGAACAATGGAATTGAACCAAACTTGGCACACAGAACTCCCATGACCAACAGAAAATACTGGAAGGGTTTGGTGGGCATTGACCTTGAGTTTTGGAGTTGTAGTTCACCTACATCCAGAGAGCACTGTGGACTCAAACAATGATGGCTCTGGACCAAACTTGGCACAAACTCCCAAATATGAACACAGATGGAGCTTGGGGGAAATAGACCTTGACATTTGGGAGTTGTAGTCACTAGGAGTCACAGTTCACATACAATCAGAGAGTGTTCTGAACCTCAGAAACGACAGAATTGGGGCAAACTTCCCACACAGAACCGCCATGACCAACCGAAAATACTTAAGGCATCCAGTCCAACTCTCTTCATCAGGGCAAGAAAACATAATCAAAGTCCTCCTGACAAAGACCCATCCAGCCATAGAGATAGATAGATAGATAGCTATGATTCACACAAACAGATATAGTATCATATATTTGAAAGGAACCCCTAAAGAAGGACAATAATATGTTGCATGTTCCAGAGTGGTAATCAACACTGACAAAGAACAGCAAGAAATACTGTTTACCCACAAGCATCAAGACATTACATATGTGTATTTGTCCGAACGGATCTCCCTCTACATCCCATCTCGAAGCTTAAGATCATCTGGGGAGGCCCTGCTCTCAACTCCGCTACTATCACAAGTGAGGTTGGCGGGGACGAGGAGCAGGGCCTTCTCAGTGGTGGCCCCTCACCTGTGGAACTCACTCCCCGGGGAGATTAGATCAGCGACTTCCCTTCTGACGTTCAGGAAAAAATTGAAGACCTGGATTTGGGACCAAGCCTTTGGACATTCTGGCAGCTAAAGGATCTGATGATAAATAAGGACAGATGGAATGGAATGGACATACGGACTCTGAACACTGAGCATGAGATTGTTTTGCTATTTTACTATGTATTGATGTTTTTAATTTGTTAACTGTTTGAATTGCTTTCTGTATTATTTGTTAGTTAATTCAGGCATCGAATTGTGCCTTCGTCTGTAAGCCGCCCTGAGTCCCCTTTGGGGTGAGAAGGGCGGGGTAAAAGTAATTGAAATAAATAAATAAATAAATAAATAAATATATTAGAAGCCAACACTTTCTCATTATTTTATTTTCCAGATCATCAGACTGGGCCACAGCAACGCCTGGCAGGGGACAGCTAGTATGATATATCTTAAATGAATACTTGTTGTTGTTCATTCGTTCAGTCGTCTCCGACTCTTCGTGACCTCATGGACCAGCCCACGCCAGAGCTCCCTGTCGGCCGTCACCACCCCCAGCTCCTTCAAGGTCAGTCCAGTCACTTCAAGGATGCCATCCATCCATCTTGCCCTTGGTCGGCCCCTCTTCCTTTTCCCTTCCACTTTCCCCAGCATCATTCCCTTCTCTAGGCTTGGCTGTCTCCTCATGATGTGGCCAAAGTACTTCAACTTTGTCTCTAGTATCTTTCCCTCCAATGAGCAGTCGGGCTTTATTTCCTGGAGGATGGACTGGTTGGATCTTCTCGCAGTCCAGGCACTCTCAGCACTTTCCTCCAACACCACAGCTCAAAAGCATCGATCTTCCTTCGCTCAGCCTTCCCTAAGGTCCAGCTCTCACATCCGTAGGTGACTACAGGGAATACCATGGCTTTGACTAGGCGGATCTTTGTTGCCATTCTGATGTCTCTACTCTTTACTATTTTATCGAGATGGACATTGCTCTCCTCCCAAGAAGTAAAATGAATACTGGTGTTAGCCATTTTAAAGTCTATCCCGGACGAGCCAAAGTAGCCAGAGCTAGTGATATAGATATGGGTGCTTTCTCTCTCTTTTCTGCACTGCACTGAGCATCTCACAGCATGAAGGCAGAAAAGGGTTTGGCTTCAGAAGCATGTTTATGTCTCTCAGAAATGAACAGATGTTGAGCAAACAAAGCCGTTCCTGGTCTCTACTTTTGTTACCGCTATGCTGATGATCAATGGTCTGCACTTCACAGCATAGCTGCATTGGGAAGGATGTTTCAATCAAAAAGGAAGCCACTGAGGGACCTCCGCAAATGGCGAAGATTTATTTTATTTTCTCAACTGGTGCAGTCCTTAAGGATGACACTTGACGCAGTATTTTCAGCCGCATCAACCTGCCTTGTGTGAAGCTCAGCAGTGGGCATTATTTCATTGTGATTGTGGAAAGCAGCTCAATAAATACATCCCGAAACCTCCAAATGAGGGAAGCTGGCAATGAATGACAAGGCTGGATGTCTTTGTAATTGTTCTGTTTTTTTTCCTTGGTGTGGTAAAACCAGATGCTAGGAAGGATGACAAAGTATCTCTTGTACTTTTTGTCTCTTTTGTGCCAGTCTCCGAAAAGATTAGTCCACCGAGAATCATAGAATTTTAGGGCTTCAAAAGATGTTGGAGGTTATCTAGTGCCACTGAGTATGTTATTTATTAATTAATTATTGTGTTGTATTTCAACACAATAATAAATAAATAACAGAAATACAACACCACCTGAACTCTGCGAGTGCAGCATGTTTCCGAATGAAGCACAGAGTTCTTGTGGGTTTTTTCGGGCTATATGGCCATGTTCTAGAGGCATTCTCTCCTGACGTTTCGCCTGCATCTATGGCAAGCATCCTCTGAGGTAGTGAGGTCTGTTGGAACAAGGGAAATGGGTTTATATATCTGTGGAATGGCTGGGGTGGGGCAAAGGACTCTTCTCTGCTGGAGCTAGGTGTGAATGTTTCAACTGCCCACCTTCATTAGCATTTGAAGGCCTGGCTGAGCCTGGGAAAATCTTTTGTTGAGAGGTGTTAAGATGTGCCTGGTTGTTTCCTCTCTGCCGTTTTGCTGTTGTTTTTGAGTTTTTTAATACTGGTAGCCAGATTTTGTTCATTTTCATGGTTTCCTCCTTTCTGTTGAAATTGTCCACATGCTTGTGGATTTCAATGGCTTCTCTGTGTAGCCTGACATGGGGGTTGTTGGTGTGGTCCAGCACTTCTGTGTTCTCAAATAATATGCTGTGTCCAGGCTGGTTCCTCAGGTGCTCTGCTATGGCTGACTTCTCTGGTTGAAAGAGTCTGCAGTGCCTTTCATGTTCCTTGATGCGTGTTTGGGCAATGCTGCATTTGGTGGTCCCTATGTAGACTTGTCCACAGCTGCATGGCATAAGGGAGACTCCTGCAGAGGTGAGAGGATCCCTCTTGTCCTTTGCTGAACGTAGCATTTGTTGGATTTTCATGGTGGGTTTGTAGATTGTTTGTATGTTGTGTTTCCTCATCAGCTTCCCTATGTGGTCAGTGGTTCCCTTGATAGCAGAGCACTTGATGAACCAGCCTGGACACAGCATATTATTCGAGAACACAGAAATGCTGGACCACACCAACAACCACCATGTCAGACTACACAGAGAAGCCATTGAAATCCACAAGCATGTGGACAATTTCAACAGAAAGGAAGAGACCATGAAACTCACTACCTCTGAGGATGCTTGCCATAGATGCAGGCGAAACGTCAGGAGAAATGCCTCTAGAACATGGCCCTATAGCCCGAAAAAAACCCACAAGAACCTAGTGATTCCGGCCATGAAAGCCTTCGACAATACATTGATTCTATCAGCGCTGCCTCCAAAAAATCCTACAAATCTCTTGTAAAGCTGGAAGAAGCAAAGACCACCAGGATTGAAGTGATGGTTGTTCGCCATCAACTCCGCTGGAATGGCCACGTTGTCCGGATGCCCAACCACCATCTCCCAAAGCAGTTGCTCAGGAATGGAAAACAGAATGTTGGTGGGCAGGAAAAGGCATCATAACAGCCTGGAAATCACAACAACCCTATCCTAACAGAAATAATATGGTATTCCCTGACATAAGCGTAACTTGAAAATGTATTTGTTTTCCATTTCCCCATGAATAAAAATCAGTTTAAATTGTTAGCCTTGGTCTTTCTCCTACGGAAGTATTGTTTTAAGGGTTCAGACCCTCGCCCTGAGGCAAAAGCGTTTGCGGAGGGAGTATGACGGAGAGGATGCTCTCATCAGATCTCTAATCGCAGCCTTTCCCTATTGTGCTTGTCAGCCGACTTCCCCAAAGCCTTGGGTACGCATCCAGACGCTGTTTATTATTTTTCTCAGAGATAGCGGCGGCTGCCGCGCTAGGCCTGATTGGCTTTGCCACTGTCAGCGGAGAGCTCTTAGTGCGGAGTGTCATAGGTCTCCAGAGAGTTTATGGATCTAAACTTCCTTGAATTGGGCTTGACTGCATTAGGAGGGAATTACATGACACCGGCATTAAATGACTGGTTTATCTACTTGGCAGCGTTCTACAGGAGCCGGGCTTCTTCTTTTGCAGCTTGTTACTTAAAGACCACAGAGATCGTGGCGTGTCAGCTGACATGTCACGGTGTGAGAAATATCAAAATAAGCACAGGATTAAGTCAGGAAATAACATTAGAGAAGGTTCAGCAAAACTGGTTGCGTGGCTTGTTGGACAAGCCTTTTAAGCTTGACAGGGCTTCCTCTCTCTTTTCTCTCTCTCTCTCTCTCTCTCACTGTCTTTGGAAGGAAGTCTGGATTGAGGAATCTCGCAAGAGAGTCGAGGAGAAGGCATTGCAAGAGGAAAAAGAGAAATCAACACAAACTAGAACAGTGGGCAAAATTATTTACTATTATTTACTTAGGTGATCCGTCATTGTTCGAGTAGGATAGTCTTCCAGGATCAGTGTGCTGGTGGGTATGTAGGTGATAAGCTTGGGTGGTTTCGTTCGTTAATTTCGTAATTCGTTATTAATTCGTATTTAAATTAGCTTACGATCCAATATTGAGCCATGCAGGAATAGTGTGAGGAGTAATTAAAAATCGAAACAATTTTTCCAATTTATTTCGTATTGTTTCGTAATTGTTTCGTAATTGGTTCGAAATTGTTTTGAAATTGTTTCGTAATTATTTCCGTATGTCTGGTGCAAGTTTTAGGGTTGTTGTTTGTTTTATCAGTGATAAAAAATAAATTATCACACCAACAGTCAACAACAGAGGGAGAGGGAAGCTTCAGAAGTTCCCCCTGTCCCATTTGGAGGGTTTTTTTTGCATATTGCGCAATCGCGTCCGCCATTAACGAATCGATTCGTAATTTTCCGAAATTTCGTATATTTCGAACTTTTTTAAAGGAAAATTTCGGAATTCTTTAAAAAACGAAACGCAAGGGCCCCCCTAAAAACGAAACGAGTTTAAAACCAAATTTTTCCGTGGTTACCCAAGCCTAGAAGGTGACTGTGGAGACCTATTTTTGACCTGCGTGTTGTCCCGCATTGAGGGCATTGGTTTCCAGGTGGAAGGCGGTCCCAGTCGGGGTTGGCTTGATGCACCTTCCTCTTGGCACTTTTCTCTCTTTCACCCTCCATCCTTTTCACCCTCCATCCAGCAAGCTTCCTTTCTGCTTCCCTGGAGACTAGGATGCAATGGAACAATGGCTTCAAACTACAAGAGAGGAGATTCCATCTGAACATGAGGAAGAACTTCCTGACTGTGAGAGCCGTTCAGCAGTGGAACTCTCTGCCCCGGAGTGTGGTGGAGGCTCCTTCTTTTGGAAGCTTTTAAACAGAGGCTGGATGGCCATCTGTCAGGGGTGCTTTGAATGCAATATTCCTGCTTCTTGGCAGAATGGGGTTGGACTGGATGATGGCCCAGGAGGTCTCATATTGAGGATTCGTACCAAGTTTGGTCCAGATCCATCACATTGGATATTTTGAGTATTCGTGCCAATATTAGTCCAGATCCATCATTGTTTGAGTCCACAGTGCTCTCTGGATGTAGGTGAACTACAACTCCCAAACTCAAGGTCAATGCCCACCAAACCCTTCCAGTATTTTCTGTTGGTCATGGGAGTTCTGTGTGCCAAGTTTGATTCAATTCCATCATTGGTGGAGTTCAGAATGCTCTTTGATTGTAGGTGAACTATAAATCCCAGCAACTACAACTCCCACAGGACAAAATCAATACCCTCCCCCAATCCCAGCAGTATTTAAATTTGGGTGTATTGGGTTTTTGTGCCAAATTTGGTCCAGTGTATGAAAATACATCCTGCATATCAGATATTTACATTACTATTCATAACAGCAGAAAAATGACAGTTATGAAGTAACAATGGAACTAATTTAATGGTTGGGGGCCACCATAACATGAGGAAGCGGATTAAGGGGGTCGTGGCATTAGGAGGGTTGAGAACCACTGCTCTAGTTTTTCAATGAAATAGTTGCAACGTGCAATAGCTGCAATGTGCAAGGTATAATAGTTGCAAAGTGCAACACCACTTTACAGGCCGGAATGCTGCTGGGCAACAAGAGTCAGAACGGGGATAGCAGACCCTAACAGTGTTGCAGGACAATGGGAATCCTGAATGAAGGTCAGTGAGAAATCATGCATGCCTTGAGCTCAGCTGGAGAATTGTCCGCACCTTTTGTGATGCCCAATGAAAAACAGGACATCCTGAGAGGTGTCCATTGCACATTTCTGTAATTCTCTAACATGGCTGTGTAGTGTGTATAGTGCCAA
This sequence comes from Anolis sagrei ordinatus, assembly GCF_025583915.1. Taxonomy (NCBI): domain Eukaryota; kingdom Metazoa; phylum Chordata; class Lepidosauria; order Squamata; family Anolidae; genus Anolis; species Anolis sagrei. The sequence continues at coordinate 42,865,358 of NW_026847993.1, forward strand.
TGATGTGGCTGTATCATCCTAAAGTTGTGCATCACAGACTGCAATGTAGTTTTACAGCCCTGGTTATTAATGGCAATTATCAGCAACAACACTAAAAAAGTTTGACGATAAAATGTTTAGTTTGCCAGGTGGATTCGTCAGATGAAAACTGGTAAGATCCCAGGGAAAAACCCTACTTAAGCATGAACAGATTTTGGAATGTTCATGTTAAACATGAGCCAACAATGTGATGTGGCGGCAAAAAAAGCCAATGGGATTTTGGCCTGCATCAATAGGAGCCTAGTGTCTAGATCTAGGGAAGTCATGCTCCCCATGCTCTATTCCGCCTTGGGTAGACCGCACCTGGAATATTGTGTCCAATTCTGGGCACCACAATTGAAGAGAGATATTGGCAAGCTGGAATGTGTCCAGAGGAGGATGACTAAAATGATCAAGGGTCTGGAGAACAAGCCCTATGAGGAGCGGCTTAAGGAGCTGGGCATGTTTAGCCTGAAGAAGAGAAGGCTGAGAGGAGAGACATGATGAGAGCCATGTATAAATATGTGAGAGGAAGCCACAGGGAGAAGGAGGGAGCAAGCTTGTTTTCTGCTTCCATGGAGATTAGGACAAGGAACAATGGCTTCAAACTACAAGAGAGGAGATTCCACCTGAACATGAGGAAGAACTTCCTGACTGTGAGAGCCGTTCAGCAGTGGAACTCTCTGCCTCAGTGTGGTGGAGGCTCCTTCTTTGGAAGCTTTAAACAGAGGCTGGATGGCCATCTGTCAGGGGTGCTTTGAATGCAATATTCCTGCTTTCTTGGCAGAATGGGGTTGGACTGGATGATGGCCCAGGGTCTCTTCCAACTCTAGGATTCTAGGATTACCAAGAATCACTATGAGACCAAATTCCATTATTTCCATCCATTAGGCGATCCCTCGTTGTCTGAGTAGGATAGTCTTCCCAGATCAGTGTGCTGGTGGGTCCGTAGGTGACTGTGGAGCCCTATTCTTGATCTGCATCTTCTCCCGCAGTGAGGGCATTTTCCAGGTGGAAGGCAGTCCCGGTCAGGGTTGGCTTGACGTGCCTTCCTCTTGGCACGTTTCTCTCTTTCACCCTCCCATCCGTTCCTCTTCAAATTCTGCAGCACTGCTGGTCACAGCTGACCTCCAGCTGGAGCACTCAAGAGCCAGGGCTTCCCAGTTCTCAGTGTCTATGCCAGAGTTTTTAAGGTTGGCTTTGAGCCCATCTTTCAATCTCTTTTCCTGTCGACCAACATTCCGTTTTCCATTCTTGAGTTCAGAGTAGAGCAACTGCTTTGGGAGACTATGGTCGGGCATCCGGACAACGTGGCCGGTCCAGTGGAGTTGATGGCGGAGGAGCATCGCTTCAATGCTGGTGGTCTTTGCTTCTTCCAGCATGCTGACATTTCCCCGCTTTTCTTCCCAAGAGATTTGCAGGATTTTCCAGAGGCAGTGCTGATGGAATCGTTCCAGGAGTTGCATGTGATGTCTGTAGACAGTCCACATCTCGTAGGTGTAAAATAATAATAAATTGAGGATGCTTGCCATAGATGCAGGCGAAACGTCAGGAGAAAAATTGCCTCCAGAACATGGCCATATAGCCCGGAAAAACCTACAACAACCCAAATTTATTATTATTTATTTACGATATTTATAGCCTGCCTTTATCAGCCTTACGGCGACTCAAGGTGGGTTACAGGTTGGCACAATTCAATGCCACACATCCATAAAAATTCAAAACCATCAACATAGCAATATAAAAACATATATAAAACCATTAAAACATCTAATCATTGGTGTCGTCATGTTAAAAGCATATCCCGCAATGTTGTCTAGCCATTACATGTTCATCCGTTCATAGTTCCATGTTATCTATTCTGCTTCATTGTCAAAAGCTTGCTCAAAGAGCCAAGTTTTTACCCTTTTTCGGAAAGCCAGGAGGGAGGGGGCTGATCTAATATTCCTGGTGAGGGAGTTCCATAGCCGGGGGGCCACCACTGAGAAGGCCCTGTTCCTCGTCCACACCAATTGAGTTTGCAAAGCAGGCAGGATCAAGAGCAGTACCTCCCCAGACGATCTTAAACTCCTAGATGGTTTTGACGTAGAAGGAGATACGTTTGGACAGGTAAGCTGGATCAGAACCGTTTAGGGCAGTGGTTCTCAATCTTCCTAAGTCTGCGACCCCTTAATACAGTTCCTCATGTTGTGGTGACCCCCAACCCTAAAATTATTTTTGTTGCTACTTCATAAATGGAATTTTGCTGCTGTTATGAATTGACATGTAAATATCTGATAGGCAGGATGTATTTTTATTCTCTGGACCTTGGGAGTTGTAGTTGGCTGGGATTTATAGTTCACCTACAATCAAAGAGCATTCTGAACTTCACCAGAGATGGAATTGACCCAAATTTGGCACACAGAACGCCCATGACCAGCAAAAAATAATGAAAGGGGTAGGTGAGCATTGGCCTTGAGTTTGGGAGTTGTAGTTCACCTATATCCAGAAAGCACTGTGAACTCAAACAATGATGTCTAGACTAAACTTGGCACAAATACTCAATATGCCCAAATGTGAACATTGGTGGAGTTTGGGGAAAATAGAACTTGACATTTGGAGTTGTAGTTGCTGGGATTTATAGTTCACCTACAATCAGAGAGCATTCTGAACCCCACCAACGATAGAATTGGGCCAGACTTCCCACACAGAACTCCCATGACCAGCAGAAAATACTGTGTATCCTGATGGTCTTTGGTGACCCCTCCGACATCCCCTCGCGACCCCCCCAGGGGTCCCGACTCCCAGGTTGAGAAACACTGGTTTAGGGAATTATAGTCTAAAGCCAGCACTTTGAAAATGAACTAATACAAAGGCAGCCATTATGAGGCTGCATATCTTCCAATGTTTCACAAATGAAAACTGGGACATGTAGGGCCAAGCAACATGTCAGAATGTTCAAAATGGCAAAGGTTATTAATGGGGAAGAATAGACAGACTAGGAGAGGCTGCAGCAGTTTGCTTTTACCTGAGTCGATTGGGAAGCACACGATTCCTTGCTGTCTTCTTCTGTCCACCTTGGTAAGTTAATTGGCAGATGATTAATCAGCATGATCCCTGCCAAATTGGGTTGGAGGTTGTATATGACCAAGAGGTAGCAAAAGTGTCAGCGCCATTATTTTTAGATAATCCAGATCTCCACAGTGGTGTAGTTAGCAGGCATGGTTAGATCCAGTCAGAATCTTCATTATTCAGAATAAGCTACATCTTTACAATTTTATATTTTGTGCAATTCATATTGTTGGCGTGGGCTGCTTTTTGAATAGCAAGAGGGGATGTGTAGTAATGTTGTTTCCTCCTGAAAATGGCCAGTGTTCATCGACTTGTGCTTTTGTGTGCATAATGTGCACGATCTGCTTCTTTTGGAGCATATGGAAATTGGTACGACTCCAGCCTGCCTACCCATTGTTTTATGTACTTCAGGCGACACACATTTTTGCACCTGCGAGAAGATTTCAAGAGGGAAAAGGGATCACGCTGTCTTCTTCCTACCTCTTTACGCCCTGCGTTGAAAGGGAGGGATGCAAGAAAGTCATAATCTCAGCATTAGCAGCCACTGGCAAAACCTTCCATTAGTGTCAAAGCGTATGTTTTCCCACTGGGCTGCGACACTTGCTGGACCACAGGGCATGGCCGGGGACACTGATTTAGGGTGATTTATGAAACAAATGTACAGAATTCTGGAAAGCCAGTGGCGGTAGAGAATATGGATTCTGTCATCAAGTCTCCCCCCTCCCCCCCCCCCCTCCATGTTGCTATTGGCAGCTAGAAAGTGAAACAGCAGAAACCAGTGTTTTCCTAACAGAAGACGAGGGATCTATGTTTGTAATATTTTTGTCAAAAAGGGGAGCAAATGTATAGTAAAMTGCTATCTTGTCCACATTTAGTATAATCTGGACATAGCTTCTGTCATGAGCCAGATTTTTAGACTGAAAAGAAAAGGCCATTTCCCTGACTCCTTCATCAGGGTTCGTTTCTTTATTTGTTTACTTGTTATTGTTATTATGTATATTATTTTTCCCATCATTTTTATTACATTATATAAACATAAAAATATTACAGGGAAAGTGGGAGAACATTTGAGAAAATAAAAGTAGGAAAATAGGAAAATAGAAAATATAAGAGTCTTTGCAGTTCGATCTTTAAATCCTTGTATCATGTCAGCTTTTCCAGTTGTTTCTCTGCAATCCTGCAGTTGCCTGGGATTGCAACATTAACGATCCATACTTTGATTTTTAACACGATTGTGAGGTCAGGAGTATTATGCTCCAGAACTTTGTCTATCTGAATCCAGAAGTCCCAGAGGGGTTTGGCGTGTTCATTCTCTGTAACTTTTTCCGGCTTGTGATCCCACCCGTTCTTTGTGGCAGGCAGATGGTGTTTGTGGCACAAGTTCCAATGAATCATCTGAGCAACGGTGTTGTGCCTCTGCTTGTAGTCTGTCTGTGTGATCTTCTTGCAGCAGCTGAGGATGGGATCCATCGTTTCATCTGTTTCCTTGCAGAGTCTACGTTTGGGATCTGTTGTCAACTTTTCTAGCTTGGATGGCCTTGGTTCAAATGGCTTGTTCTTGGGCTGCCAGAATCAGGCCCTCCTTTGTCTCCTTTTTCAGAGTCCCATTTGTGAGCCGCAGCCATGTTTTTTGTTTGTCAATTTGGCTCTCATTTTTCCCCAGGAAATGTCCATGAAGAGAGAGCCTTCTTTTGGCAGTTTTCTCTTCTGCTATGGATTGTTGTTGTTGTTGTTGTTATATGAGTCTACACTGCCTTATAACCCAGGTCAGTGAGACTAATGTGCATTATATGGCAGTCTCAAGATGGAATAGGAAATCCCTCACGCAATCACTGCAACCCAGGCATGGACAAACTTTGGCCCTCCCTCCGGGTGTTTTGGATGCATGCAGAAAACAGTCCTGCTCCTAATCACCTGGAATCTTCTTGAAAATGGAAGAGGAGGCACCTGAAATTTGAAACAAAAACGGAACAGATTTCTGCCATTTTGAAGATTTCATGTTGGATTCATGTCGTAACCCATAATATAGCATTGCATTAGAAAGTCCAAAACTGTGAGGAAACCTTCCAATTTACAATGTTTCCGTTCACAATTCCCTAGTACACTCCTTTTTTTTTTTTTTACTGTTTTTGTTACAGCCCTTCTTCCCTGGTAGCCATGCTTGCCAGTGGTAAAGAGAATCATAGAATCCTAGAGTTGGAAGAGACCTCCTGGGCCATCATCCAGCCCAACCCCATTCTGCCAAGAAGCAGGAATATTGCATTCAAATCACCCCTGACAGATGGCCATCCAGCCTCTGTTTAAAAGCTTCCAAAGAAGGAGCCTCCACCACACTCTGGGGCAGAGAGTTCCACTGCTCAACGGCTCTCACAGTCAGGAAGTTCTTCCTCATGTTCAGATGGAATCTCCTCTCTTGTAGTTTGAAGCCATTGTTCCGCGTCCTAGTCTCCAAGGAAGCAAAAAACAACCTTGCTCCCTCCTCCTCCCTGTGGCTTCCTCTCACATATTTATACATGGCTTTCATATCTCCTCTCAGCCTTCTCTTCTTCAGGCTAAACATGCCCAGCTCCTTAAGCCGCTCCTCATAGGGCTTGTTCTCCAGACCCTTGATCATTTTAGTTGCCCTCCTCTGGACACATTCCAGCTTGTCAATATCTCTCTTGAATTGTGGTGCCCAGAATTGGACACAATATTCCAGGTGTGGTCTAACCAAAGCGGAATAGAGCATGGGGAGCATGACTTCCCTAGATCTAGACACTAGGCTCCTCTTGATGCAGGCCAAAATCCCATTGGCTTTTTTTGCCGCCACATCACATTCCTGGCTCATGTTTAACTTGTTGTCCACGAGGACTCCAAGATCTTTTTCACACGTACTGCTCTCGAGCCAGGCATTGTCCCCCATTCTGTATCTTTGCATTTCGTTTTTCCTGCCAAAGTGGAGTATCTTGCATTTGTCACTGTTGAACTTCATTTTGTTAGTTTTGGCCCATCTCTCTAATCTGTCAAGATCGTTTTGAATCCTGCTCCTGTCCTCTGGAGTATTGGCTCTCCCTCCCCATTTGGTGTCATCTGCAAACTTGATGATCCTGCCTTCTATGGCAGACAAAATGCTGAGAATTGGGGTGTCAGATGAGGAAGGAGTGTGAGGATGTGCTAATCATGGCAACCATTTGCGAATCACGGTATGGCAATGCCGCCCATCATTTCAGTAGATGTGACACAGACGCAACCTTATCACAAACCCAAATCTTTATCATTTCTTCTTGGATGAAGAGTTAGCCCATCTGGGTCTCCTTTGCATCCTCCCAAGTTATTTTTAGCTTTGTAGCGATCCTCTTCCAGGCTCGTCTAATTTTTGTAGGATTCTTTCCAAGGTGACATGATAATAGAGCAAACTTGTAGTGGTGAATGACCTTCTCTGGCGGTAATTTCTTCCTCTGGGCATTGGAATTGATTTTCCCCCCTCGTCTTGGCATGTGAAGATTCAAAGCGTGCCCCTTGCCCCAACTCCCAGGAGCCTCTCGTGGCATCAGAAGCAGAACACGAGCGAATGTGACCGCTTTTAGGGCATTTGTCATGGCGGTGGGAGGGCTCCCAGGAAGGCTGGAGCCAGCTCGGGCTGTTACTTACAGGGTGGTGACAACCTGTTTGGGAAATGATGAATTCTTCTGAGGCTGCAGAGTTGACACTGGGGCCTCCTTCTCCTCCTTCTCCTTCATCTCCTCCTTCAGGCAAATGGTGTATCAAGCTATCAGGAATGTGCCCAGGGAAACCACATCTCCTGTCAATCTCAAATTTGGTCCTTAGGATCTAATCGCACTGTTTCGTCCCCTACATCTGTCGTATTCCTGGCTATACAACTAACTTACATATATGTTAATAATTTGAGAAGTTTTATGTTCCTGGTTTGAAAGTGTTATTTCCCGTATACCATGGACAAGTCTCCATAGGGACCACCTAACGCAGCAGCATTGCCCAACACACGAATCAAGGAACATGAAAGGCACTGCAGACTACTTCAACCAGAGAAGTCAGCCATAGCAGAGCATCTGATGAACCAGCCTGGACACAGCATATTATTTGAGAACACAGAAATGCTGGACCACTCTCACAACCACCATGTCAGACTACACAGAGAAGCCATTGAAATCCACAAGCATGTGGACAATTTCAACAGAAAGGAGGAAACCATGAAAATGAACAAAATCTGCTACCAGTATAAAAAAAAACCTCTAAAATTAGAACAGCAAAACAACAGAGAAAAAACAATCAGGCACATCTAATCACCTCTCAACAAAAGATTGCCCCAGGCACTGCCAAGCCATCAAATGATAATCAAGGTGGTCAGTTGAAACATTCAAGCTCCAGCAGACAAGAGTCCTTTGTCCCACCCTGGTCATTCCACAGATATATAAACCCTTTTTCCTAGTTCCAACAGACCTCACGACCTCTGAGGATGCTTGCCATAGATGCAGGCAAAACGTCAAGAGAGAATGCCTCTAGAACAGTGGTTCTCAACCTTGCTAATGCCGTGACCCCTTAATACAGTCCCTCGTGTTGTGGTGACCCCCAACCATAATATTGTTTTCGTTGCTACTTCATAACAGTCATTCTACTACTGTTATAAATCATAATGTAAATATCTGATATGCAGGATGTATTTTCATTCACTGGACCAAACTGGGCACAAATACCCAATATACCCAAATGTGAATGGTAGTGGGGTTGGGGGAGGATTGATTTTGTAATTTGGGAGTTGTAGTTGCTGGGATTTATAGTTCACTTATATTCAAAGAGCATTCTGAACTCCACCAGCGATAAACTTGGCCAAAGAACTCCCATGACCAGTGGAAAACACTGGAAGGGTTTGTGGGCATTGACCTTGAGTTTGGGAGTTGTAGTTCACCTATATCCAGAGAGCACTGTGGACTCATGCAATGGTGGTTCTGGACCAAACTTGGCACAAATACTCAATATGCCCAAATGTGAACACTGGTGGAGTCTGGGGAAAATACATCTTGACATTTGGGAGTTGTAATTGCTGGGATTTATAGTTCATTCCAATCAAAGAACATTGTGAACTCCACCAACGATAGAATTGGCTCAAGCTTCCCATATGGAACCCCCATGACCATCAGAAAATACTGTGTTTTCTTATAGTCTTTGGGGACCCCTCTGACACTCCCTTGCGACCCCCTCAGGGGTCCCGACCCCCAGGTTGAGAAACACTGCTCTAGAACATGGCCATATAGCCCAAAAAAACCTACAACAACCCAGTGATTCCAGCCATGAAAGCCTTCGACAATACATTTCCTGTATTGGGCGGTCCTTACTTTAAAAGCAGTTGTTCTGGTCCAGAAACTTTATTTTTGTGGCTGCCAAAATCTATGTTGACTTAGTTGACTTGGTCTGTCTGTCTTGTATGTCTAAAAATGGCATTGGATATTTGCCATGTATGTGTGCATTGTGATCTGTCCTTAATCCTCATGGGGGTGAGAAGGGTGGAATATAAATACTGTAAACAAACAAACAAACAAACAAATAAATAACCCCAGGAACAGGCCTAAAAACAACTCACCAAGAGATATTTTAATAACAAGAAGCTGTGATTCATCGGGCTGTGTGTTACTATTTTTCCATTACAGCCAGTTAGGAGTAAGAAATCCCCACCCTTTGAAATGTCTAAAATGCCTTCAAAAGTAAATGCCTTTTAAAAAGCATACAGAAAATATTCCCTGAAATTTTGTCCCCACTCCTGAAATGTGACTTCACCATACCTTATTGCCCCAAAGTAAGAAGTTACATCTGCAAATTCTTGCTTCCAAACTTTTCCAACAAACACTTAGCACTTATGATGCAAGTCATGTATTTCAGAAACCTTGTTATTAGAAAGATTCATTGAATCTATATAAATAAAAATGTAATGTTTGTTTGTGGGATTAACAGAACTCAAAAACCACTGGACGAATTGACACCAAATTTGGACACAGTACGCCTAACAACCCAATGTATGTTCTTCACTCAAAAAATTGATTTTGTCATTTGGGAGTTGTAGTTGCTGGGATTTATAGTTTACCTACAATCATAGAGCATTCTGAACCCCACCAACAATAGAATTGAACCAGACTTGGTACAAAGAACTCCCATGACTGACAGAAAATACTGGAAGGGTTTGGTGGGCAGTGTCCTTTGGTTTTGGAGTTGTAGTTCACCTACATTCAGAGATCATTGTGGATTCAAAGAAAGATGGATCTGGACCAAACTCTACACGAATACTCAATATGCCTAAATATGAACACTGGTGGAGTTTGGGGAAAATAGAATCTTGACATTTGGGAATTGTAGTTGCTGGGATTTATAGTTCACCTACAGTCACAGAGCATTCTGAACCCCACCAACGATGGAATTGAACCAGACTTGGCACACATTTCTCCCATGACCAACAGAAAATACTGGAAGGGTTTGGTGGGCAGTGTCCTTTGGTTTTGGAGTTGTAGTTCATCTACATCCAGAGATCACTGCGGACTCAAACAATGATGGATCTGGACCAAACTCTACACGAATACTCAATATGCCCAAATGTGAACACTGGTGGAGTTTGGGGAAAATAGAATCTTGACATTTGGGAGTTGTAGTTGCTGGGATTTATAGTTCACCTACAATCACAGAGCATTCTGAACCCCACCAATGATAGAATTGGGCCAAACCTCTCACACAGAACCCCCATGTGGGCCACAGCAACGCGTGGCAGGAGACGGCTAGTAGTTCAATAAACCTGTAGAAAATACTGCCCTGCTTCTTTCGTTCTAGTGTGTTTGTAAATAGATTTTCTTTATCTGTCAGTTCCTCCTATTCCTAAATGCATAATACAGTTTGAAGCCTGCCCAGGAATCTTCATTATCCAAGTCTCCTGCAGAGAACTCAAGCACAGGCTCTCATTATGGTTGCGCTGTCCAAAGAGTGGTGCTGAAGTGAGGCTTGTTGTTGTTCATTTGTTCAGTCGTCTCCGACTCTTCGTGACCTCATGGACCAGCCCACGCCAGAGCTCCCTGTCAGCCGTCATCACCCCCAGGGTCTCCTTCAAGGTCAGTCCAGTCCCTTCAAGGATGCCATCCATCCATCTTGCCCTTGGTCGGCCCCTCTTCCTTTTGCCTTCCACTTTCCCCAGCATCATTCCCTTCTCTAGGCTTTCCTGTCTCCTCATGATGTGGCCAAAGGACTTCAACTTTGTCTCTAGTCTCCTTCCCTCCAATGAGCAGTCGGGCTTTATTTCCTGGAGGATGGACTGGTTGGATCTTCTCGCAGTCCAAGGCACTCTCAGAACTTTCCTCCAACACCAACTCCAGCAAAGGATCACCACCTTGTTGTGGCGCTGGAGCTTGAGCACCTCAATGATGTCATGAGCGAAACCATGAAGGGCAACCCAAGATGGGATGGTCGTGGCAGAGAGGTCAGACCAAGTGTGATCCCTGGGGAAGGCAATGGCAAACCACCCCAGTATCCTTGCCAAGAAAACTAAATGGACCAGTACAACCAGAGATATGTCGTTATGCCATTGGAAGATGGGACTCCCAGGTCGGAAGATGGCCAAAATGCTACTGGGGAGGAGCAGAGGATAAGTTCAACTAGCCCCAGATGTGATGACGCAGCTAGCTCAAAGCCGAAAGGAAGGCTAGCAGCCGACGGTACTGGAGGTGAACGACGAATCCGATGCTCTAAAGATCACACACCATAGGAACCTGGAATGTAAGATCTATGAGCCAGGGCAAATTGGATGTTGTTATTGGTGAGATGTCAAGACTAAAGATAGACATTCTGGGGGTCAGCGAACTGAAATGGACTGGAATGGGCCACTTCACATCAGATGACCACCAGATCTACTACTGCGGACAAGAGGAACATCGAAGAAATGGAGTAGCCTTCATAATTAATAAGAAATTTGCTAAAGCAGTGCTTGGATACAACCCAAAAAATGACAGAATGATCTCAATTCGAGTGCAAGGAAAGCCTTTCAACATTACAGTGATCCAAATATACGCCCCAACCACAGCTGCTGAAGAAGCAGAAGTAGATCAGTTCTATGAGGATCTGCAGGACCTACTGGATAATACACCAAAAAGAGACATTATTTTCATTACAGGAGACTGGAATGCCAAGGTGGGAAGTCAAATGACAACAGCGATCACAGGCAAGCATGGTCTGGGAGAACAAAATGAAGCGGGACGCAGGCTGATAGAATTTTGCCAGGAAAACTCGCTGTGTATAATGAAGTAAGGCTACTCTTGCACTAAGCATGGCCCACTTGGATGCTGGGCAGAAAATGACATTTTTTCTTGAAAAAAAAACTAGTCTTATTCCCCATTACTCATTAAGTTTTTAATATGATTTTATTCCCAAATCCATTGTACTTAAAAAGGCCATTTCATGTGCAAGAGTCCTTTGTCCCACCCTGGTCATTCCACAGATATATAAACCCTTTTGCGTAGTTCCAACAGACCTCACTACCTCTGAGGATGCTTGCCATAGATGCAGGCAAAACGTCAGGAGAGAACGCCTCTTAGTTCCAACAGACCTCACTACCTCTGAGATGCTTGCCATAGATGCAGGCAAAACGTCAGGAGAGAATGCCTCTAGAACATGGCCCTATAGCCCGGAAAAACCTACAACAACCCAACTTTACTCTTGTCAGTAGAGTCAAAACATAAACTTGCAGTGTTGCATACAAAATAAACAGTGCAACAAACTTAGATAGTCCTTGTAAGAAATGCAGAACGCAAAAAGCAAGGCTTCTTTATCTTCTTTCAAATGAGCATCGTAAATGGTTGAGCAAAATGCTGTGAGCATGCTGTGAGCACAATCTTCAGGAGGAACCTGAAAACCTGGTTATTCCAATGTGCCTTCAATGATTGAATGTAACAACACCAAATTGAGAGGGAGAGCCAATACTCCAGAGGACAGGAGCAGGATTCAAAATGATCTTGACAGATTGGAGAGATGATGGGCCAAAACTCACAAAATGAAGTTCAACAGGGACAAATGCAAGAGACTCCACTTAGGCAGGAAAAATGAAATGCAAAGATACAAAATGGGGGACAATGCCTGGCTCAAGAGCAGTACGTGTGAAAAAGATCTTGGAATCCTCGTGGGCAACAAGTTAAACATGAGCCAACAATGTGATGTGGTGGCAAAAAAAGCCAATGGGATTTTGGCCTGCATCAAGAGGAGCCTAGTGTCTAGGTCCAAGGAAGTAATGCTACCCCTCTATTCTGCTTTGGTTAGACCACACCTGGAATATTGTGTCCAATTCTGGGCACCACAATTCAAGAGAGATATTGACAAGCTGGAATGTGTCCAGAGGAGGGCTACTAAAATGATCAAGGGTCTGGAGAACAAGCCCTATGAGGAGCGGCTTAAGGAGCTGGGCATGTTTAGCCTGAAGAAGAGAAGGCTGAGAGGAGATATGATAGCCATGTATAAATATGTGAGAGGAAGCCACAGGAGGAGGAGGGAGCAAGCTTCCTTTCTGCTTCCCTGGAGACTAGGACGCAAGGGAACAATGGCTTCAAACTACAAGAAAGGAGATTCCATCTGAACATTAGGAAGAGCTTCCTGACAGTGAGAGCTGTTCAGCAGTGGAACTCTCTGCCCGGAGTGTGGTGGAGGCTCCTTCTTTGGAAGCTTTTAAACAGAGGCTGGATGGCCATCTGTCAGGGGTGATTTGAATGCAATATTCCTGCTTCTTGGCAGAATGGGGTTGGACTGGATGGCCCATGAGGTCTCTTCCAACTCTAGGATTCTAGGATTCTATGATTTTAAGGTATTCCCTGACCAAACTTTGCATAAAATGACCTCAGAAGCACTTTATTTTATGTTTCGTGCAATTAAATCCTTCCTCATCCCCAGATCCCCTCCCTGATAATTTACATTGTCCTATCTCCCAGTGTTTTAAATTTTTATCTTTGAATCTGGCCCTGCCCAGTGTAATCTTTTGTGTTTTAATGTTTGATTTTATATTGCTGTGTTGCTTATTATATTGGTTTTGCATTTTGTGTATTTTATTTTCTGGTTTTGTTATGCTTTTGTGTTATATTATGTTTACTGTACTGATGGGTGTGGCCTCATGTAAGCTGCCCTGAGTCTCCCTGGGGGAGATGGAGGCAGGGTATAAATAAAGATTATATTATTACTATTACTATTATTATTATTATTACTATTATTATTATTATTATTATTCCTCAGAGAAATTAAGGACGTTAAGATCGTCCGGGGAGGCCCTGCTCTCGGTCCCGCCGGCATCACAAGCGCGGTTGGCGGGGACGAGAGACAGGGCCTTCTCGGTGGTGGCCCCTCGGCTATGGAATGCCCTACCAGCGGACATCAGGCAGGCCCCTTCGTTGCTGGTGTTTCGGAGGAGGGTTAAGACGTGGCTCTTTGAGCAGGCGTTCGGATAGCTGTGCAATTGCAACTAAATCCAGGAATGACGGCATAACTGAACAAGGAACGGTAATGGAATGTGAGAACGGAATCTGATTTTATGTGAGGCGTTGATGTTTATATGTGTGTCGTTTGTGTATGTTTGTCTTTACATTGTTAGTGTGCACAATTTTTACTGTAAACCGCATTGAGTCGCCGGTCACGGCTGATAAATGCGGTATACAAATAGCGTAAATAAATAAAATAATAAATAAATTAGAGCATAGAGCTGAACTGTATTCTAAACCACATACAGTTATACCTCACCGGGTGTGGCTCAAACTTACTTGCTGACCTAGATTAGCAGCTGCACATGATAATTAACAGTATAAGGTTTTCTTTAACACACACAACTCACTATAACACATCTTTGGTGTTTTTTCTCTCTGCTCCTCTTTATGTCTTGGTTATTATTAGAGGAAGTTTTGTAAAGTCCTGCAATGCATTTCTCCCCCTAATACGAGTATTAACTAGCATTCCACTTACTTATTAGCTATCTACATATCTTAGAACGAAAATGCGTACAATGGCAGATAAAGGTTCACTTGGCATTTTACCATGTAGACTTTCCTCTCCCTTCCCCATAATTCTCTGGATAAGTTAGGTCCTGCCATCCGATATTTGCCCTAATTAACACACTGACTGAATTTATACAGGACAATTGCTGACCCTCTGCTCACTAGTCTTCATTAAGAGCACCGCCTCCACTGCTGTTAACCACCCCTCTCCTTGTTCCGTGTGGAAACATGGGTTTGGCACGTGTCCTTTACAAGGACATTTGGGGCAGTCCTGTCCAAGCAGTCCTGTAAAGTCCAGTCCAACTAAAGATCACATTTTCTCCCATATTAAAGCGAACACTCTCTCTCACCTCTATGGAGGCATATTGGGAATAAATGACAAAAAGAAAGGAAGCAATAGAGCCTCACCTCTTTTGATTTCTTGGTGGAAAAGCATCCTGAATCCAACGGAAACAAACTTCTGACACAAAGTCAACAACCAATTCCCTGTAACCAACTGCATTCATTGATGATAGGTCGGATTTGGCCAGGGTGGTCCATGCCTTAGTCACCTCCAGATTGGACTACTGTAATGCACTCTACGTGGGGCTGCCCTTGAAAACGGCCCGGAAATTTCAATTAGTACAATGGGCGGCAGCCAGATTGTTAACTGGTGCTCCTTACAGGGAGAGGTCAACCCTCATCTTTAAGGAGCTCCACTGGTTGCCGTTCATCTTCCGGTCCCAATTCAAGGTGGAGGTTCTTACCTACAAAGCCCTAAACGGTTTGGGACCCGCCTATCTGCGTGACCGCATTTCTGTGTACATACCCACACGATCTCTTCGATCATCTGGAGAGGGCCTGCTCAAGCTCCTACCTCCTTCGCAGGCACGATTGGTGGGGATGAGGGAGAGGGCCTTCTCGGTGGTGGCCCCCCAACTCTGGAACTCACTTCCCAGAGACATCAGGCATACCCCAATTCTGATTCAGAGCAGGCTACTCCGAATCAGCATCAGTGGTAGCTATGTTGTAAACCCCCAAGCTAGCATGACAGTTGCGTGGCAGCTACACCATCAGTCCCTGAACCAGCTGCACAATAACTGCACAGACGAGAAGTGCCATAACTCTAAACGGTTTGGGACCCGCCTACCTTCGTGACTGCATTTCTGTATACGAACCCATATGATCTTTTCGATCATCTGGAGAGGCCCTGCTCACGCTCCCACCTCTTTCACAGGTGCGATTGGTGGGGACGAGGGAGAGGGCCTTCTCGGTGGTGGCCCCTCGACTCTGGAACTCACTTCCCAGAGACATTAGACATGCCCCAACTCTGGCAGTCTTTAGGAGGATCTTGAAAACGTGGTTGTGCCTTCCCAGAATAAGGAAAATAATAATAATAATAATAATAATAATAATAATTTTATTTGTACCCCGCTATCATCTCCCCAAGGGACTTGGTGCGGCTTACATGAGGCTGAGCCCACAACACAGCAATAACAAAGCAAAAACAACAATAGTACAAGCAGTAAATAAAACTTTACTACTGCTTTAGGATTGACTGTGTTCCCTCATTCTCTCTGAAAATCCTATCCCAATTATATCCTACCTTGTTTACATCAGCATTAATTTTTAATTTTCATCTATCACATTTGGCCCGGCCATTGGTTTTAAATGCTTATATGTTACTGTTGATTGCTTATTGTCTATATTGTTTATGTGATGTATGATTTATATTGTATTGATTGTTTATTGATGTTTTATTTTATTGATGTTTTGTTTATTGATGTATTTTGGGTTTGGCCTCATGTAAGCCGCACCGAGTCCCTTGGGGAGATGGTAGCGGGGTACAAATAAAGATTATTATTATTATTATTATTATTATTATTATGCTTAAAGGAGCCCCCAATAGTGCAGTGGGTTAAACCACTGAGCTGCTGAACTTGCTGACTGAAAGATTGGTGGTTTGAGTCCGGGGAGTGGGGTGAGCTCCTGCTCTTAGCCCCAGCTTCCGCCAACTTAGCAGTTCGAAAACATGCGAATGTGAGTAGATTAATAGGTACCACCTCTGTTGCTCTAAGCATATTTCAGTCAAGTCCAGTACAGAAGACACAATAACATTGCACCCAGGCAAGAGGAAAAAGAACAGAAAAAACTTTACTCTTATCAGCAGAGTTAAAACATAAACTTGCAGTGTTACAAACAGTGCAACAAACTTACGTACTCTTTGTAAGCAATACAGAATAAGGTTTCATCCAAATGAGAGAGCAGTAGAAATGGTTGAGCAAAATGCCTGAGCAAAGGCTCCTCAGAGCAAAAGCTGAACTGTATTCTAAAATCCATACAGTCACAACCTCTGAGGATGCTTGCCATAGATGCAGGCGAAACATCAGGAACGAATGCCTCTAGAACATGGAAAAAACCTGGCCATGAAAGCACCAGATCTTGATTTTCCTTCTAGAAGACAAAAGGGAGGTGGCCAATCTCATATCTCTAGGGAGGCCATTCCATAGGCAGGGGCCACTGCTGAGAAGGTCTTGTCTCTCGTCCCATTCAACCGCGTTTGCGATAATGGTGGGATTGAGAGCAGGGACTCTCCTGAAGATCTTAAACTTTGTGATGGTTCGTGGCAGGAGATACGTTCAGACAGGTAGTCTGAGCCAGAACCGTTTAGGGCTCTAAAGGTTAAAACCAGCACTTTGAATTGTGCTCGGAAGCTGATCGGTAGCCAGTGGTGCTGGCGTAACAAAGGAGTTGTATGTTCCCTGTATGTGGCTCCGGTGAGCAACCTGGCTGCTGACCGTTGGACTAGTTGAAGCTTCCGGGCAGTCTTCAAGTGCAGCCCCATGTAGAGTGCGTTGCAGTAGTCTATTTGGGATGTAACAAGAGCTTGGACTACCATGGCCAAGTCAGACTTCTCAAGGAATGGCGCACAAGTTTTAATTGTGCAAAAGCTCTCCCGGTTACCGCCGAGACCTGGGGCTCCAGGCTCAGCGATGAGTCCATAGATGCAGGTGAAACTTCAAGCGAGAATGCTTCTAGAACATGGCCAAATAGCCTGAAAAACCTACAACAACCCAGATTTTTTTGTGTTTTCATACACTTTTTTTCATTTGGAAATGCACCTACTTTCAGTAGAAGAGCAAAAATGGGAATGAGGGGCTTCTGGTTGAAAACAAGCAGAAATGAATAGTGATTCTACACAAATGCACAACCCTACTGTTCATCATTTGCATGTGGACTTTTGTGCTATATTTTCTAATTATATTTGAATGCATGTTAAAATTGTATGTTATAATACTTCTGATTTGAACAAAATTCCGTTGCAATAATTTATTTCAGGAAAGGCAGAAGTAAACCACCGCCTCCTCCTGAGAAAAATGTATAATATCACAAAGGACGACCACCTCACCCGCCTCAGAGGAAACCTGCTACAAAACAGGAGCTTTTTTGTTGAGTTCCAGGGCCAGAGAAGCAGATGGCGGAAACAGAAGAACGGCCTGCCTCAGGGGAGCGTGCTTGCTTCATCCATGTTCAACATCTACACAAATGACCAGAAGGGACAGAGAGTTTCATCTATGCTGATGATCGTGCCATCACCGCTCAAGCAAGGAGCTTTGAGATGGTTGAACAGAAGCTCTCCAAAGCTCTAGGTGCCCTTACTGCCTATTACAGGGAAAACCAGCTGATCCCCAACCCATTTAAAACACAGACATGCGCCTTTCACCTTAAGAACAGACAAGCATTTTGAGCTCTGAGGATCATTACCTGGGAAGGAATCCCACGGGAGCATTGCAGCGCACCCAAATACCTGGGAGTCACTCTGCTGAGCCCTGACCTACAAGAAGCACTGCCTGAACATCAAGCCAAAAGTGGGTGATAGAAACAATATCATACGATATTGCACAACCTGGGGATCACAACCAGACACAGTGAAGACCCTTGCGCTATGCTACTCTGCTGCTGAGTACGCAATACCAGTGTGGAACACATCTCACCACGCTAAAACAGTGGATGTGGCTCTTAATGAGACATGCCGCATTATCACGGGGTGTCTGCACCCTACACTACTGGAGAAATTACACTGCTTAGTCGGTATTGCACCACCTGACATCCGCCAGGAAGTAGCAGCCAATAGTGAATGGACCAAGGCAGAGACATCTCCAGCTCATCCCTTGTTTGGGTATCATCCAGCACGTCAATGACTTAAATCAATAAATAGTTTTCTAAGATCTACAGAGACACACGCTGGAACACTCCAGTAAGCGAGAGTCCAAAAGTGGCAGGCTCAAACCCAGCACCTCAATCAATGGCTGATACCCAATGAGAGACTCCCCCCTGGGCACACAGAGGACTGGGCAACTTGGAAGGCGCTGAACAGACTGCGCTCTGGCACCCCGAGATGTAGAGCCAACCTCAAGAAACGGGGCTACAAAGTGGAATCCACGACATGCGAGTGTGGAGAAGAGCCAACCACTGACCACCTGCTGCAATGCACCCTGAGCCCTGCCACATGCATAAGGGAGGACCTCCTTGTGGCAACACCAGAGGCACTCCAAGGGGCCAGGTACTTGTCAAAGGACATCTAATCAACTAACAAGTTTGCAAAAATCTGTGTTTTGTCTGTTTGTTTTTGTTAAAAATGTAATACAAATGTCTGGTTGCTGATGACACAATAAATAAAATTTTGAAAAAGAAAGCAAACATTGAGTAAATTTGCACTATGATGGAACCTTCTCCCTTTGTGCTGAGAATCTAAGAAGATAATTTTGATTATTTATTTTGAATTATAAAATTGGAACTGCTTTTCAGAGAGGACTGGTTCGGCAACCTTTTCTTTCTGTGTGAACCAAAGATGAAGGGCTCATTGAAAAGCCCCAGTGCTGGCCAGTATCACCATTGCTGTAGCTTTAAATCCCCCTTCGGCCTCGCCGCTGTGCCCCACACGTGGGATAGTCACCCCGCTCACAGGGTCGGCGGAATGGGATTTAATGAATCATTGCAAAAGATGCCATGTGCGTGCGTTTCATCAATAATGCAAAGTTTTAATTGCAACTTGAACGCTGGAGCTTTATGAAGATTGTCCTTCGGAATGTTTGCTTTGCAAAATAATTGGTATCTCCCTGTGAGATAAGGGCAGTATTAGTCACAAGATGTAATTCTGACAGCGAGTTTTACACTTCGAGACAAAGAACAAAAGGAAAGCCTGGTGGTTTGGTGACAACGTGCTTTTGAAGAGCAAGAAATGCAGCTCTCAGGCCTCAGGGCTGGTGCAAATTGATTCTATCAGGGACTCGGTGCGGGAAGGAGACATATAAAGTCATTCGTTGAGCAAAGCCTTTGCCCATGCTCTTTGGCAGCCACAGGGTGATGTTTTGGACTTCGGTTAGTGTAGAGTCAACTTGCCACATTCGCTCAGGTTAGGCTCCCAGAACTCCCACAAAAGTGGGAAAATGCAAATTTAAAATGCTATGGATTGTTGAAGGCTTTTGTGGCCCAAATCATTGGGGTTTTGTGTGGTTTCCAGGTTGTATGTGGCGTACAGGCCCGGGACAGAAAGCACGTGCTTGCCTGCAGCCAAGCACCTCTCCTCTAGAGTTTGTTGTCTGCTGAAGCTGGGTGTGAATGTTTCAACTGCTAATCAAGGTGCTCAATTGAAACATTCACACCTAGCTCCAGCAGACAAGAGTCCTTTGTCACCCTGGTCATTCCACAGATATATAAACCCTTTTTTCCTACTTCCAACAGACCTCACTACCTCTGAGGATGCTTGCCATAGATGCAGGCGAAACGTCAGGAGAAAATATGTCTCTAGAACATGGCCATATATTGTCGAAGGCTTTCATGGCTGGAATCACTAGGTTCTTGTGGGTTTTTTCGGGCTATAGAGCCATGTTCTAGAGGCATTTCTCCTGACGATTCCTGTCCTGGGTTGTTGTAGGTTTTTTTGGGCTGTATGGCCATGGTCTAGAGGCATTCTCTCCTGACGTTTCGCCTGCATCTATGGCAAGCATCCTCAGAGGTTGTGAGGTCTGAGGATGCTTGCCATAGATGCAGGCAAAACGTCAGGAGATAATGCTTCTAGAACATGGCCATATAGCCCGAAAAACCCATGGCCATATAGCTCGGAAAAACCTACAACAACCTATTAAAATATTCCCATCCAAACCCAAGTAACGAAGGTGGAGGCATTACTTTTCATTCAACCCTAGTAGAAGGGATTTGCCAGATTTTGTGTCACCTTTCTATACTTGGGATCTTTTCCCCAGCTTTCATCTGTGAATGAACGAACCCCTGTCCTGAATTATTGCCTTTTGGAACTTTCCCATCTTGTTGTAGCTTTCCTTCGGAAGAGAACGTTTCATCGGAATGTAGCATTGGCTGAACTTTAAGAATATAATGTATATGAATGCCAGAAATGAATCTATCATTCAGGAAATCTGGTGTCAGGTTCTCCATTAGTGCTGACCTGGCCGTTCTGCCATAATTACCGGGGACCGCAAGGAAAAGGTAGTCCAGGATATTGAATTAGCTTTCCGATGATGGTTGCTGGCTGGCTCTCTGGATGAAAAGCTCGCCGGCTCGTCTTGTTAAATTGAAGAGCCTCCACTTCATGCTCAATATTTGAAGCATTTTTCCATGTGCGGTGCTCGGGGTTGTTCATGAATGTTGAATTATTTAGCATGTTTCATATTTCTAGGTGTTCGTAGGTTGACCCTTCACCTTAGGAAAAAAATAGAGCCACGCTGTTACCTTCCCAAGGAGAGCTGTATTACACTATGCGCAAGCGGATATTAGGAAATCCGTCACTTCTGCTGGAAGGCACGCATAAGTAAGAGAGGGTGGTTTTTCGACAGATGGACAGCAGGTCTCGTCGGGCATTTCTGAATACAAGTCGCCTTTACCTACCAGGAGGGGGAGCCGCAATGTTGCATTCCCTTCCATAGAGTTTTCATAACACAAGTATGGAAACCCCTTGCCTGGAATTCTGAAACCCTCCAAAGTCTGGAATTCAAATAGTGATGCCTTTGCATTGTGATGGTTCAACGCACACACAAAATTATTTTTTAAAATGTATACGAAACATTAATATAGATATGTATTGTCGAAGGCTTTCATGGCTGGGTTGTTGTAGGTTTTTCCGGGCTATATGGCCATGTTCTAGTGGCATTCTCTCCTGACGTTTCGCCTGCGTCTATGGCAAGCATCCTCAGAGGTAGTGAGGTCTGTTGGAAGTAGGAAAATGGGTTTATATATCTGTGGAAAGACCAGTGTGGGACAAAGGACTCTTGTCTGTTGGAGCTAGGTGTGAATGTTTCAACTGACCACCTTGATTAGCATTTGATAGCCTGGAAGTGCCTGGAGCAATCTTTTTTTTGGAAGTGCCTTGTAGGCCTTGGTAACAACGGAAAAATTTGTTTCTAAAATCGATTTGTATTTGGGGTTTTTTTTTGTTTCGATATTTAAAATAATTACAAAATTTTCCTTTTAAAAAGTTCGATATTTACGAAATTTCGTAAATGGTAAAAAATTAACGAATCGATTTCTGAAACAATAACGAATCGATTCGTTAATGGCGGACGCGACCGCGAAATACGCTAAAAACCTCCAAAACCTTCTGAAGCTTCCCTCTCCCTCTGTTGTTGACTGTTGGTGTGATATTATAATTTTTTTTCACTAATTAAACCATAAAACTGGCCCAGACATGCGGAAATAATAACGAAACGACCTCAAAACAATAACGAAACGAATACAATATCGAAATACGAAGCATTTACAAAACGTTTTTGAAAATTTGTTTTTTTTAATAATTGCTCCAGAATGGTTCGTTATCGTTTTGTAATTGAAAAAATTAACGAATTATTAACGAATTACGAATTAACGAAACGAAACCGCCCAGCCCTATTAGGTGTCCCTGATTGTTTTTCCTCTGCTGTTTTGCTGTTTTAATTTGAGAGTTTTTTAATACTGGTAGCAGGCCCGTAGCCAGGATTTTGTTTCGGGGGTGGGTGGGTTTGGTTCAGGGGGGGCTGAGTTTGAGTGAAAGAGGGTCTACCCTAGCAAACCTTTTGTATTGTTACCCCAATACCCCCATGCATATGGGATATATTGAGCATGGTGATCAGATCATGATATGAATAAACATAAGAGTTTAATAATGTACCAGTAAGGCCTTCTCGCGGACCACCATGAGAATTTCGGGGGGGGGGCTGAAGCCCCCCAAGCGCCCCCCCCAGCTACATGCCTGTCTCTCTGGTAGACAGATTTTGTTCATTTTCATGCTTTCCTCTTTTCTGTTGAAATTGTCCACATACTTGTGGATTTCAGTGGCTTCTCTGTGGAGTCTGACATAGTGGTTGTGAGAGTGGTCCAGCATTTCTGTGTTCTCCAATAATCTGCTGTGTCCATTGACCGCATAGGGAAGCTGATGAGAAAACACAACATACAAACTATCTACAGACCCACCAAGAAAATCCAACAAATGCTCCGTTCAGCAAAGGACAAGAGGGATCCTCTCACTTCTGCAGGAGTCTACCGTGTACCATGCAGCTGTGGACAAGTCTACATAGGGACCACCAAATGCAGTGCCCAGACACGCATCAAGGAACATGAACTACTCCAACCAGAGAAATCAGCCATAGCCGAGCACCTGATGAACCAACCTGGACACAGCATATTATTTGAGAACACAGAAGTGCTGGACCACTCTCACAACCACCATGTCAGACTACACAAAGAAGCCATTGAAATCCACAAGCATGTGGACAATTTCAACAGAAAGGAGGAAACCGTCCATACCACAATCACCACCATCCCGGCCAGCATGGCAAACTAGGTCCAAAGTGCGTTCAGCAGCACAGATAGGAGCAGATGCCACTTGGTACAAATACATGGTTGTCATGGGGGCCATGGAATCCTGAGCCACTTCCAACAGGGCAGTCTCATCATGGATGTTGACATCTCCTTGCACTCGTCGCTGCTAAGACTTCAACCTCAAGACCACCCTGGCTAGCTCAGGAAGGGAGACTATTGAGCAACACCATGGGCAATACACCAACAGGACCCCTACTCTGCCCTGGCTGCCCAACTTCAGGTATATATACTCGAACCCTAGAGACTGTGGGCTAGTCCTTAATCCTGCACAACAGAGTTTACAGATGGAAAACAAATATATTTTTGTTTGACCTCTGTGGGGTTTAGGAGGCTTCCAAATGTGCTGGAAAGGCCTCTCATGCCCACAACGGGACTTCCTTTTCAGAAGTGCTGCATCCAGCAAGTTCCCCAGATATTGTCGTTTACAAGTCCCATCATTTATTTATTATTTATTTATTTATTTACTGCACTTGTAGACCGCCGTTCTCAGCCCTAGGGCGACTCACGGCGGTGTACAACATGTAAAAACAGGAACAATTTACAACGTAAGCAATATCACAACAATAATAAACAACATCACTATCAATAATACAATTACACTAAATCATTCGCGACGTCTCATCATTGAATCACTATCCAAATCTCGTTATCCATGTTCCGTTCCAGTCGTCATTGCCAATTGTTGCAGCACTTACTCAAGCGCCTTCTCAAACAACCACGTCTTTAGTCTCTTGCGGAATGTCATAAGGGAGGGCGCTAGTCTGATGTCCACAGGGAGGGTGTTCCACAGCCGGGGGGCCACCACCGAGAAGGCCCTATCCCTCGTCCCCGCCAGGCGTGCCTGTGAGGCAGGCGGGATCGAGAGAAGGGCCTCCCCAGACGATCTCAAGGTCCTCGTGGGCTCATAGGCCGAGATGCGGTCAGACAGGTATTTTGGGCCGGAACCGTTTAGGGCTTTGTAGGCCAACACCAGCACCTTGAATTGGGCCCGGTAGCAGATCGGCAGCCAGTGGAGCTGGTACAGCAAGGGCGTTGTGTGCTCCCTGCGTCCCGCTCCTGTTAGTAACATGGCTGCCGCGCGCTGGACTAGCTGGAGCTTCCGGGCCGTCTTCAAGGGCACCCCACGTAGAGAGTGTTGCAGTAGTCAAGGCGGGATGTGACCAGAGCGTGTACTACCGTGGCCAAGTCAGACTGCCCAGTACGGGCGCAGCTGGCGCACGAGCCTGAGCTGTGCAAATGCTCCCCTGGTCACCACTGTAGACTGCGGGATGGGACTCCTGGTCAGATGGATGGAATCTCTATAGACCACTGCGACCCCGCCTCCCCGCCCTCCGGATCTCGGTTGGTGCTGCACGGAGAAGCCTGGAGGACAAAGCTGGGTTAGATTCACGCCTCCAGCTTCATCCAACCAGGTCTCCGTGATGCACGCCAGATCTGCCCGCTCATCCAGGATTAAGTCCTGGATAAAGGTCGTTTTTCCGTTGACAGATCTGGCGTTCAACAGCACCACCTTCAATCCGGAGGGACCGCCAGCCTGGTTACACCAATTTACCATAGGAGACCGGTTTGGAATTATTAATGTAGATAAGCGATCCGAATTAGGCCGAATTTGTGGTCTCCTTTTCCCGCATCTCCCCCTCCCCACCACGACTTCTAGCACAGTCAATGTTGGGCAATGAGGGGAATTCCAGATCAGCCCCATTCGAGGAAGGCGTTTGTTTGTTTGTGAAGGCAGCGTCTTCTTTCACAGCAACTGTGTGCCATAAACCTTGGGTAGGGCTTAGTATCTTTTAAATCTGCAACTTTCAATTAGCAAGGATTATTAAACTGTTTGTGTGTATGAGTGTGTGGGATTTTAAATGCCTTCCATCCTAGCGGCATTATTAGCTGCACCACAATAAAAACCTGATTGATTCCCAAAGCTTGCCATTACAGTAACTGATGTCATTGCATGCCATTTCCTGGCTTAAAGTGACCATGGCAAGGAAATATGAAGCTGGGCTGGAGAGATACAAGACACAATATTTGCTGGCATTGATTCTATTCAGTAAAATATTACTGCTGATCATTGCATTTCATTGATTCCTTACATAACTGTACAATTGGCAGGTGGAGCTGGGGAGAGCAAATTTTCAGTGATTTAAATAAGCCCCCCCCCCCCCCAGTTCCATGGGAACTAGGTCTTAAAAATGGCTAAAAGTGGAAAAGTCTACCAACTACATCAATCTTTTTTCTCTCGAGGAAGATTATGCTATTGATTTTTCATGATATTTTATTGTTATCTTAATATCTGGACCACCCACCACCCTACATACTCTCCAAATGTTCTGGTGACTTTTGAATCTATCCATATATAAATACTCCGTGCATAATGAGTACCTTAAAAATGAACCAATGAACGAAATCACACCAAATTTGGCAACAAAATGTCTCACAACACAAGGATTTTGTTCATTTTCATGGTTTCCTCCTTTCTGTTGAAATTGTCCACATGCTTGGACAATTTGAGGAAACACAACATACAAACTATCTCCAGACCCACCAAGAAAATCCAACCAATGCTCCGTTCAGCAAAGGACAAGAGGGATCCTCTCACTTCTGCAGGAGTCTACCGTGTACCATGCAGCTGTGGACAAGTCTACATAGGGACCACCAAACGCAGCAGCATTGCCCAGACACGCATCAAGGAACATGAAAGGCACTGCAGACTACTTCAACCAGAGAAGTCAGCCATAGCAGAGCACCTGAGGAACCAACCTGGACACAACATATTATTTGAGAAGACAGAAATGCTGGACCACTCCAACAACCAGCATGTCGGACTACACAGAGAAGCCATTGAAATTTATTTATTTATTTACTGTATACCGCCTTTCTCAGCCTATCGGCGACTCAAGGCGGTTTCCAACAAAACAGTATACATAGTATCATAATACAATATCAAAACATTAAAATTGCATAAATCACAACAGCAATAAAAACAACATCATTGGCGCCTCCTTATTGTCAAGCATTGTCCGATTCCATCGTCAGTTATCCGTTCCTATATCAGTTGTTTGTATCCGTTACTCTGTGTTTGTGAATGCTTGCTCAAACAGTCACATTTTGAGTTGCTTCCAAAATGTTAAGAGGGAGGAAGCAGATCTAATCTCTCTGGGGAGGGCGTTCCATAGCCGGGGAGCCACCGCTGAAAAGGCCCTGTCTCTCGTCCCTGCCAAACGTACCTGTGACGAAGGCGGGACCGAGAGCAGAGCCTCTCCGGACAATCTCAAGGTCCTTAATATTACATTTTCTTCTACCAAATTGGCCATGTTAATTCGATGCTTCTCTTCAACTGCTGCAATTCGTTGTTGAATAATTTTTTCCATCTCAGACAAGTTGGCTTTCTCGTTCTGGAGTTCCAGCTCTGTCCTGTGAAGAGTTGAAGCAATCGCGTCCAAAGTTTCATTCTTCTCCTTCAGTTCTGTCTCCATAACCATGATCTTGTTGTTCAACTCATCAATAGTATTCTTAGTGGCTTGTTGCTGCTTTTGAAATTCCTCTCTTTCTTGCTCATAGGCTTTACCTAAGAGGAAACTGTTTTTCTGAATGAGCTTCTTCTGTTCTTCCATCTCCATCTCAAATACACAAGCATGTGGACAATTTCAACAGAAAGGAGGAAACCATGAAAATGAACAAAACGTCAGGAGAGAATGGTCAGGAGACCATGGCAATATAGCCCGAAAAACCTACAACAACCCATTGTGTTGCATAGTGTAATGAATCAGGATTGTGCCTGAGTATTTGTGGGGCAGGGGTCTGCCATTAGTGTCAATCCTCCCAATGATAGCGAGCCGCTTTTAGGAGGGTCTCCCCAGCCGAGGAGATCCCAAGGACCGCACCAAAGAGGGTCCCTGAACCTTGGCGAGGGCAGCAAAGCCAATTCCAGC
This sequence comes from Anolis sagrei ordinatus, assembly GCF_025583915.1. Lineage (NCBI taxonomy): Eukaryota > Metazoa > Chordata > Lepidosauria > Squamata > Anolidae > Anolis > Anolis sagrei. The sequence goes on from NW_026847993.1 coordinate 42,892,197, forward strand.
AGCAGAAAATAATAAAAATAATAAATCCTCGCCAAAGCGGAAGAGGATGGCGACCGAGGCATTTTTATTAGCAATTCAGCTGAGATCGGATGCATTGTAGGAATAGTTCCACCACAAGCATACCAGCACAGAGTTTACAGGCATTTTTATAGGCAAAATACAGGAAAACATTTCAAATTTTTCCACCTGCCCCTCTCCGCCCGGCTTCTTGCTGATTGGTTAGGCATTGTTTTGGCCAGCAAAGGTTGATTTCATTAAGAAAGGTTTCCCTGCCTTTGATCTGATAAGGTGTGTCTTCTGATGGATTTTGAGAAAGGAACCAGCAGGGACCCCTGGGGTCAGCCTTGTCCCTTTGTGATTCAATCAAAATGTCCAAAGAAACTTCTCTGCCTGCCAGACAAAACTCAGAAAGCAAACAAGAGGATGTTTCAACTAGTTATTGTCCATGCAAAGTGTTTGGTCATTTGGCTGGTTTCGAGGAAGCTTGGCTCTCCCTCAGGCATTTAACAGTTCCTGGTCACATTTTTTCTAGGGCAAAAGGCAAAAGGGAAAGGCAGGAGGGGAAGCAATGTTTCATAGCAAGATACATACATTCAAATCATAAGCATTTCATAGCAACAAACCCCCATCTTTGTCCCACATCCCAAGTATATTTAATAAGATGATTAATTTTCATGAAGAAGCCTGAAGTCCAATGTTTTAAAAGGTCTTTGAGGAAAGTTCATGAGGGAGATAGTATGTACTGAAGTCCAAGACATGCAGGCAGAGAGTCCATGATCATTGGGAAGGCTGGCAGATGAAACCCCAGCTGTGCTGCAACTGATTCACACTTTGGTCCTTGGGAAACTACAACTCTCACAAAGGGCAGAAGTCCCAAGATCCAGCCATTTCCCAAAAGCCTCGTGGGGTCCTTGTTGTTGTCAGTGCCTTGGCAATGTGACCAAGACTTAACCCTTGTTGTGTAGTCTGGTGCCCTTGCCCTTTGCAGAACTATAAGTCACTATCCCTTATTTTTTTTGGGGGGGGGGTGCTCGACATCACCTGCAACCTGCACAGAGAGTCCCAAAGGCAATGCGATGCTTGCCATAAAACACGGAGTAGGGCTCACTTTGGAGTCGATGTGGATATGATTGGAGTCTGGAAGTGCTGCTCAATCCTTCCTAATTTGGCAATCTTTGTGGTGCTGCAACGTGGACGGTGTTCTTGGATATTGCTCTCCGAACAGGGGGCATTTATTATCTCTCCCCATATATTGTTTGCTATGGAGTGCTGAATAAGGGAGTGAGGGATTGCGGCTGTTATCTTGCGAACTAACTGCAGTGGTGTGTTCCATGACCAGCCCTGGCAGGGTTTTTGTTCCCATGAATGAATAGGCCATAAATCTGTTGGGTCCGACACGAGCAGTACCACTCGCCGCGTGTAAAGGGAAAATGTGCCGGGGAATCTTGTGGTCTTTGCTTGCCTAGAAAATGAGTTCAATAAAATGGTGGTGATCACTGCTTATTTATAGGCCGAGTGGATACATCCAGCACTGGCTGTCAGGGCCTAATTTAGTGTCTCCTCATTTATGCTCACTCTGTAAAGCAAAACATGGCAGGGGAAAAATGTCCTTACAATGCCTTTAACACTAGGCCAGCCACGGCCGTGAGAATGGCGCTACGGTGAGTCTGCAACAAGCCCCGGAATCAAAGCAATTGACACAAATGGCAAATTCCTCAGTGGCCTTGGTTCCAGAAATTGATTCATTTAGGTCCTTCTCTCAAGAGGGATGCATTCAGGTGGCCAAGGAATTCTGCATAGGAATTAAAAGGATGAGCATGGGTTGGAAGAGACTGAAGGATAACCCTCAACTCAGGGCGCTTCTTCACAGGGCAGTTACCTCAATTCTGATTCAGAGCAGGCTACTCCGAATCAGCATCAGTGGTAGCTACACTGCAAACCCCCAAGCTAGCGTTTGAACTCCCACCATGAAATAAAGAGTCAGACACAAGAAAATGGATCTAAAGGACTATTTTCTGACCTATTTATTGAAAGAATTTGTAGTAAGCTGTAGCGGGAAAATCTGTAAGAATGCAAAATATAACTCCTGGCTGAATGGCCACCTGGTGAGCCTAGTCCGGCATGTAGCCGGGGGGGGGGCTCGGGGGGCTTCAGCCCCCCCCCCGAAATTCTCATGGTGGTTCGCGAAAAGGCCTTACTGGTGCATTATTTAAACTGTTATGTTTATTCATATCATGATCTGATCACCATACTCAATATATCCCATATGCATATGAACCCACCAGGAGTTTGAGATCTTCCGGGGAGACCCTGCTCTCGATCCCGCCTGCTTCTCAAGCTCGGCTGGCGGGGACGAGAGATAGGGCCCTCTCGGTGGTGGCTCCTCGGCTGTGGAACGCCCTTCCTACGGACATTAGACTAGCACCATCTCTAATGGTATTCCGCAAAAAAGTGAAGACCTGGCTGTTTGAGCAGGCGTTCGAATAATTAGTGCAATGATTGGTTAATGAACACTGGAATGGAACAATGGATGACGAATCTGGAACATGTTTTTGATGACGAGACGACAGTGAATGGGTATTGTAGTAACTGTTTATTAATTGTGTAATGTGTTAGGTTGTTAACTGTTTCTATACTGTAGCACTGAATTTTTGCTGTTCGTATTTGTTGTGAACCGCTGTGAGTCGCCTTCGGGCTGAGAACAGCGGTATAGAAGTAAGGTAAATAAATAAATAAATAAATAAATATATATATCCCATATGCATGGGGGTATTGGGGTAATGATACAAAAGGTTTGTTAGGGTAGACCCTCTTTCACTCAGACTCAGCCCCCCCTCCCCCTGAAAAAATTCAGCCCCCCCCCCGAAACGAAATCCTGGCTACGGGCCTGGCCTAGTCCCTGGCCCAGGGGTCCCTCCCTCTGACCCCCTCCAAGGACAAGTGTGCACCAAGGATCCCGAGGGCCAAGCAAAATCCTTTGTCTGCACCTCTCGGCCGATCCTAGTTGGAAGGCCATCCTGAGGGCACTCCCTCCCAAACCTCAGAGTTTGTCAAGAGTGAGGACCCTCCATCCAGCCCCAAGGGGAGCTCCCATTTTATGAAAACTTATGGGGACTTTGGTGGGAGTCCACCCTTCACCCCCTAAGGCGGGGGTGCCACGGTGCCTACCATCACCATTTCACCTTTAACATGCCTTGGAAACTTATTAATACTCAAGGAAACCTATTTAAATGACACCACCCAAAGCCAATTACCACACCCATCTGAAACAGTATGGGGTAGGCGAAAAAAACCCCAATGCAAACTTGGGGGGGGGGGAATTCCTACCCGGCCCATGTGCGACCAGTCTATACTCACACTGTCCATAGGGAGGGAGGGTGGGTCACGCCGTCCAAAGGAAACTGAAAGAGAGGAACAGAGCAGCCTCACCCAACTTGCTGCTCCGCCCCCTCACATGCATGGGCCAGCAACTACCTGGCCCAAACCAAGTCTGCCTCCTTCATGGGGTCATTCAAAATGCCCTCCAACATCCTAAGCTTTGCTTGGCTGCGGGTGGGGCAACAGTTGCGTGGCAGCTACACCATCAGTCCCTGAACTAGCTGCACAATAACTGCACAGATGAGAAGCTCCATAACTGGCTCACCACTGCTTGTCCTTTACCAACACTGGTTCACCACTGCTTGTCCACTGCCAAAACCGAATCGCCACTGCTTGTCCACCATCAAAATTAGTTCACCACTGCTTGTCCACTGCCAAAATTGGTTTCCCAATACTTGTCCACTGCCAAAACCGTTTCACCATTTCTCATTCACCACCAAAACTGATTCACTGCTCCTTGTCCACTGCCGAAACTGGTTCGTCACTGCTTGTCCACTGCTGAAACTGGATTGTCACTGAGGTGTCTACTAGGCTTGGGTAACCACGGAAAAATTTGGTTCTAAACTCGTTTTGTTTTTAGGGGGCCCTTGCGTTTCGTTTTTTTTAATAATTCCGAAATTTTCCTTTTAAAAATTTCGAAATATACAAAATTTCGTATAATTACGAATCGATTCGTTAATGGCGGATGAGATTGCTCAATATGCTAAAAAAACCTCCAAATGGGACAGGAGGAACTTCTGAAGCTTCCCTCTCCCTCTGTTGTTGACTGTTGGTGTGATAAAACAAACAACAACTATAAAACTTGCACCAGACATGCGAAAATAATTACGAAATAATTACAAATTAATTACAAATAATTACGAAATAATTACGAAATAATTACGAAATAAATTGAAAAAATTGTTTCGAATCTAATTTACTCCTCACACTATTCCTGCATGGCTCAATATTGGATCGTAAGCTAATTTAAATACGAATTAATAACGAATTACGAAATTAATGAACGAAACCACCCAAGCCTATTGTCTACTGCTGAAACTGTTTTGCCACTGCTGACACTGTTTTGTCACTGTTTGTCCACTGCCAAAACTGGATCGCCACTGCTTCTCCACTACCGAAATTAGTTCACCACTGCTTGTTTATTGCTGAAATTGGTTTCCCAATGCTTGTCAACTGCCAAAACCGTTTCACCATTTCTCATTCACCAGCAAAACTGTTTTGCCACTCCTTATCCACTGCTGAAACTGGATTGCCACTTCTTGTCTACTGCCGAAATTCGTTTGCCACTGCTTGTCCACTGCTGAAACTATTTCACCACTGCTTACCCACCACCAAAACTGGTCCGCCACTGCTTGTCCACTGCTGAAACTATTTCACCACTGCTTACCCACCACCAAAACTGGTCCGCCACTGCTTGTCCACTGCTGAAACTGTTTTGCCATTGCTGACACTGGTTCGTCTCGGCTTGTTCACTGTCAACACAAGGCCAAGCCCTACCTGGAGCAGTACGCATTCCTATGGCTTTTCAGCCGCAGTTGTAAAGGTGTGTGTGCATGTCTGTGAAAGCAAGAGGATTAAAAGGCAAAGAAAGATGACCAGTAACAGGAACCTGAAATGCTGACAGACGTATCATCAAATGCTGAAAAATGGAACCTTCAGCTAGTGCTAAAAGTGTGACAAGAGTAATTTAAATAAAGACATCCATCAAGAGGTAGATGAGTTTTCTTGTGGGTATAAAATGTTTTTGTATCGTCTCTCCCTTCGCATTCTCCTGCAGATATAAACATTCAACTTTTATTTATTAGTTTCCCCCTTCCCCTTCATCTACATACTCTGGTGACATATATAGTTTCCTATACCATTTTATTCATGCTATAACTGTGGAAGGCTAATATATGATGACTGGTTGATCATGCCTAGGTTTTATGTGCTATGCAGCCCTATCAGTTCCTTACCACTAGAGTTGTGCACGGATCCATTTTGAAAAAAAGGCTCTGGCTGGTCCGGCTGCCATTTTTTTCTGGCCACAACACATCACGTGGTTGCTGAAAACTAATGCTTTCAGTTTATTTATTTATTTATTTATTATTTGGACTTATATGTCGCCACTCCCCTGGGACTCGAAGAATGGCTAAAATCTAACAAAATTTAAAAGCAATTTAAAACAATTTAAAAACAGCAATATCAAAGATAAAGGCCTGTCGAAACAGGTATGTCTTCCATGCCCTGCGGAAAGCTGGTAAGTCCTGCAAGGCACGGACTTCAGGTGGCAGAGTATTCCAGAGCGATGGTGCCACTGCTGCGAAGGCTCTGCGTCTGGTTGCTGTTAGACGCAAGGTCTTGACACTGGGGACTTCCAATAGATCTTGGTCCTCAGAATGGAGGGATCTCTGGGGTTGGGAGGGGGTGAGGCGGTCCCTCAGATACATCGTCCCCAGACCATGCGAGGCCTTAAAGGTGAGTACCATCCCTTTGAAAGTGATCCGGTGCTCAATTGGTAACCAATGCAGCTGCAGAAGATTGGTGTTATGTGGCATCTCATTGGAATTCCCGCAAGAAGCCGAGCAGCTGCATTTTGTACCAACTTGAGCTTCCGGATCACCAACAGAGGAAGGCCAATGTAGAGGGTGTTACAGTAGTCCAGTCTTGAGATGACCGTGGCCTGGATCACTGTAGCCAGGTCATCCCTGGACAGGGAGGGGGCCAGCCGTCTAGCCTGCTGCAGGGGAAAGAAAGAAGGCGGTTCTGCTCACGGCAGAGACCTGGGCCTCCATCGTCAGCAGAGGGTCCAAAAGGACTCCCAGACTCTTTACCAATGATGACGGGCGTAGCGCCTCGCCATCCAGGGTAGGCAGCTGGATATCCCCACTGCCCGGTCAACCCAGCCATAGGATCTCCGTCTTTGCTGGATTCACCCTCAACCTGCTGGCACGCAGCCACCCAGTCACGGCCTCGAGGCACTGATGGAAGGAATCGGGTACAGAGTCCAGTCGGCCTTCCATCTTCAGCACCAGCTGAGTGTCATCAGCGTACTGGTCACACTCCAGCCCAAAACCTCGAACCAGCTGAGCAAGTGGTCGCATATAGAGATGTTAAACAACAGAGGGGAGAGAATGGCCCCCTGAGGAGGAACCCCACAAGAGAGAGGGGGGACCTCTCGGAGACCAGGCCTCCCCACTCCACTTGCTGTCCACGATTGTGAAGAAAGGAGGACAATGCAAACAGCCAGTAACTTTCAGTGTGGACAGGCAGTCATGGGGGAGCACATGGGTTTCCCTGTGAACCCTGCCTGTTGACCAACCATGTCTTTAGGCCAACCTGTTGCACTCCAGGCCAGGAAAAAGCCCTCTGACTTAAAGACATCACACAGCTGAGTCAAAATGCAAGCAGTTTATTGAAGGTTATTTAAAAAGGCATTAGCAGTAAAAACACTCCAAAGAAATAGGTAAATCCAAGTAGGTAAAAAGATAAGCAGGAACAAATAAATCCAGGAAACAAATCCATCAAAGTACATGAAAAAACCACACAGAAACTTCAAAGGTAAAACTCTACACTTGAAACATGAAACCCTGAAACCAAACAAGGTATAACTTGAATCTATCCAAGGCAAGGCTGCAAGGTTCGCCACTACGTCTTGAGCCAGTTCGAACATTGCTTTGTCTGACCACAGATTCTGGACTTGGCACTTTTATCCCTAATCTACTCTAAATCCCCGCCATAAACTGGTTCCTTCTCAGCCTTGACTCTGCTATCAATTTCTCTCTCAACCTGGCAGAGCACCTGAGAGATTGTTGTGTTATTCTATTTTGTCTGAAAACATGCCTTCTATCTTCTGGCTTATTAATTTCCGCAGCTGGGCTCGGTGCTGAGATTTTCTCAGGCTCAAAGGCATGGGAATTCTTTGGTAGCAATTCAGGCCCTCTTCCAGAGACCATCCCATCATCCCCAAACTCTTCAGGAACACAGAAAACTGGGCAACTTGGAAGGCGCTGAACAGGTTGCGCTCTGGCAGGTCTGTTCAGCACTAGGAGATGCAGAGCCAACCTTAAGAAATGGGGCCACAAAGTGGAGTCCATGACATGCGAATGTGGAGAAGAGCAAACCACCAACTACAATGCAACCTGAGCCCTGCCACATGCATAATGGAGGACCTCCTTGTGGCAACACCAGAGGCACTCCAAGTGGCCAGCTACTGCTCAAAGGACATTTAATAGAATACCAAGCCTGCAAACTTTGTATTTCATTTGTTTGTTTGTTTGTTTGTTTGTTTGTTTTTAATGCAATACAACTGTTTTGGTATGCTCCTAACACGATAAATAAATAAATAGATATGCCCTAAGTAATGATGATATTTGTAGCTTGGGGACACATTTAAAACCCCTTGCTAAAGTGCTTGGTCTGCTTTCTAGAGTACATCTACACTGTAGACTGAATGCAGTGTGTGCCGTCGCGCCTGGGGGCTATAACTCTTAGTGAAAGAGGGATGGACGTGCCATCTTTCCCCAGGGGATTAGGGAAACTGGATCTCCCAAGGACCAAAACACTGTAGATAACTCAAAATAGGTTTTATTGTTCACAAAGAGTCATCCCTTTAAGGCAGTGGTTCTCAACCTGGGGGTCGGGACCCCTGAGGGGGTCACGAGGGGGTGTTAGATGGGTCACCAAACACCATCAGAAAACACAGTATGTTGTGTTGGTCATGGGGGTTCTGAGTGGGAAGTTTGGGCCAATTCTATCATTGATGGGGTTCAGAATGCTCTTTGATGGTAGGTGAACTATAAATCCCAGCAACTACAACTCCCAAATGTCAAGATCAATTTTCCCCCAAATGCCACATTTGGGCATATTGAGTATTTGTGCCAAGTTAGGTCCAGATCCAGCATTGTTTGAGTCCACAGTGCTCTCTGGATCTAGGTGAACTACAACACCCAAACTCAAGGTCAGTGCCCATCACACCCTTCCAGTATTTTCTGTTGGTCATGGGACTTCTATGTGTGGAGTTCAGACCCCACTAGTATTCAAATGTGGGTGTATTGGGTATTTGTGCCAAATTTGGTCCAGTGAATGAAAATACATCCTGCATATTGGATATTTACATTACAATTCGTAATAGTAGCAAATTTACAGTTATGAAGCAACAACGAAAATAATATTATGGTTGGGGGTCACCACAACATGAGGATCTGTATTAAGGGGTCGCGGCATTAGGAAGGTTGAGAAACACTGCTTTAAGGCAATAAGTTGGAAGTTTCAAAGGGGGTAAAGGAAAATATACATTACAGTCTCTGGTTGTCTTGAGTCCAAGGAGATTTCGCAGCTGAGAAGCTTTTCCAGGTCCCTCTTTCTCAATGGCTGTGAATGCTGGAGCAATCCACAACATTATGAATCGTAATGTAAATATCCGATATTCAGGATGTATTTTCATTCACTGGACCAAATTTGGCACAAATACCTGATATTCCCAAATTTGAGTACTAGTGGGGTTGGGGGTAGGGACTGGTTTTATCATTTGAGAGTTGTACTTGCTGGGATTTATAGTTAATCTACAATCAAAGAACATTCTGATCTCCACCAATGATGGAACTGAATCAATCTTGGCACACAGGACTCCCATGACTATCAGAAAACACTAGCAGGGTTTGGTGGGCATGGATCTTGACTTTAGGAGTTGTAGTTCATCTACATTTGTGGACTCAAACAATGATGGATCAGGACCAAATTTGGAACAAATGCTCAATATGCCCAAATGTGAACACTAGTGGAGTTTGGGGGAAATAGACCTTAGCATTTGGGAGTTGTAGTTGCTGGGATTTATAGTTCACCTACAATCAAAGAGCATTCTGAACCCCACCAACAATAGAATTGGATCTAACTTTCCACACGTAACCGAGATGACCAAGAGAAAATACTATGTATTGTCGAAGGCTTTCATGGCCGGAATCACTGGGTTGTAGGTTTTTTCGGGCTATATGGCCATGTTCTAGAGGCATTTTCTCCTGACTTTTTGCCTGCATCTATGGCAAGCATCCTCAGAGGTAGTGAGGTCTGTTGGAAGTAGGAAAAATGGGTTTATATATCTGTGGAATGACCAGGGTGAGACAAAGGACTTTTGTTTGCTGGGGCTAGCTGTGAATGTTTCAGCTGATCACCTTGATTTGCATTCAGTGGCTTGGAAGCGCCTGGGGGGAATACACAGAGAAGCCATTGAAATCCACAAGCATGTGGACAATTTCAACAGAAAGGAAGAAACCATGAAAATGAACAAAATCTGACTACCAGTATTAAAAAACTCAAAAATTACAGCAGCAAAACAACAGAAGGGAAACAAACAGGCACATGAAATCACTCTCAACAAAAGATTCCCCCCAGGCGCTTCCAAGCCATTGAATGCAAATCAAGGTGATCAGCTGAAACATTCACAGCTAGCCCCAGCAAACAAAAGTCCTTTGTCTCACCCTGGTCATTCCACAGATATATAAACCCATTTTTCCTAGTTCCAACAGACCTCATTACCTCTGAGGATGCTTGCCATAGATGCAGGCGAAACGTCAGGAGAAAAATTGCCTCCAGAACATGGCCATATAGCCCGGAAAAACCTACAACAACCCACAGAAAATACTATGCTTTCTGATGGTGTCGGCGACCCCTCGGACACCCTCTCGCAACCCCCCAGGGGTCCCAACCCCCAGGTTGAGAAACACTGATCTAGTCCAACCTTTTACTGTGTTCTTCATGTCTCCGTTTAGAAACATCCAAAGAAAGAGAGCCTACTATCCTCCAAAACAACGTATACATTTTAAAAGTTCTCCCCAATCTTCAGGTTGAATATCTTGGGTGTTTGGATGTTTCGGGTGGCGGTTTGCCTTTGGGGTCCACTTTCATCGGAGGCTTCTACATAGCCCTAGCTTGAAAAGAACCACAATAGATTGCGCTTGCTGGGAGTTTGCCAAGCAAACACAAATCACTTGGGAAGCTTAACATGCCCGCTCTGTAACAAATGCCCCATTTAATGGCTGCGTTTAGGTGTTTGAGACCCCACAGCGTTTGCAAGCCACAGTGATGGCTCTATTATGATAATGCAAGAAAGCTACATTATGAAATATATGGATTTTAAGGTTTTTCTTGGCAACATAATGCAAGGATCATTCTGCATGTTGGTACTAAAGAATCAAAAACAGTTTAGTAAGTGGATGTGAGTGCTGTTCCTTGTCACCCACTTAATGAATGTACTGTTGAATTTGCGTTCTTCCAACTTCTGTTGCCTTCGTCAATGAAAGAAATGGTTTTTCCCTCGTCCACAATGCCACAGCACCCGTCACTTCTGCACTCGATAGATATTCCACTTCTATTCTTTCCCTATAACATATTTGCCAGTTTGCTAAGTTTGAATCATTTGCTTGGTCCTTGGCAATTGCAAAGAGTCCATCTTTCTTGATTAATAACATGGCATTTCATATAGAGAAGTTCAGCTGTTGGTGGCGTATTGAAGCTTGAACAAATACAGAAGGTTTTTTGTTCACGGAGCAGACAGCAAACATGCCTTTGTTGGATTTAGTCTGTGGGCTGCACCAACAATACATTTTTGGAATCAATAAAGAGGGCTGGAATGCGTTCAGACGTCATTTGCTCAGCCTCATCACCAAAGGGAAATCCTTGGCGTATTTATCCCTCTGCGTATGGATTGACCGTCATCATTTAAATTATAACATTCCATGTTTGGGTTGTTGTAGGTTTTTCCGGACTATAGGGCCATGTTCTGGAGGCAATTTTTCTCCTGATGTTTCGCCTGCATCTATGGCAAGCATCCTCAGAGGTAGTGAGGTCTGTTGGAAGTAGGAAAAATGGGTTTATATATCTGTGGAATGACCAGGGTGGGACAAAGGACTTTTGTCTGCTGGAGCTAGCTGTGAATGTTTCAGCTGATCACCTTGATTAGCATTCAATGGCTTGGAAGTGCCCGGGGGGAATCCCTTGTTGAGAGTGATTTTATGTGCCTGTTTGTTTCCTCTCTGTTGTTTTGCTGTTGTAATTTTTGAGTTTTTTAATACTGGTAGCCAGATTTTGTTCATTTTCATGGTTTCTTCCTTTCTGTTGAAATTGTCCACCTGCTTGTGGATTTCAATGGCTTCTCTGTGTAGTCTGACATGGTGGTTGTGAGAGTGGTCCAGCACTTCTGTGTTCTCAAATAATATGCTGTGTCCAGGTTGGTTCATCAGGTGCTCTGCTATGGCTGATTTCTCTGGTTGGAGTAGTTTGCAGTGCCTTTCATGTTCCTTGATTCGTGTCTGGGCAACGCTGCGTTTGGTGGTCCCTCTGTAGACTTGTCCACAGCTTCATGGTACACGCAGACTCCTGCAGAGGTGAGATGATCCCTCTTGTCCTTTGCTGAACGGAGCATTGGTTGGATTTTCTTGGTGGGTCTGTAAGTGGTTTGTATGTTGTGTTTCCTCATTTCCCTATGCGGTCAGTGGTTCCCTTGATGTATGGCAAGAACCCTTTTCCTCTGGGTGGATCTTCATCTTGACTCTCGTGGCTTCTTCTCGGTGGTCTTGCAGCTCTTCTGATGTCTGAGGTGGAGTATCCATTGACCTGGAGAGCCCAGTGGTTCAGTTCATCTTGGAGAAGGTGGGGTTCGCAGATTCTTTTTGCACGGTCTGCCAAGGCTTTAATGGTGCTTCTTTTTTGACTTGGGTGATGGTTGGAGTTTTTGTGTAGAGATATCTATCCGTGTGTGGGTTTTCTGTAAACGGTGTGACCCAATTGTGGATCTGGTTTGCGGATGACTAGGATATCTAGAAAAGGCAGTCTTCCTTCATTTTCTTTTTCCATAGTGAATTGGATGTTTGGGTGGATGCTGTTCAGATGTTCCAGGAACCTGTTGAGTTCTTCTTCTCCATGGCTCCAAATGGTGAAGGTGTCATCCACATATCTGAACCATATCGTGGGCTTTTTGGTTGCTGTCTCCAGGGCTTGTTTTTCAAAGTGTTCCATGTAGAAGTTAGCTATGACCGGGCTGAGAGGGCTCCCCATAGCTACTCCATCTTTCTGTTCGTAGAATTCATTGTCCCACTGAAGTAGCTGGTGGTGAGGCAATGGTGAAACAGAGCTGTGGTGTCTTCTGGGAACCTCTGGTTGATGAGTGCCATGGTGTCTGCTACCGGGACCATGGTAAATAGAAATACCACATCGAAGCTGATCAGTTTCCATGTTTATTTGTTTCTCTATTTACTGTCATGTTTTCTTTTTAAAATAATTTTTATTGATAACACATAAAGAATATATGGCTAGCTACTGGTCAAAGGACATTTAATAGAATACCAACAAGTCTGCAAACATTGTGTGTTTTGGGTTGTTGTAGGTTTTTCTGGGCTCTATGGCCATGTTCTAGAGGCATTTTCTCCTGACGTTTCACCTGCATCTATGGCAAGCATCCTCAGAGTAGTGAGGTCTGTTGGAACTAGGAAAAAGGGTTTTATATATCTGTGGAATGACCAGGGTGGGACAAAGAATTCTTGTCTGTTGGAGCTAGGTGTGAATAGCACAATTAAAGCCTTGGCAGACCGTGCAAAAAGAATCTGCGAAGCCCACCTCCTCCAAGATGACTGAACCACCTCAACTGGGCTCTCCAGGCCAATGGAGACTCCACCTCAGACATCAGAAGAGCTGCAAGACCACCAAGAAGAAGCCACGAGAGTCAGGACAAAGATCCACCCAGAGGGAAAGTGTTCCTGCCAGACATCAAGGGAACCACTGACCGCAGAGGGAAGCGGAGGAGGAAACACAACATACAAACTATCTACAAACCCACCAAGAAAATCCAACAAATGCTACGTTCAGCAAAGGACAAGAGGGATCCTCTCACTTCTGCAGGAGTCTACTGTTTCATAAAATCATAGAATCAAAGAGTTGGAAGAGACCTCATGGGCCATCCAGTCCAACCCCCTGCCAAGAAGCAGGAATATTGCATTCAAATCACCCCTGACAGATGGCCATCCAGCCTCTGTTTAAAAGCTTCCAAAGAAGGAGCCTCCACCACACTCCGGGGCAGTGAGTTCCACTGCTGAACGGCTCTCACAGTCAGGAAGTTCTTCCTCATGTTCAGATGGAATCTCCTCTCTTGTAGTTTGAAGCCATTGTTCCGCGTCCTAGTCTCCAGGGAAGCAGAAAACAAGCTTGCTCCCTCCTCCCTGTGGCTCCCTCTCACATATTTATACATGGCTATCATATCCCCTCTCAGCCTTCTCTTCTTCAGGCTAAACATGCCCAGCTCCTTAAGCCGCTCCTCATAGGGCTTGTTCTCCAGACCTTTTATCATTTTAGTCACTCTCCTCTGGACACATTCCAGCTTTTCAATATCTCTCTTGAATTGTGGTGCCCAGAATTGGACACAATATTCCAGATGTGGTCTAACCAAAACAGAATAGAGGGGTAGCATTACTTCCCTAGATCTAGACACTATGCTCCTATTGATGCAGGCCAAAATCCCATTGGCTTTTTTTGCTGCCATTAGGTGTTGCATGATTTTGGACAAAAACAAGAGATCCTGGTTGCAGAGACTGTCTGTTTAAAGGGGAAAGCTTGAGTTGGTGCTGTCCAGCAGCTTAGAAGAAAAAGGAAATGAAGGAAGACTATATATTAATTCAGTATTATAAACAAATGGCAAAGATCAGTGCAATTGGAGATGGAGACAACCTGCTTCTTTCCTTTACTCTCTGCTTGCGTTTCCAGATGAGAATGCTCCAACATGCCTGCTGTATTCCTCTTTTTGTTTTCCATACGTGGTAATACGTTCTTGATGCTACATAAAAACTTGACCAAACTCAAACAAACAAACAAACAAAAAGTTGGGTGCTCTGATTTCGTATGCATTGTTTTGTTTCTTTCATTAATTCTTGCTGCCACGGTGTATGCTCGGATGAACAATGGCTTTAGCCTGCAAAGATCAATACCAGATCGCTGATAGTGCCTATCTAGTCAAAGAGTAGATTATTTGATAAATGGGGTGGTCCATATGTTTTGACATTTGTTAGCTGTATAGCCCAGGCCAAACTGGCCAAACTATAGTTCTATCATAAAAGCCCCAGGAGGAGAAAATAGGATATTTCCTTTTTGGTCAAAACCATATCTATTCGAGGTTTGGGAAGGGAAAGAAGAGGAGGAGGGGGAACAACCTGCAAGTAATGGATTCCTGGGGAAGAAGCAAGGACTTGGGCAGAGGGAAAATTGAGGGAGATGTTGTGTCTAAAGTTGCAAAATTCGAGGAAGGTTTTGTGTCTGAAGCCATATTGCCCAGAGGTATCACACAAGGTTCAGCCTTGTAGGGGACCCAGAAAAGGCTGAAAAAAGATCCAAATTCCTGCTTAGTCTAGGACTGTGGGATGTATAGACGCTTGGGAAGTGTTCGACTTGTGATTTTGTGATACAAAATCCAGCATATAGATCTCGTTTGCTGTGACATATTGTGCTTTTATGTCAATAATAATAATGGTCCCAGTGGTGATCAGCACACTGTCTTTAGGCAATGCACCCAGTGTTCTGATCACCACTGGGACCATCATCATCATCATCATCATGATGTTGGAAGAGACCTCCTGGGCCATCATCCAGTCCAACCCCATTCTGCCAAGAAGCAGGAATATTGCATTCAAATCACCCCCAACAGATGGCCATCCAGCCTCTGTTTAAAAGCTTCCAAAGAAGGAGCCTCCACCACACTCCGGGGCAGAGAGTTCCACTGCTGAACAGCTCTTCCCATCAGGAAGATCTTCCTAATGTTTAGATGGAATCTCTTTTCCTATAGAGGCAGTCCCCAAGTTACGAACAACGTTCCTTCTTAACTTGTAGGTTTGTTCTTAACTTGAATTTGTATGTAAGTTGGAACAGGTACATTTTAAAGTGTAACACCATTACACACACATATCCATGACATAAGTTCCCTTTTGAGAAAGAATTGAAACCAAAATGTCATGGATATGTGTGTGTAATGGTGTTACACTTTAAAATGTGTCCAAGTGTCTAGGACTGTGTGATGTATCGGCGAATGATGCGTGCAGATCCCAGTAAGGTGGCCTTCTGCAGCTGGCAGATGGTAATTTTGTCAGCGCCGATTGTGTTTAAGTGCAGGCCAAGGTCTTGAGGCACTGCACCCAGTGTGCTGATCACCACTGGGACCACCTTTACTGGCTTGTGCCAGAGTCTTTGCAGTTCAATCTTTAAATCCTCATATCGTGTCAGATTTTCCAGTTGCTTCTCTTCAATTCTGCTGTCGCCTGGGATTGCA
This sequence comes from Anolis sagrei ordinatus, assembly GCF_025583915.1. Taxonomy (NCBI): domain Eukaryota; kingdom Metazoa; phylum Chordata; class Lepidosauria; order Squamata; family Anolidae; genus Anolis; species Anolis sagrei. Next base: position 42,907,855 of record NW_026847993.1, read on the forward strand.
ACATCGAGGATCCATACTTTATTTTTTAACACGAACGTGGGGTCAGGAGTCTTGTGCTCCAGAACTCTGTCTGTCTGAATCCAGAAGTCCCAGAGGAGTTTGGCATGTTCATTTTTCCGGCTTCTGATCCCACCAGTTCTTTGTGGCAGGCAGATGGTATTTGTGGCATAAGTTCCAATGAATCATCTGAGCAATGGTGTTGTGCCTCTGCTTGTAGTTTGTCTGTGCAATCTTCTGGCAGCAGCTGAGGATGGGATCTATTGTTTCACCTGCTTCCTTGCAGAGTCTACACTTGGGATCTGTTGTCGACTTTTCAATTCTGGCTCTGATGGCATTTGTTCTAATGGCTTTTTCTTGGGCTGCCAGAATCAGGCCCTCCTTTGTCTCCTTTTTCAGAGTTCCATTTGTGAGCCACATTTATGATATTATTATTATTATTATTATTATTATTATTATTATTGGTCATTTAGAATGATAATAATAATAATAACAACAACAACAACTATATTATTATTATTATTATTATTATTATTATTATTATTATTTGAAACACAACAAGATGAGTCCACAGCAGACACTCTTCTGGCTGTTGTATTGGATCACATGTTGGACACTTCCTAAGTGTCTAGCATAGGGCTGGGCAACCACGGAAAAATTTGTTTCTAAACTCGATTTGTTTTTAGGGGGTTTTTGCGTTTCGATTTTTAAAAGAATTCCGAAATTTTCTTTAAAAAAAGTTCGAAATTTACGAAATTTCGGAAATTACGAAACAATTACGAAACAATAACGAATCGATTCGTTAATGGCGGACGCAATCGCGCAATACGCTAAAAAAACCTCCAAATGGGACAGGGGGAACTTCTGAAGCTTCCCTCTCCCTCTGTTGTTGACTGTTGGTGCGATAATTATATATTTTTTTCACTGAGAAAACAAACAGCAACCCTAAAACTTGCACCAGACATGCGGAAATAATAACGAAACAATTTCGAAACAATTACGAAACAATTACGAAACAATTACGAAACGAATTGAAAAATTCGTTTCGTTTTTTAGTTGCTCCTGAATGGTTCAATATCGCTTCGTTATAAAAAAAAAATAACGAATTAATAACGAATTACGAAATTAATGAACGAAACCGCACAGCCCTAGTCTAGCACTGTGTGATGTATCAGTGAATAATGTGTGTAGATCCCAGTAAAGTGGCCCTTTTTGTCCCTGGCAGATGGTAATTTTGTCAGTGCCGATTGTGTTTAAATGCAGGCCAAGGTCTTGAGGTACTGCACCCAGTGAGCCTAGTGTCTAGGTCCAAGGAAGTCATGCTCCCCATGCTCTATTCCGCTTTGGTTAGACCACTCCTGGAATATTGTGTCCAATTCTGGGCACCACAATTCAAGAGAGATATTGACAAGCTGGAATGTGTCCAGAGGAGGGCGACTCAAATGATCAAGGGTCTGGAGAACAAGCCCTATGAGGAGCGGCTTAAGGAGCTGGGCATGTTTAGCCTGAAGAAGAGAAGGATGAAAGGAGATATGATAGCCATGTATAAATATGTGAGAGGAAGCCACAGGGAGGAGGGAGCAAGCTTGCTTTCTGCTTCTCTGGAGACTAGGACGCAATGGAACAATGGCTTCAAACTACAAGAGAGGAGATTCCATCTGAACATGAGGAAGAACTTCCTGACTGTGAGAGCCGTTCAGCAGTGGAACTCTCTGCCCCGGAGTGTGGTGGAGGCTCCTTCTTTGGAAGCTTTTAAACAGAGGCTGGATGGCCATCTGTCAGGGGGTGCTTTGAATGCAATATTCCTGCTTCTTGGCAGAATGGGGTTGGACTGGATGATAGCCCAGGAGGTCTCTTCCAACTCTAGGATTCTATGATTCTATGACCTCCTTGACTGGCTTGTGCCAGAGTCTTTGCCCAAGATTGTTGTTGTTGTTGTTATAAATGCTCAGTTGAAATATTAGCTATTGCAATGCCAGAAATTTGGGGATTCTCCTAATGCAACTTCATCTAAAGATGCATGTGTTAGCACAGCGGTTCTCAACCTGGGGGTCGCGACCCCCCGGGGGGTCATTGGGCCATTTTCGGGGGGTCGCGAAGCTGCCTTGGTTGGCCCCGCCCCTGCCAAAATGGCTGCCGACCCTTGCCATTTGGGCAAGGGAGGGTGGAAGGGTGTAGGGGGGGGGAGGCGGAGGGCGCGGGGGGGGGGGGGGGGGCGCAGCCTTTCTTTCCCTCCCCCACAGACCCTTCTGAGCTCTGATGGCAGGGGAGCTATACATCCCAGTAGCTCCCAAATGCCGTGGTCTGTTTTCCCCAAACTCCACCAGTGTTCACATTGGGGCATATTGAGTATCCGTGCCAAGTTTGGTCCAGATCCATCATTGTTTGAGTCTGCAATGCTCTCTGGATGCAGGTGAACTACAACTCCAAAACTCAAGGTCAGTGCTCACCAAACCCTTCCAGTATTTTTCATTGGTCATGGGAGTTCTGTGTGCCAAGTCTGGTCCAATTCCATCATTGGTGGAGTTCAAAATGCTCTTTGATTGTAGGTGAACTATAAATCCCAGCAACTACAACTCCCAAATGACATAGTTCTCCCTCCAACCCCACCAGTGTTCAAATTTGGGCATAATAATATAATAATATTGGGTAAAATTTCCCCCTGACATTAAGTCCAGTCGTGTCCAACTCTGTGCTCAATTTCTAGGCCAAAGAGCCAGTGTTGTCCATAGACACCTCCAAGGTCATGTGGCTGACAGGAGAGCTTGGAGCGCTGTTGTTGGGTATTTGTGCCAAATTTGGTCTCGTGAATGAAAATACATCCTGCATTTCAGATGTTTACATTATGTTTCATAACAGTAACACAATTACAATCAGGAAGTAGCAATAATAATAATTTTAAGGTTGGGGCTCACCACACCGTGAGGCGCTGTATTACGGGGTCGCGGCTTTAGGAAGGTTGAGAACCACTGTGTTAGCAGAAGCTGAATATGAAACGAAACATGAGGTTGTGTGTGTGTATGTGTGTGTGTGTTTGAAAGGGAAACTCACCGAGCGATGCGGAAATGGGACGGAAGAGACTCATGACTGAACACCCAGGAATATGACACAGACCAAATAGAGATTGATTTATCCCACCCTTGCACTGATACAGCAGTTGTCCAGATGGAACACAGAGGAAGACCATATGACAACAATGGCACGTCAACGCCGGTGGATGTGCACCTGTTTCAAAGAAGCCATTCCGTTTGCAAAAGGTCTGGGAGCAGAGTGCTGTGACCACCGTCCCTCTTCCTCCGGACGCATCCTTTCCCTCCCGTCTTCCTTGTGTCGCCGGTCTATCTATGGAAACAGAAGCATTCTTAACATATTAATGATCAGATGTTATGTGTTAGGTTCGCTTTTGTAAAACTCTTTCGCCATGTAGGAGAGGGATGAGTCGACAGGCTCAATTCAACCCTCGGCAACAAATAAAGCTTATAATGAAATTAACATAAATCCTTGCTGTTAATCATTCAGTATTATTGATAGCCGTATTAAAAGGAAGGATCGCAGTCCTGGGCATGCACAACAAGGCAAACGCGGCATCTTTTCCCGCTGTCCTGAGATGCTCTGAGCACATCTGGTCCTCGGATGCAGGCTTTCCTTTCTCATTTTCCTCCTTCACTTGAGCTGTCAGCTTTCCTTCTCTCCTTTCTTTCTTTCTTTCTTTCTTTCTTTCTTTCTTTCTTTCTTTCTTTCTTTCTTTCTTTCTTTCTCTTTCTCTCTTTTTCTGAATGTGCCAGATTTCTGGAACAGGTCAAAAAATCTATCGGCATCTGCAGCTGTCATCAGTCATACAAGCAGCACAAGCACAAGAGCGAGGTGACAATGCTGCAGCCGATATTCATCGCTTTTAATTTGAGAGGCTTCACTTTCACTTTGCTCCTTCAGCATTAAAATCAAAGCGTGCGCCGTTTCCGCACCGTTTTGGGTGCCAGTTTGAAGGGCCGGCTTGGAGCTGGTAGAAGGAGGAGAGGCAAAGGGAAGGACCTTTCCAAATTTATTTTTGCAATGTCACAACGAAACCCTTAACGAACCTCTCATTTTAAGGATTGGTTCACAACAGTCGTACTGATTACCTATTTTTAGACCCTGTTGAAAGATGAGAAGGCGGCAGCTTTGCTAAGACATGGGTACCATTAAAATTCCATGCTTTGTACACTGTTCTATGGCCAGAAAGGCTGCCATAGGCATGGAGTTTGCCGCTTGTGGGTAATCATGGTCCAATATGTCCTGGTATTTATTTATCGTGTCATCAGCAACCAGACATTTGTATTATGGTCTGGAGAACAAGCCCTATGAGGAGCAGCTTCAAGAGCTGGGCATGTTAAGCCTGAAGAAGACAAGGCTGAGAGGAGACATGAGGAGGGCCATGTATAAGTATGTGAGGAGAAGTCATAGGGAGGAGGGAGCAGGCTTGTTTTCTCCTGCCCTGGAAATTACGACACAATGGAACAATGGCTTCAAAGTACAAGAAAGAAGATTCCACCTGAACATGGGGAAGAACTTCCTGATTGTGAGAGCCATTCAGCAGTGGAACTCTCTGCCCTGGAGTGTGGTGGAGGCCCCTTCTTTGGAGGCTTTTAAGCAGAGGCTGGATGGCCATCTGTCAGGGGTTTTTGAACTTCATTTTGTGAGTTTTGGCCCATCATCTCTCTAACCCAGTGGTTCTCAACCTGGGGTCCCCAGATGTTTTTGGCCTTCAATTCCCAGAAATCCTAACAGCTGATAAACTGGCTGGGATTTTTGGGAGTTGTAGGCCAAAAACATCTGGGGACCCCAGGTTGAGAACCACTGCTCTAACCTGTCAAGATCATTTTGAATCCTGCTCCTGTCCTCTGGAGTCTTGGCTCTCCCTCCCAATTTGGTGTCGTCTGCAAACTTGATGATCCTGCCTTCTAGCCCTTCATCTAAGAAGTCATGAATCAAGATCCTGATCAGGACCGGGCCCAGGACGGAACCCTGCTTGTGGCCCTCCGCTCGTCACTTCTTTCCAGGATGAAGAGGAAGCATTGGTGAGAATCACCCTCTGGGTTCATCCATTTAACCAATTCCAGATCCACCTCACCGTAGTTTTGCCTCGCCCGCATTGGACTAGTTTCCTTGCCAGAAGGTCATGGGGGACCTTGTCGAAGAAGGCCTTCCTGAAATCCAGACACGCTCCATCCACAGCATTCCCCGCATCTATCCAGCTTGTAACTCTATCAAAAAAAGAGATCAGATGAGTCTGGAATGACTTGTTTTTGATAAATCCATGTTGACTATTAGCGATGATAATAGTAAGTCTAACTCTAGGATTGTATGATTCTATTCTATGATTCTATGATTCTTTGGAGGCTTTTAAGTAGAGGCTGGATGGCCATCTGTTGGGAGTGCTTTGTCTGTGATTTTCCTGCTTCTTGGCAGAATGGGGTTGGACTGGATGATAGCCCACGAGGTCTCTTCCAACTCTTTGATTCTGTGATTCCAAATGCATGGTTGGGGAGGAACATAATGCCCGGGAGTGGCCACCTCCTCCCAATGTGAATTGGCTCCTTAATTTCATGGTTTAAAAAATACTTGAGCTGACCTCCCCTTAATTCCTCTATTTCAGCCATTTTGGTGTCATGGCTCAGTAATCGTTCATTAACTACAGTGCTTTTCAAATGAAGAGCTGAGATGAAATTTTTCTCTTAATGATGACAAGTGATGTAATTTAGTTTTATTCCTGTCTTGCCGTGGTGCCCGCTAGCGCCACTCCGGTTCGGGGCCTGACAGGGATGCCATTATAACACCCCCCCCCCCACACACACACACCCCTCTTTGCAAGGGGTTGATCATTCAAACGGAGGCACTCTGGGTTTGCAGCTGCCGCGGAAGTCTCGGCCCCGAGGGTTGTTTGGATATACCAAATGGGAAGGGTTCCAGGTCAATTGCCTACGTGGTGAGCGTAGGGATATTAATGGAAGGAAAGCTTCTTTTATGGCGTGAGGGATTGACCTGATGAGACATCACGGAAGAGATGGATCACGGATCTGTATTATAACAGAATTGACTCAATGCAAAATCTGAGGTGTGTGGGGCTCAGGCAAAGGCGGCCCTAGGTAATTTTCAACGGTAAGCAAACAGTATTTTGGTGCCCCCCCCCCCCAACCAATCACTGATATATATTTTCTGTTCGTCGTGGGAGATTTCCTATATTTATACCCCACCCTTCTCACCCCCGAAGGGGGAATCAGGATGGCCTCACAAAAGCACCATATGGTGTCATCATCATAAAACAATCAACAGTACATTAGTAATATTAAACAGTACAACAGTAATATTAAAATAATAGCTAAAACAATAGATTCGATTTTTTTTTGTCGTGGCAGGAGCGACTTGAGAAACTGCAAGTCGCTTCTGCCGTGAGAGAATTGGCCGTCTGCAAGGACGTTGCCCAGGGGACCCCCGGATATTTTGATGTTTTTACCATCCTTGTGGGAGGCTTCTCTCATGTCTCTGAATGGGGAGCTGGAGCTGATCGAGGGAGCTCATCCACACTCTCCCTGGATTCGATCCTGCGACCTGTCGGTCTTCAGTTGTTGTTGTTGTTGTTATTATTATTATTATTATTATTATTATTATTATTATTTTGCTTGCTTGCTTGCATGCTGGTCGCTTCTGTGGCGAGAGAATCAGCCATCTACGAAGACGTTGCCCAGGGGACGCCCGGATGTCTTGCAATCCTGCGAGGAGGCTTCTCTGGACCGTGCTCTTACCTACAAGAAGCACTGCCTGAACTCAAGCAAAAAGTGGGTGCTAGAAACAATATCATACGAAAGCTGACTGGCACAACCTGGGGATCACAACCAGACACAGTGAAGACATCTGCCCTTGCGCTATGCTACTCTGCTGCTGAGTACGCATGCCCAGTGTGGAACACATCTCACCACGCTAAAACAGTGGATGTGGCTCTTAATGAGACATGCCGCATTATCACGGGGTGTCTGCGCCCTACACCACTGGAGAAATTACACTGCTTAGCCGGTATTGCACCACCTGACATCCGCCGGGAAGTAGCAGCCAATAGTGAAAGGACCAAGGCAGAGACATCTCCAGCTCATCCCTTGTTTGGGTATCAGCCAGCACGCCAACGACTTAAATCTAGACATAGTTTTCTAAGATCTACAGAGACACTCGCTGGAACACCTCAGCAAGCGAGAGTCCAAAAGTGGCAGGCTCAAACCCAGCACTTCAATCAATGGCTGATACCAAATGAGAGACTCCCTCCTGGGCACACAGAAGACTGGGCAACTTGGAAGGCACTGAACAGACTGCGCTCTGGCACCACCAGATGCAGAACCAACCTTCAGAAATGGGGCCACAAAGTGGAATCCACAACATACAAGTGTGGTGAAGAGCAAACCACTGACCATCTGCTGCAATGCACCCTGAGCCCTGCCACATGCACAATGGAGGACCTTCTTGCAGCAACACCGGAAGCACTCCAAGTGGCCAGATACTGGTCAAAGGACATTTAACCAGCTACCAAACTCACAAGTTGTGTATTTTTCTGTTTGTTTGCTTTGTTCTGTTAGAAATGTAATATAATGGACTGGCTGCTCTGACACGACAAATAAATTATTATTATTATTATTATTATTTGTATTTATATGCTGCTTTTGCTCTCCACAAGGAGACTCAATAAGTAAGTCACACTGTGTTCAAAACACACTTAACTCACAATTGAGTACCCAAAGTACCCAAAGGTACAAGTTAAACATGAGCCAACAATGTGGCCTGCATCAATAAGAGAATTGGTTCAATTCCATCATTGGTGGAGTTCAGAATGCTCTTTGATTGTAGGTGAACTATACATCCCAGTAACTACAACTCGCATATGTCAAGGTCTATTTTCCCCCAAGAACGCCTCAAGAGCACCCCTGGGCAAAATCAACTCTACTGCGAATACTTACTTTGCGTAATGGTTGAGCCGCCCCTGGGCTCAGGGATAGGGCTAAAACAGAAGAGCTGGGGCTGAAATGGCTGGAAAGGAGGGCATGATGGAGTCTCCCTTTTGCGTACGGGCAGTCCCCAAGTTACAAACAAGAGAGGTTCTGTAGGATTGTTCTTAAGTTGAATTTGTTCTTAAGATGAATTTGTTTGTAAATTGGAACTGGTACATTTCTTAAGTGTAACTCCAGCCAAGTGTGTGTATCTATATCTATATCTATATCTATATCTATATCTATATCTATATCTATATCTATATCTATATCTATATCTATATCTATATCTATATCTATATCTATATCTATATCTATATCTATATCAATCATAGAATCATAGAATCAAAGAATCAAAGAATCAAAGAGTTGGAAGAGACCTCATGGACCATCCAGTCCAACACCTTTCTGCCAAGAAGCAGGAATATTGCATTCAAATCACCCCTGACAGATGGCCATCCAGCCTCTGTTTAAAAGCTCCAAAGAAGGAGCCTCCACCACACTCCGGGGCAGAGAGTTCCACTGCTGAACGGCTCTCACAGTCAGGAAGTTCTTCCTCATGTTCAGATGGAATCTCCTTTCTTGTAGTTTGAAGCCATTGTTCCTTTGCGTCCTAGTCTCCAGGGAAGCAGAAAACAAGCTTGCTCCCTCCTCCCTGTGGCTTCCTCTCTCATATTTATACATGGCTATCATGTTCATTCTCTGTCACTCTTTTCGGCTTGTGATCCCACCAGTTCTTTGTTGCAGGCAGATGGTGTTTGTGGCACAAGTTCCAGTGAATCATCTGAGCGACGGTGTTGTGTCTCTGCTTGGAGTCTGTCTGCATGATCATCTTGCAGCAGCTGAGGATGGGATGTATTATTTCACCTGCTTCCTTGCAGAGTCTACATTTGGGATCTGTCACTGACTTTTCAATTCTGGCTTGGATGACCTTGGTTCGAATGGCTTGTTCTTGGGCTGCCAGAATCAGGCCCTCCTTTGTCTCCTTTTTCCAAGTTCCATTTGTGAGCCACAACCATGTTTTTTCTTTGTCAAAAATTTTCCCAGGAACTGTGGAGAAAAAAAAAGCAGTATATAAATACACATAATAATAATAATAATAATAATAATAATAATAATAACAACAACAACAACAACAACAACAACGACTCTGGCACAAGCCAGTCAAGGGGGTCCCTAGTGGTGATCGGCACACTGGGTGCAGTGCCTAAAGACTTTGGCCTGCACTTAAACACAATCAGCGCTGACAAGATTACCATCTGCCAGCTGCAGAACGCCACACTACTGGGATCTACATGCATTATTCACCGATACATCACACAGTCCTAGACACTTGGGAAGTGTCTGACATGTGATCCAATACAACAGCCAGCAGAGTGATCTTGTCTGTGGGATATAAATCAAAGGAATAAATAATAATATTTCAAAAACTAGCCGTCCCCTGCCACGCGTTGCTGTGGCCCACATGGGGGTTCTGTGTGGGAGGTTTGGCCCAATTCTATCGTTGGTGGGGTTCAGAATGCTCTGTGATTGTAGGTGAACTATAAATCCCAGCAACTACAACTCCCAAATGTCAAGATTCTATTTCCCCAAACTCCACCAGTGTTCACATTTGGGCATATTGAGTATTCTTGTAGAGTTTGGTCCAGATCCATCGTTGTTTGAGTCCACAGTGATCTCTGGATGTAGGTGAACTACAACTCCAAAACCAAAGGACACTGCCCACCAAACCCTTCCAGTATTTTCTGTTGGTCATGGGAGAACTGTGTGCCAAGTTTGGTTCAATTCCATCGTTGGTGGGGTTCAGAATGCTCTTTGATTGTAGGTGAACTATAAATCCCAGCAACTACAACTCCAAAATGACAAAATCAATTTTTTTTGAGTGAAGGACATACATTGGGTTGTTAGGTGTCTTGTGTCCAAATTTGGTGTCAATTTGTCCAGTGGTTTTTGAGTTCTGTTAATCCCACAAATGAACATTACATTTTTATTTATATAGATAATAATAATAATAATAATAATAATAATAATAATAATAATAATAATTCTGAGGAAACCTGCATAGAATTCTCAATCCCTCCTTCACAAGCAGGACTGCAAAAATAAACAGAATGAAAACAAGTCAATACGCACCCCATGGCAAGCTCACTGAGGAATAAATAGTATTTTTCTATAATATATAAATATGTGTGTGTGTGTGTGTGTGTGAGTGTGCGTGGAGGGGGTGTTCTTTCCCAAGGTTTTGAAACCTCCAGGGCAGTTAGAAACCCATGTTTTCCATTGAACTGTGTCTTTTTGAAATTCACAAGCTTGACATGGCATTGGCATGACGTGTCTCAGCCGGTTACACTGAAATGCCACATTACGCCGTGTGACGAGACAGGCCGACAAAAAGGGACACGGCGCATCAGCCCGATGGGATGTCAAGCTTGAGAAATTCAAGTCGGGCGCCTCACTTCTTATAGCCATTCTTTTTCAAAAAGAAGAAAACCTGTTTGGCGTTGAGATTTGAAACTTGGGATTTTGAATACTTTTCTCCAAAGCCGCTCGGATCAATAAGGTGCGCTGTCCACGATACGGCCCAAAACCTTCAGAGAAACAAACTTTTCCCTTGTATTTCTCTAGATCTAGACTTTTGCAATATTTTTGTTTCTCTCGTGTTTGGAGGATATTTATTTATCGTGTCATCAGCAACCATACCTTTGTGTTACAATTCTGACAGAACAAAACAAACACACAGATTAAAAAGGAAAAAAAAACACACACATAGATTTTGCAAACTTGGTAGCTGATTAAATGTCCTTTGACCAGTATCTGGCCACTTGGATTGCCTCTGGTGTTGCCGCAAGAAAGTCCTCCCTTGTGCATGTGGCAGGGCTCAGGTTGCATTGCAGCAGGTGGTCAGTGGTTGGCTCTTCTCCGCACTCGCATGTCGTGGATTCCACTTTGTGGCCCCATTTCTTGAGGTTGGCTCTGCATCTGGTGGTGCCAGAGCGCAGTCTGTTCAGTGCCTTCCAAGTCACCCAGTCTTCTGTGTGCCCAGGGGGAGTCTCTCATTTGGTATCAGCCATTGGTTGAGGTGCTGGGTTTGAGCCTGCCACTTTTGGACTCTCGCTTGCTGAGGTGTTCCAGCAGTGTCTCTGTAGATCTTAGAAAACTATTTCTAGATTTAAGTTGTTGACGTGCTGGCTGATACCCAAACAGGGGATGAGCTGGAGATGTCTCTGCCTTGGTCCTTTCACTATTGGCTGCTACTTCCCGGCGGATGTCAGGTGGTGCAATACCAGATAAGCAGTGTAATTTCTCCAGTGGTGTAGGGCGCAGACACCCTGTGATAATGCGGCATGTCTCATTAAGAGCCACATCCACTGTTTTAGCGTGGTGAGATGTGTTCCACACTGGGCATGCGTACTCAGCAGCAGAGTATCATAGTGCAAGGGCAGATGTCTTCACTGTGTCTGGTTGTGATCCTCAGTTTGTGCCAGTCAGCTTTCGTATGATGTTGTTTCTAGCGCCCACTTTTTGCTTGATGTTCAGGCAGTGCTTCTTGTAGGTCAGAGCATGGTCCAAAGTTACTCCCAGGTATTTGGGTGTGTTGCAATGCTCCAGTGGGATCCCTTCCCAGGTAATCCTCAGGTTTGGAGGATAACAACAGGTCTTTCCTAGGCTGGCTGACAAAACGTTGCAATGAGGAGAAGAGGAAAAAAAGAAATTAAAATAGGAAATGAAAGAAAGATAAATATTTTAACCCCACAATAAAATGGAGCAGTTTGGAAGCATTGGTACGAAGAAGAAGCAAAAAGAAAGCGATGTAAAAGCAATTGTGAGGCACGGTGAAGGAAAATAATTATTTTTCATGCCATTGTAGTGGATTTCTTTTACAATATTCAAAATCCTGACCGGATGTCTTTCCTCAATGGAAAAGGCAACTAAGTCATGTAAGACTCTTTATGGGATAAAATCCTGACTTCAGACAATAAATTAATGACAAAATTTTATAAAAAATTATTAGAGTGGCCCACAGAGACTGAATTGATCAAAGATTGTATGATCAAGTGGGCTGAGGATATCGGCCACCCAATTAATCTTGAAAACGGGGGGGGGGGGGGGAAAAATCTGGTATAGAAAAATTAGATACACTTATGCAATGGACCTAAGAGAAAATTGGATGAAGATGATGTACAGGTTGGTACATCACACCTCAAAAGCTGGCTAGATGCTATTCAAATATAAGTGGCTTGTGTTGGAAATGCGAAGAACAACTTGGCTCCTTCTTTCATATGTGGTGGACATGTGGAAGAACAAAATCTTGCTGGAGAGACATTAATAGAAAAATTGAAAAAATATTAGAAACTTGCCATCCCCTGCCAGGTGTTGCTGTGGCCCAGTCTGGTGATCTGGAAAATAAAGTAATGGTATCTAATCTATGCAATTTCTTTCTGCTTGTGGGTAAACAGTATTTCTTGTTGTTTCTTTGTCAGTGTTGATGTGGAGAGTGTCTGGTTTGCCTGCTCTGGAATGTGCAACATATCATTGTCCTTCTTTAGGGGTCCCTTTCAAATCTAGGATACTATATATGAACATTGCTGAATTCTACCTTGGACTAATTTGTTCCTGCTTATCTTCTTACCTAATTGGATTTACCTATTTCCTTAAAGTGCTTTTTACTATGCTGCTTTTTACTTATCTTCAATAAAAGGATTGGGTTTTTTTCCCTATTCAACGTGTGGTGTTTAAAGTCAGAGGATTATTCCTGTTCTGGAGTGCAACACCCGGAAGCTCCAACTAGTCCAACGCTCAGCAGCCAGGTTGCTCACCAGAGCGGCATATAGGGAGCACACAACTCCCCTGTTACGCCAGTTTCACTGGCTGCCGATTAGCTTCTGAGCACAATTCAAAGTGCTGGTTTTAACCTAAAAAACCCTATGTGGTTCCGGCCCAGTTTACCTCTCTGAACGTATCTTCCCCTATTAACCATCAAGGACTTTAAGATCTTC